>BLSH010205068.1:333697-344750 GCA_018402905.1 Glandirana rugosa
ACCCCCCCCCCCCCCCCCCCATCATTTCACATTAGAGTCTCACCTTCCTTGGCAGTGAGGGGGAGATGGAGCAGGCCTAAACAGAGGTGGATTTCCGTCCCCTTCTAAATGCCAAGGCTGCTCTGAATGCCACCCACACTGGATTATTGGCATCATGCATTTCCATGCAAAGATACCAGATGCATCACAGCACTCCTGGTAACTCCAGATGGCACCCCAGCTGAGAAAAGCTGCATTATGATGTTTTCTCTTCTGAATGAATGCTCTCTTAATATGGGCAGTAAGGATGGGCTCGGGCGTGTTCGCAAGTGCACGTGCCCGAGCCCGCCAGGAAGTGAACCCGGCGCTGCGCTAATCACAGGCAGGGAGACATGTGTGGCTGCAGCAATCAGGGAATGTCTCCCTGCCTGTGATTAGCGCAGTACTGGGTTCACTGTCTGGCGGGCTCGGGCACGTGCACTTGTGAACACGCCTGAGCCCATCCTTAATGGGCAGTAATACCATACCACAATATGGCCACCAGATGACGCTAAGGAGGATAGGAAATACAAAAGTCTTTGTAACAAAATAAAATGTATCTAGAGAATCTAGAGAACTTTGGAGGGAAATAGTAAATGCATATAACTATTGGCTTCTTTTTTTTTACCTAATTCCCTCTAGCTTTCTCTAGACTTGGTACTTTTCATATGCTCCTGTTCACCATTCCTGGTGACCACCATGGGGTATTTTACTACTGTCCATAATAAAAGAAAAACCAAAACCAACAATAATACTCCTGCACCCACCGTTACAAATATATATTCAAAGGAAATAAAAATGTGCTGCTGCCATAATCTGCAAGTGTACCACCCACTTCTACATAAGTAATACATAAACCAAAGTGATTCAGCGCAAATCAGCCGTCTATGTAAATTTCCAACGTAAAGTCCTCTAATAATACACTAATAAAAGTGATAAAACAATGAAAAATAATGGATTCCACGTGTAGTGTTTTTCAGCAATTATCTTCAGATTCTTGATAGACATCTCTTCTGTGAAATGAACACACCAGGTGCCACACACCAACACCATTAGCAGCTCAACTCCCTGTTTGAGCTATGGGCAATAGGTCAGATGGGCATGCCCCTTTAAGGGATGTCACCAGATGTGGCCGATAATCAAAAACTCTCCTCTGGATCCAGTTAAATATACACTTCCCACAATTCCACCCATAATAATATAGAATGCACTGAGAGTGGTGCACTACCGTTAACTTCCATGCATTATTGCTCAGATCACCATAAGGGGCATCACCATTAAATGCTGCACCATGTGGATGGGACGCTTGTTACTGTCCCCTGGAGTATTTGATTGGGCTCACTACAGCTTACAGAGAATCCAGCGCTTTTTTCCGCCCCACTGTATAGAAAAGATGTCTTGTGTTACCGGCTTCGTCCCTTATGCGTTACACCACAGCATGGCTTCTTCTATACAGTGGGGCTAATGGTGGTGTGTGCAGCACATGGTGTGTTCATTTCATAGAAGCAGTGTTCATTTCTATTTTAATTGACTAAAATACAACTAAAACTAAAACAATTAAGATGACTAAAATATGACTAAAACGAAAATGGCCTTTTAGTCAAAAGACTATGACTAAAACTAAATTGAAATGTGACATCAACATTAGCACTGCATTACCACATAGGAATAAGTAGGGGGCATCTACTTAAGCTGCTGAAAGAAAAAAAAAATATGATATATATATATATATATATATATATATATATATATATATATATATATATATATATATATATATACGCATACGCATACACACACACACACACACCTGCCCACATGTGTGTTTGTGCTTTGTGGTGCACACTGTAATGCTGCGCACACCTATGATCTTATTCGATTTTGACTCCAGGAGTAGAGAAATGCTTCAATAATGCATTACAATTTAACTAAACCCTTTCGATTTTAGTCTACTATAATACGACTAAAACTAAAACAATTCAGATGACTAAAATACGACTAAAACTACAACAATTCAGATGACTAAAATACGACTAAAACTACAACAATTCAGATGACTAAAATACGGCCTAAACTAAAACAATTCAGATGACTAAAATACGACCTAAAATAAAACAATCCAGCTGACTAAAATACGACCTAAACTAAAATGGCATTTCAGTCAACGGACTATGACTAAAACTGAATCGAAATTTGACGTCAAAATGAACACTGCACAGAAGAGCTATCTATCACCACTCATCGTTTTATCACCTTTATTAGTTTATTATTAGAGGACTTTAAGTTGGAAATTCACACATACACGGTTGATTTGTGGTGCAGCGCTGACTCACTTTGGTTTTTGCATAATAAGAGAACATTTGTTCAGAAGAGAAAATAGCCTAAAGAACATTTGATTTTGCCCAATTCATGCAGAACGAAGGTATAAATAACGTGTTCTATAAAGGCAATATAATCAAAGCTGCAAAATGTGTCTCTGTGTGTGGGTTTAGCAAATTCTTTCAAAGAAAGTCACTGTGACTCATAGCAAGGAGTATACTGGCAGCATATCCAGCCCTACACTGCCAGTATAGTTCCGAACCAACATCACATGCAGAGACCCAGGAGGTTGAAGCAAGTGGTACAGGACCTGTACCTTGTACCTCAGGTGGGTAATACTGCTCCTGTGGACCACCAAGTTGACTACTTTGGCTACAATTTGTAATGATAGTTACAAACCACTGACCACCATCATTTGAGGAGGCACACATCTCTGATCACCAACATTTGAGGAGGCACACACCACTGACCACCAACATTTGAGGAGGCACACATCTCTAACCACCAACAATTGAGGAGGCACAAACCACTGACCACCAACATTTGAGGAGGCACACATCTCTAACCACCAACATTTGAGGAGGCACACGCCACTGACCACCAACATTTTTAGAGACATACACCACTGACCACCAACATTTGAGGAGGCACACGCCACTGACCACCAACATTTTTCGAGACATACACCACTGACCACCAACATTTGAGGAGGCACACACCACTGACCACCAACATTTGAGGAGGCAGACATCACTGACCACCAAGATTTGAGGAGGCATACACCACTGACCACCAAAATTTGAGGAGGCACACACAACTGAACACCAACATTTGAGGAGACACACATCACTGAACACCAACATTTGAGGAGACACACACACCACTGACATCGACATTTGAAGAGGCACACACCACTGACCACTGACATTTGCGGAGGCACACACCACTGATAACCAACATTTGAGGAGACACACACCAATGGCCACCAACATTTGAGGAGACTCACCACATTTACCACCAACATTTAAGAAGGCACACATCTCTGACCACCAACATTTGAGGAGACACACATCTCTGACCACCAACATTAGAGGAGACACACATCACAGACCACTGACATTTGAGGTGGCACACATCTCTGATCACCAACATTTGAGGAGGTACACACCACAAACACACATCTCTGACCACCATTTGTGGGGACATATATCACTGAACACTACCATTTGTGGAGACACACCCCGCTGACCCAACATTTCAACATTTGAGGAGGCACACATCACTGACCACCAACATTTGAGATGGCTCACATCTCTCACCACCAATATTTGAGGAGACACACACCACTGATCACCATTTGAGAAACACACATCTGTGTGAGTGGTGGTGGCTGCAGGGAGTATGGATATTTTTACGAGACTCTTGGATGTGCATCTTAAAGAACACAACATACAGGGATATGGGAATAATTATAGATACTGACACATTTGAACCTACACAGGTTGAACTGCATGGACTTTTGTCTTTATTCAACTTTACCTACTATGTAACTCTGTAATCTCTGACCACAAACATTTGAGGAGGCACACACCTCTGACAACCAACTTTTGAGGAGGCACACATCTCTAACCAGCAACTTTTGAGGAGGCACACATCTCTGACCACCAACATTTGAGGAAGCACACAGCACTGACCACCAACATTTGAGGAGACATACACCATTGACCACCAATATTTGAGGAGGCACGCATCACTGACCACCAACATTTGAGAAGGCACACACCACTGACCACCAACATTTGAGAAAAAACACCCCACTTATCACCAACATTTGAGAAGGCACATATCTCTGACCACCAACATTTCAGGAGACACATCTCTGAACATTTGGGGAGACACACCCCTCTGATCAGCAACATTTGAGGAGGCACACATCACTGACCACCAATATTAGAAGTGGCTCACATCTCTCACCACCAACATTTGAGGAGGCACACACCACTGACTACAAACATTTGAGGATGCACACACCACCAACATTTGAGGAGAAACACATCTATGACCACCAACATTTGAGGAGGCACACACCACTGACCACCAACATTTCAGGAGGCACACATCACTGACCACAAACATTCGAGGAAACACACACCACTGACCACCAATATTTGAGGAGGCTCACATCACTGACCATCCATATTTCAGGAGGCACACATCACTGACAACCAACATTTGAGAAGGCACACCCTACTGACCACTAATATTTGAGGAGGCACACACACTGAATAATTAACATGGAAATTGTCCATAGTGTAAGTCCATATATAACAGCTTGATGAAAGAGAAGACCCTAACACCTTCTTGTGTGCAGAAAGAAAGGCACACACATCACTGACCACCAACATTTGAGGAGGAACACACTACTGACACCAACATTTGAAGAGGCACACATCACTGACCACCAACATTTGAGGAGGCACACCCCACTGTCCACCAACATTTGAGGAGGAACACACTAAGGACCACCAACATTTGAAGAGGCACACGCCACTGAGCACCAACATTTGAGGAGGCACACACCACTGAGCACCAACATTTGAGAAGGCGCACACCACTGACCACCGACATTTTAGGAGACACACATCACTGACCACCAACATTTGAGGAGGCACACAACACCGGCCACCAACAATTGAGGAGACACACATCATCATTGACCATCAACATTTGAGGAGACACACACCACTGACCACCAACATTTGAGGAGGCGCAAAGCATTGACCACCAACATTTGAGGAGGAACACACCACTGACCACCAAAATATGAGGAGGCACACTCCACTGACCACCAACATTTGAGGAGGCACACCCCACTTACCACCAACATTTAAGAAGGCACACATCTCTGACCACAAACATTTGAGGAGGCACACACCACAGACCACCAACATATGAGGAGGCACACACCACTGACCACCATTTGAGGAGGCACACACCACTGACCATCAACATTTAAGGAGGCACACATTTCTGACCACCAACATTTTATGAGACAAACATCTCTGGCCATCAACATTTGAGGAGGCACAAATTACTGACCACCAACATTTGAGGAGGCACAAACCACTGGCCACCAATATTTGAGGAGGCACACAGCACTGACCACTGACATTTGAGGAGGCACACATAGCTGGCCACCGACATTTTAGGAGGCACACACCACTGCACACAACACTGACCACCAACATTTGAGGAGGCACACAACACTGATCACCGACATATGGAGAAGCACACATCACTAACCACCAACATTTAAGGAGAATCACACCACTGACCACCAACATTTGAGGAGACACACGCCATTGATCACCAACATTTAAGGAGGCACACATCTCAGATCACCAAAATTTTTGGAGGCACACACCACTAACCACCAACATTTGAGGAGGCACACACCACTGACCACCAATATTTGAGGAGGCACACACCACTGACCATTAACATTTGAGGAAGCACTCACCACTGACCACCAACGTTTGAGGAGGCACACACCACTGACCACCAACATTTGAGGAGACACACAACACTGACCACTGGCATTTGAGGAGGCAAAGACCACTGACCACCGACATTTGAGGAGGCACACAGCACCGACCACCAACATTTGAGGAGGAACACACTACTGACCACCAACATTTGAGGAGGCGCAAAGCATTGACCACCAACATTTGAGGAGGAACACACCACTGACCACCAACATTTGAGGAGACACACATCATCACTGACCATCAACATTTGAGGAGACACACAGCACTGACCACCAACATTTGAGGAGGCAGACACCACCGACCGCCTACATTTGAGGAGGCACAAAGCATTGACCACCAACATTTGAGGAGGAACACACCACTGACCACCAAAATTTGAGGAGGCACACACCACTGACCACCAACATTTGAGGAGGCACACACCACAGATCACCAACATTTAAGGAGGCACACACCACTGACCACCAACATTTAAGGAGGCACACATTTATGACAACCAACATTTTATGAGACAAACATGTCTGGCCATCAACATTTGAGGAGGCACAAATTACTGACCACCAACATTTGAGGAGGCACAAACCACTGGCCACCAATATTTGAGGAGGCACACAGCACTGACCACTGACATTTGAGGAGGCACACATAGCTGGCCACCAACATTTTAGGAGGCACACACCACTGCACACAACACTGACCACCAACATTTGAGGAGGCACACAACACTGACCACCGACATATGGAGAAGCACACATCACTAACCACCAACATTTGAGGAGACACACACCACCGACCACCAACATTTGAGGAGACACACACCATTGATCACCAACATTTAAGGAGGCACACATCTCAGATCACCAACATTTGTGGAGGCACACACCACTAACCACCAACATTTGAGGAGGCACACACCACTGACCACCAATATTTGAGGAGGCACACACCACTGACCATCAACATTTGAGGAGGCACTCACCACTGACCACCAACATTTGAGGAGGCACACACCACTGACCACCAACATTTGAGGAGATACACAACACTGACCATTGGCATTTGAGGAGGCACACACCACTGACCACCGACATTTGAGGAGACACACAGCACTGACCACCAACATTTGAGGAGGAACACACTACTGACCACCAACATTTGAAGAGGCACACATCACTGACCACCAACATTTGAGGAGGCACACCCCACTGTCCACCAACATTTGAGGATACACACATCATCACTGACCACCAACATTTGAGGAGACACACAGCACTGACCACCAACATTTGAGGAGGAACACACCACTGACCACCAACATTTGAGGAGGCACACACCACTGACCATCAGCATTTGAGAAGGCACACACCACTGACCACCAACATTTGAGGAGGCACACAGCACTGACCACCAACATTTGAGGAGGCACTCACCACTGAACACCAACATTTTAGGAGGCACACACCACTGACCACCAACACATGAGGAGACACACACCACTGACCACTGACATTTGAGGAGGCACACACCACTGACCATCGACATTTGAGGAGGCACACAGCACTGACCATCGACATTTGAGGAGGCACACAGCACTGACCACCAACATTTGAGGCGGAACACACTACTGACCACCAACATTTGAAGAGGTACACATCACTGACCACCAACATTTGAGGAGGCACACAGCACTGTCCACCAACATTTGAGGAGAAACACACTACTGACCGCCAACATTTGAAGATACACACACCGTCACTGACCACCAACATTTGAGGAGACACACAGCACTGACCACCAACATTTGAGGAGGTAAACACCACTGACCACCAACATTTGAGGAGGCACACAGGACTGGCCACCAACATTTGAGGAGGAACACACCACTGACCACCACCATTTGAGGAGGCACACACCACTGACCACCAGCATTTGAGGAGGCACGCACCACTGATCACCTACATTTGAAGAGGCACACAGCACTGACCACCAACATTTGAGGAGAAACACACTACTGACCACCAACATTTGAAGAGGCACACACCACTGAGCACCAACATTTGAAGAGGCACACACAACTGAGCGCCAACATTTGAGGAGGCACACACCACCGACCACCAACATTTTAGAAGACACACATCACTGACCACCAACATTTGAGGAGGCACACACCACTGTCCACCAACATTTGAGGAGACATATATCATTGCTGACCATCAACATTTGAGGAGACACACAGCACGGACCACCAACATTTGAGGAGGCGCACAGCATTGACCACCAACATTTGAGGAGGAACACACCGCTGACCACCAAAATATGAGGAGGCACACACCACTGACCACCAACATTTGAGGAGGCACACACCACTGACTACCAACATTTTAACAGGCACACACCACTGACCACCAACATTTGAGGAGACACACATCATCACTGACCACCAACATTTTGAGGAGACACACAGCGCTGACCAACAATATTTGAGGTGGCACACACCATTAACCACCAACATTTGAGGAGGCACACAGCACTGACCACCAACATTTGAGGAGATACACACCGCTGACCACCAACATTTGAGGAGGCACACATGACTGACCATCAAGATTTCAGAGGGCACACACCACTGACCACCAACATTGAGGAGGCACACATCACTGAACTCCAACATTTGAGGAGGCACATACCACTGACCACCAACATCTAAAAGTGCATTCACCAAGGACCCACGACCCTAAGGTAGCATTTAATCCTGACCACTGAACTGTGGTTCTGTGCATGACGCTATTCTGATCTGTAGTCTCTGACTGCTGTACTGCATATGCTATGTTATACAGTACATTACATAATCTTAACTGCTGCACCCAATACACTAAATAGTCATGACTACTGCACTGTATATACTCTTGATGTCCTCATGATATTTAATTGTTTTATATACTTAGAATTACTGCATAAAACCCTCAGATAAAACAGCCTAATCAGTTATTACTATGAACCTGGAATCGTATATAAAGTTTGAAAGTTTATGGGAAAGCAGGAAAACAGCTATTGACATGAAAACATGCTTGTAATCAGGGACACGTACAGCGAGGTAGATATAAATCTAAGGTTTTCTAACACATTTACCTGTTCCTGCCCCAGCACCAGTACTCCCTGATGTTTGATGGGGTGGTAGGGTGCCAAGTTTTCCCCATTTCCTCGAAGTACGCCATCCTGGTACGCTTCCCACACACCATCCCGTGTTGTCCAGGCAATGCAGATATGATGCCATTTGCCATCATTGATTACAAAAGGCAATTTTGCTACCTGTTAAAAAAAAGAAGAGACTAAAATTATCTGGTACACGGACTGCCCCCAGCAGTCTGCCAAGGCATATTGTGCACTTGTATACCTGGGCACCTAATATTGCTGTCACTTGATGAGGTTCTACAGGAAAGGTCAGATACCAGTTAGTGTAGAACCTGGTCACGTGATTACTGTGAGTGCAAGTACAAATTATCATGTATTCCAATCCCTTCTCCTGCTCTTTACCCACACTCTTCTTCTTGCCATCTCATACAGAACCTCCTGCCATATCTAGTCCTGCTCTACCTCCCTCAGTATAGTAATTTTCTATGTCCCACCATCTAGCCATTCTCTATCTTGCACTATCCAGTCATGCTCTACCTCCCCCTAACTTACTACACTCTACCTCCTTTCCACCATCTACCCATGCTCTACCTACTACCATCTAACCATGATCTACCTACTACCATCTAACCATGATCTACCTACTACCATCTAACCATGATCTACCTACTACCATCTAGCCATGCTCTCGCTCTCACAATCTCGACATGCTCTAAATTCTACCATCTAGCCATGCTCTACCTACTACCATCTAGCCATGCTCTACCTAATACCATCTAGTGATGCTTTTGCTCTCACCATCTAGCCACGCTCTACCTTCTCCTCTCTGGCCATGCTATACCTCCCACCATCTAGCCAGGCACTAGCTACGTGGTCTACCTCTCACCATGTTGAAAAACTAAAAACGAAAACACTTCTAGTTGTGGACTTTCAAATCTGGAATGGGTCTCCTTGACATATGTATTCATGAATCTAGACCACTGCATTAAATCAGTTCACTTTATTATGCACAAAACATATGAACATCACAGTCTAAAATTCAAAGTCTAAAATAAACCCCCATATTGCGCATGCTCAATCAAGATCTAATTGTCCTTACCCTTAATATTCCCACCATTTAGCCATGCTCTTCCTTCTATCATCTAACCATGTGCTATCTTCCACAATCTAGCTAGACTTGACCCCATACCATCAAGTCATGCTCTACCTCCGACCATCTAGCCACACTTTATCTTCTTCCATCTCGCCATATTCTACTTTCCAACATCTTGCCATGCTCTACCTCCCACCATGTTGCCATGCTCTACATCCCACTATCTAGTCATGCTCTAAATCCCTTCATGTAGGCATGCTTTACTTTCTGATAACCTTACAAACTTACATTTTGAATCTTATAAAATCATTTATTATTTTTAAAAATATCTAGTATTTTTTAAAAAATGTGTGCACACATATAGAATATGCAGTTTGCACACCAAGCTCTGCCAGTATTCTTGAAGGCACCTCATGTGTAGCTATAGCATTTAATTCAGAGACTTATGAAGAAGGGTTTATGGTAGTGCTTAGCTCAAAAGTTACCATAGAACTGAACTGCTGAGTCACTGCTAGGAGATGGAAGGGGGGGGGGCTGAGCTGCAAAGTCACTGCTAGGAAAGGGTAGGAGGGGGAGCTGAGCTGCTGAGACACTGCTAGGAGAGGGTAGGAGGGGGAACTGAGCTGCTGAGGCACTGCTAGGAGAGGGAAGCAGAGGGAGCTGAGCTGCTGAGTCACTGCAAGGAGAGGGAAGGAGGGGAACTCAGCTGCTGAGTCACTGCCAGGAGAGGGAAGGAAGGAGAGCTGATCTGCTGAGCTACTGCTAGAAGGAAGGAGGGGGAGCTGAGCTGCTGAGTCACTGCTAGGAGAAGGAAGGAGGGGGAGCTGAGCTGTTGAGTCACTGCTAGGAGAGGGAAGAGGGAGGAGCTGAGCTGTTGAGTCACGGCGAGGAGAGGGAAGGAGGAAGGGAGAGGAGCGGCACTGAGTTGTCGAGTCGAGGAGGG
>BLSH010205068.1:359767-373891 GCA_018402905.1 Glandirana rugosa
GTCATTCGGAGCCAGAAAAAAAAATGTTTTTGACTTTTTGTTGGGATCTGAATCACGCCGTGCGTTATACGGGGAGGTTGCTATATTTAATCAACATTGGATGGGGGGGTGCTGGCGGTAGTAGAGAGGAGGGGGGTGGAGATGGGAGGCTGACAGATGACAGCTGTACATGGGGGGCATATAATGAGGAGGAATGAGTCAGCTGGCAGAGGCAGGTGGATTCATATGATGGAGGAAATCCATATTATTTATAATAGATAATGTGTCAGGATATACGGGTGAGGAGCTCGCTCCCTGCTGATTGGCCTCCCTGGTATGGTGACCCTCTGGCTTCAGGAAGCGTTGAGTTGTACCCACAATCATGATAGATAAGAAGAGCCCATTAAAAGATATATTTCAAGTAAAAAAATAGGTTTTGTTGCAATATCACACTTCAAGCCAGAGATTCCCCCTGCAGTACTTCTTTTCTGCCACTAGATGTCCTCAGCTTGATGGCCAGCATCACCCAGCCCTTCCCCTGAGCCCACTCAGCCCAGGTCACCCTGGAGAGAAGCAGTACAGAGATTGGCTTATCTCTCTGTGACTCTGCTCTCTCCTCTTATTAGCATGCTTCTTGTCAACATACAAACTGATTGGCTCCTTGTGCTGCTTCTGCAAGAGGCCATTAATAGGTCAGATTCGTGTGCTTACATTGCTTGCATATAATGAAGACATTTATCTATATATATATTTGTAAAGGATTTCAACAATATACTATAATTTAAAATTCTTCTTTAAAATTACCTTTTTGTTCCTTTAGTCTCCTGCACCTGGTCCTGAAGCTATGGGCACTCATATCCTTTTGGTCTGTTTCGCTTCAGTGTGTTAGTGTATCTAAATCTGCTAGTCCATCTAACACTCCCCTCCCCATGACTGACAATGCTGCTGTCCAAAGGTGCATCCTGTGCTCCTTCATCCAGAGTGGGGGGGCGAACTAATACAGGAGGTGTGTTACTGGCCAGGTCCCCTGGAGGTGCTACCCTCTCCACCTCTTCTGAGGTCCCCTGGGGGTGCTGCCCACTCCTCCTCTTCTGAGGTCCCCTGGGGGTGCTGCCCACTCCTCCTCTTCTGAGGTCCCCTGGGGGGCGCTGTCCACTCCTCCTCTTCTGAGGTCCCCTGGGGATGCTGCCCACTCCTCCTCTTACAAGGTCCCCTGGAACGCGCTGCCCACTCCTCATCTTCTGAGGTCTCCTGGGGGTGCTGCCCACTCCTCCTCTTCTGTGTGTCCCCAGGGGGTGCTGCACACTGCTCCACTTCTGGGGACCCTAGGGGTGCTGCCTGCTCCTCCTCTTATGGGAACCCCAGGGGGTGCTGCCTGCTCCCCCTCTTCTGGGGTCCCCTGGACAGTGCTGCCCACTCTTCCTCTTCTGTGTGTCCCCAACGGGTGCTGCCCACTCCTCTTCTTCTGGGGTCCCCAGGGGTTATGCCCGCTCCTCCTCTTCTGGGGTCCCCAGTGGATGCTGCCCACTCCTCCTCTTCTGGGGTCCCCAGGGGGTGCTGCCCACTCCTCCTCTTCTGGGGTCCCCAGAAGGTGCTGCCAACTCCTTCTCTTCTGTGGTCCCCAGAGAGTGCTGCCCGCTCCTCCTCTTCTGGGGTCCCCAGGAGGTGATACCCATTCCTCCTCTTCTGGGGTCCCCAGGGGGTGCTGCCCACTCCTCCTCTTCTGGGGTCCCCTTGATGGCACAGCCTGCTTCTCCTCTTCTGGTGCCCCCAGGGGGTGCTGCCCATTCCTCTTTCTGGGGTCCCCAGGGGGTGCTGGCCACTCCTCCTCTTCTGAGGTCCACAGGGGGTGCTGCCCGCTCCTCCTCTTCTGGGGTCCCCAGGGGGTGCTGCCCACTTCTTCTCTTCTGGGGTGCCCAGGGGTTCTGCCCACTCCTTCTCTTCTGGGGTCCCCTGGATGGTGCTGCTTGCTCCTCCTCTTCTGTGTGTCCCCAAGGGGTGCTGCCCACTTATCCACTTCTGGGGTCCCCATGGGGTGCTGCCCGCTCCTCCTATTCTTGGGTCCCCAGGTGGTGCTGCCTGCTCCTCTTCTTCTGGGGTCCCCAGAGGGTGCTGCCCACTCCCCCTTGTTGGGGTGCCCAGGCGGTGTTGTCCACTCCTCCTCTTCTGGGGTCCCCTGGACAGCGCTGCCTGCTCCTCCTCTTCTGTGTGTCCCCAGGGGGTGCTGCCCACTCCTCCTCTTCTGGGGTCCCCTGGACGGCGCTGCCCGCTCCTCCTCTTCTGTGTGTCCCTAGGAGGTGCTGCCCGCTCCTCCTCTTCTTGGGTTCCCAGGGGGTGCTGCCCGCTCCACCCCTTCTGGGGTCCCCAGGGGGTGTTGCCTGCTCCTCCTCTTCTGGGGTACCCAGGGGTTGCTGCCCACTCCTCCTCTTCTGGGGTCCCCTGGACAACGCTGCCTGTTCCTCCTCTTCTGTGTGTCCTCAGGAGGTGCTGCTCACTCCTCCTCTTCTGGGGTCCCCAGGGGTTACTGCCCGCTCCTCCTCTTTTGGGGTCCCCAGGGGGTGCTGCCCGCTCCTCCTCTTCTGGGGTCCCCAGGGGGTACTGCCTGCTCCTACTCTGCTGGTGTCCCAGGGGGTGCTGCCCACTCCTGCTTTTCTGGGGTCCCCGGGGGTGCTGCCCGCTCCTCCTCTTCTAGGGTCCCCAGGGGGTGCTGCCTGCTTCTCCTCTTCTGGGGTCCCCAGGGATTGCTGCCCACTGCTCCTCTTCTTGGGTCCCCAGGGGGTGCTGCCCACTCCTCCTTTTCTGGGGTCCCCAGGGGTGCAGCCCACTCCTCCTCTGCTAGGGTCCCCAGGGGTGCTGCCCACTCCTCCTCTTCTGGGGTCCCCCGGGGGGGGGGGGCGCTGCCCGCTCTTCTGTGTGTCCTTCTAGCGAGCTGTGTGTTATGAAGGCACATGTGCAGGCACATTCCCAAGCCAAGCTGTGTTTGTCCCTAGACACACATTTGCAAATCTGACAAAACAGAACTACCAGTCTTGGAAATTCAGGATGAAAATGCCATTAATAGGGGAAGGTACGTGAAAATGTATAAATGAGATCAGGCCAAAACACACTTCAGATGAGTGGATAAAAAAAAGACAAAAAGCTCAGAGCACAATCTCTCTTAGCATTGAAGATGATCAAACCATACATATATTTAAGTGTGAAACTGCTAAAGAATTGTGGGAAGGATTACAAAAGGTACATGAAAGAGCTAATAAACTGTATGTGATTAGAAAGCTGTACCAAACCAAGCTGAGGAAAGGCCAGGGTATGCAAGATTACATAAGGCACACCTTGGAAATGGTGGAATGCCTGAGAGGTATAAGAGAAGAAATAAAAGATTTTCATGTCGCTGCACTATTACTCAGTGGCTGACCAGAATGTTATGAAATGCTTGTCACAGCACTTGATGCACATCAAGATGATAAACTGGCATTGGAATATGTTAAGTGCAAGCTTGTGGATACATTTTAGGGTAAATATTGATGGTGCTTCTGCGGCAGAGGCCTCTTTAACCTCTTTGGGCCTGCACTATAGCCAAAAGATGGCTACAGGCCTAAATTGCCAGGAGGGCGTCCATGTACTGCGGGGCGCGGATGGCGAGCTCTGTGATCAGCGAGTCCATGATCACAGATCAGGCCGATCCCGGCCCCTTACCACATGATCAGCTGTCAGCCAATGACAGCTGATCACGTGATGTAAACAGAAACTGGTAATTACTGGCTTGTGTAAAAGGGACATCAGTCCCACACACCTCATCAGTGCCACTTACCAGTGCATAGCAGTACTGCTAAGCAGTGCCCACCAGTGCCACCTATCAGTGCCTATCAGTGCTGCCTATTGTGTCACCTATTAGTGCCCCTCAATGCCGCCTATCAGTGCCCGGCAGTACTGCCTATCAGTGTTGCCTATCAGTGCCCTTCAATGATGCCTATCAGTGCCCTTCAGTGCTGCCTATCAGTGCAGCCGCATCAGTGCCTCCTGATCAGTGCCCACCATTGCTGACTCATCAGTGCCACCTTATCAGTGCAGCCTATCAGTGCCTATCAATGCAGCCTCATCAGCGCACATCAGTGAAGGAGAAAAATTACCTGTTTGCAAAAACTGTTTTTTTTCTCTTCAAATTTTTCGGTCTTTTTTTGCTTGTTTAGCAAAAAATAAAAACCCCAGTAGTCATTAAATACCACCAAACAAAGCTCTATTTGTGAGAAAAAAAATGATAAAAAATTTCAGTTGGGTAGAGGGTAGCATGACCGCGCAATTGTCATTCAAAAAGTGTGAGTGCTGAAAGCTGAAAATTGGCCTGGGCAGGAAGGGGGTTTAAGTGCTCAGTAAGCAAGTGGTTAAAGATGAAAAACAGAGAAAAAAGGAATAAAAACAGTAACATGCAACAATAAACATGTGAATGTGTTTGTGTGCAAGAAACTGGGTAAAAGCAGATTGCAGAATCTGGAAAGCTAGAATGCAAAAACAAACTAAACTACAAAAGGCCAAAAGTGTGAACGGATAAACTTATTTTGCTTCAGGTAATGAATATGTTTCATCTTTGCAGGCATGGGTTGTTGATTCAGAAGCTATGAGTTACATGACAAATGACAGATTTCCTTTATTCACCTTGACCAGGGTAAAACAGAAAAAAACACCACAGTTAATGGGCAAATAATGCATTTCAAAAGGAATAGGAGCCGGTTTTCTTTACTGTCCTATTTCCCAGAGTGTCACCAGAAAGATACTGTCAGGACACCTGGGGTCAGGTGAGAGGTGCGCACCGCAGGAGTGCAAATCGCACGAAGGGTTGTGAAGCGCACCACTAAGGTTGTGAACCTATAGCTGACTGCTGCTAATAAGTTCTGGCTGATACGGGAAAAGGACATCCTGTAGCGCGGACACTGAAACACAGGGAACTAGTGCATCGGTTTCCCCAGGGCACAGAGTCTAAGAGCCAGTGGGTGTTCTCCAGCGCCTCTCGTGGTGAGGATGGATTTGGCTGCAACTGGATCCAGGTCGCGGCCCTCGGGGTCCCCTAGCTCATGCTCGGCTGCCTATAGGTGGAAGAGAGGAAGCAGCAGCACAGGAACAGCAAACAATAGTGAGAGGTAATAGCAAAGGGTCAGGGCCACAAGCAGCTAGGAGAAACAGAGAACAAGGCAAAGATCGGGGTATCAGGCAGGCAGGGATAGTCAGACAAGCCAAAAATTGGTACACGGAATAAGAATCAGAGCAAACAATAGGAACAACCACACACGAAGCCAAACACAGACAAATGTTAATGAGCAATGCAGGCTTGCACTGCCAGGTATTATATCCTGTTCCCAATTAGGGCCAGGGGTGGAGCCCAGCTAAGGAGGGCCTACAAAAGCACACAGGTAAGGGAGGCCCGGCCTTTAACTGGACACATGCAGCAAGGTAGGCAATAGATAAGACATGATTGTTTGCTGTGATTTCAAGACAGAATGTTTACTGTGGTTTCATGACAGATACCTGTGAAAAAATGTATTCTATGTCCCTGCTCTTGAAAGAAATATTTTGTCAGTGAAGAAGCTCACAAAACAAGGCAATGTAGTGACCTTCCAAGATGACAGTTGTGCCATCACAAAAGGGGATATCTGACTTGCAAATGCTAAATTTACAGATGAACTGTATCAGCTGAACTGCAATGAGGTGGTTAATACTGCCAAGAAGGAAAAACATTCTGCATTCACACATGGCACAGATGTCTTGGGCACAGAAGACATAATAAGGAAATTAAGTGAGAGTGAATATGCAAGTGGAATAAAAATTAGTCAATATAATCAAGCAGTGAAATGCACCAGCTGTATAAAAGGAAAAATTACAAGAAAAGCCTTTCAAAAGCAGAGTAATAGCAGAGTAAGAATCCTCTGGGCTTAATTCATTCAGATCTTTGTGGTCCAATGGAAGAATTGACTCCAAGAAAGAAGAGGTACTTTCTCTCTTTTATAGGTGTTACTCCAGGTATACTACACTATATCTGTCACACAACAAAAGTGAAGTACCAGAGAAACTTGAACAGTATTTGGCTCAAGTAAGCAACACATTTGACAAAATGCTGGGTGTATTGCACACAGACAATGGCACTGAATATACAGGTGATCACAAACTGGCCATTCTCAGAAAACATGGCATTATATTTCATACTACTGTACCATACAACCCAGAACAAAACAGAAGTCTAATTGTGGATGAAACTTGAGTGTGTTCATAAATTTCATGAAACAACACAAACACTTCAAATTGAGGGAAATTTCACATCAGTGTCAATCCCAATATTGTAAAAGAAGAAACGACAAGAGGCTTCAATCAAGAAATCCACCAGAAACAGTAAAGGCACCAGCAAAACGTCTGTCGCTCGCGTAGCATTAAAACCAGAGCCAGTAGAGGCCCACATAACGGCAGTGGAGGCTTGTCCATAAGGGCTGTAAGGGCGGCGCCCCACCAAAAAAATTGGTAAGAAATAAAAATTAACTATAATTATTAACCAACAGCAGCACAGCTAGAGAGAAACTCCAAAGAAAAAAAAATCTTTAGAATTTCTCTCTAGCTGTGCTTCTGTTGCTAATTGCTGGAATAGACAGATTAGATAAGAAAGAGAAGTGTAATCTACCTAGCAAAAGGGCAAACATCCCAAATCTCATAAAAAAACCCTATCTAGAACACAGTAAAATTAATTCTCCACCCTCATTGGCTGCTTTCCAACATTCCATTCTGAGAATAGGAGCTTTTTAGGACGTCTGAATCTGCAGACCATTTGGTCTCTGCCTGGGGGGGAGCCAAGATTTTCTCTGTCTGCAGTTACACATTCTAGCCTGCTGTCTAGCCAGGTCCCCCCCTCTACAAGTCGCACTCCGACACTTAGTCTCTACCTCTCCAGCAGTGTTTCCCCTCTCCACCAAGGACTCTTCCCCCACCCACCATCCTGTACAGAGCAGAGGGAGAGGACATGGGGAATCCAGGTATCCAAGCACAGCAATGTCTGCAAGGTCAGATCTCACACATGACAGGGAGCTCCCAGCAATACACAGGCAGTGATTAGTCTGCATCCATAGATAACAGATAAGGCTCACACAGGTCCCTTCCAAAGCTCAGCAGTAGGATAAGAACTCTGAGCCAGCATGTAAATCACAGGGAGTTCTCAGGGATACACAGGCAGTAATTGATCTGCAATTAGTCTGCTGACATTGGGGAACCACAGAGCTCAGCAGCACCGCACACCCTCTTCATACTTTACTGTTTAACAGGCAGCTTCAACCAAAACAGCAACAACTCCACTCCTGGTGACTTCTTCATCCCTGCATTCAGTGCATTGTAAGCAATGATTCATGACTTCCAATGCAGGGAACAACAAGTCCCCAGCAGTGGAGTTGCTGTGTTGGTTGAAGCTGCCTGTGCTCAGCCTCTGTGTATCTCAGCATCAAACATCAGAACAAGAGGAATGTATAGTCATGACAATTCCTCTACAATAACTGCTTTCCAATGAATGCCATCTTAAATCGCCTGATTATATAATTACATTTTGAACTTTTTTTGACAGATAATGAAGATTTATGTTAGGGAAGCCGGTCAGTTCCAAAAACCAGGGACATTTCTATGGCTCACCTTGTGTCAGGGGTTAGTGGAGGATTTCCAGCGTTCCTATTATAAAATAAGGAATTAGGATGGAGCTTGATGGCATATGAAACCCCACATAATGCCAGTCTGTGCTGGGTTCCTGTGCAGACCTCACAGCTAATGTAATTCTTTACCTTTGGGATTTAATGGATGAATGAGCCAGCAATATTTTATTGAGATTTAGGACTGACAGCTGAGTTATACTGTACATTGTGTACAGAGTGGGTGGAGCCTATAAGGGGTGTGGCTTCTAAGAAGTGGGATGGGGCAAAAAGGAAGGGCGGGGTCTGGTGCCCCACCATCTTAAAACTTCACCAGCCGCCACTGCATAACGGTAATACTGAAACCAGGCAAAGACGCCACCAGTGTCTTAAATTATAGACCTAAATCGCTGCTCAATGTGGATCTAAAAATGCACTCAAAAATACTTGCAAACCATTCACTGCTCTTACTCCCAAAGCTAATCTGTAAAGACCAAGTTGGATTCATCCTGGGTAGGGAGGCAAGGGACAACACACTGAAAGCTATCAGCTTGCATCACTGGTTGTCCTCCTCCCGCACACCTGGCTTCTTGTTATCGCTTGCTGCTGAGAAAGGCATTCAAAAGAGTGGCTTGGGACTACATGACAGAAGTCCTCAAAAATATAGGCACACGCAATCGCATGCTTCAATACATTCTAGCACCGTACTCTACTCCAATGGCACAGATCCGAGTCAACGGTCACCTGTTGGACACTTTCTTGATATCGAACGGTACACATCAGGGCTGTCCCCTGTCCCCACTCATATTTGTGCTAACTCTGGAACCTTTATTCCGCAGACTTAGAGCAAAACCAGACATTACAGGAATCAACATAAAGGGCCACCACTATAAA
Organism: Glandirana rugosa; assembly: GCA_018402905.1. Classification (NCBI taxonomy): domain Eukaryota; kingdom Metazoa; phylum Chordata; class Amphibia; order Anura; family Ranidae; genus Glandirana; species Glandirana rugosa. The sequence goes on from BLSH010205068.1 coordinate 368,284, forward strand.
TTAGCAGCCTATGCGAACAATATTTTGATGTTCCTTACCAACCCTATCACTTCAATTCCCAATCTACTGAAAGCTTTCTCTTTATTTTAGTCAGTTGCCAATCTCCAAATTAATTTTGCAAAATCCCAAGCACTTAATATAACTCTTCCTCAATCCACTCTTCTACAATGACAAAATTTCCCATTTGGATGGGCCCTGCATGCTATCACTTACCTCTGCGTACAGCTCACGACCAAATTATCGGATTTACATGCAAAAAATTTCCTCCCAAGTCTAAAAATCATTCAACAAGATCTACAAACATGGGATAAGGGACCCTTCTCCTGGTTTGAGAGAACGGCCATTATCAAGACGAATATTTTCTCAAGACCCCTATACCTCCTCCAAACTTTACCAATCTCAGTTCCCCCAGCATTCTTTGCTTCCTACAAACAGATCTGCAGGAAATTCACATGGCAATCCAAACACCCCCGTCTAAGTTGGGATAGGCTAGTGACCCCCAAACTGAAAGGGGGCATCGGCCTCCCAGACCTGCAAAAATATTATTGGTCTTGTCACTTAACGAGAGTAGTAGACTGGCACATCCACGCCGATATCAAAGACTGGATTAATTTAGAAGAATCATTCTCCCACTTACCAATTAGCCATCTCCCATGGATCAAGCAGAAACTCATCGCAGAGGAATATGTAAAACATCCTACAATTGGCCCTCCTTTTTTCACATGAAAACTTCAATTGTAAAATAAAAAACAGAGCCAGATTCATGGGATGAAATGCAAAGACTTCCAACTCATGAGAAACAAAGTGGATCACACGCTTTGGCAAAACTTCTGACAAGAAAAAGATTTATAGAACTGAGATCCGAAATGGGACCAATAAAAGAAGTAGTTGTTGAGTGGGGGTGCTGGAATACAATCTTCATTTGTATTTTATGCAACAACTACATCCATATCAGTGTTCAGTAGAGATACATTCTCCAGCCAGTAGATGGCAGTGTTTATAAGTTTGTAGCTATTCTATGGTCTTTTATCTATAATAAAGTTTCCTGTTCCTGTCTACAGTTAAGCAGCAAAGCCCATGTGACCTGTGCCCTGTGTCTGTACGGTTATATACAGAATTTCTAACACAGTAAATGGTTGGATGTGTACGGTGAAACACAAATTAATTTCACTTTAAGGTCTTTATGAAACATTTAATGGTTAAGAACATCAGATGCAGCCAACATGTTTAGGAGGAAAAGCCTTCCCCTTCTTCAGGGCTGGAGAGCTACGGAATACTCTAAGGGACCTGTGTAGACTACAGATTCCCCCACCCGTGTTCTGCAAAAGGGTAAGTGTTCTGGAGTGATTTCCTGTTTTTCCTCGGATGTCAAAATGGCTTTTCTGTAGGCTCCATACAGTGGGCACTATCACAGGATGAGGGCATGACAGGCAGGAGCACCTGGATGGAACAAAATAGAAAACAAATAAAAAGAAGACTAATGCAACCCCCTCGTCTATGGGCTGGTAAGCTGCAATATACACATTGCATTAAAGTGTCTTTCATTGTTCCTAATGCAATCACATAAAACAGCCAACGCATTTTCATGACAATAAAAATGCCCCCTTCATCAGGGCTTAAGATGCGGCTCATTACATTGCTGTAATTCCAATCTAAAAGCTTGAGGGTGAGGATTTTTTTCATTACAGGCATTAATACCATACTTGTTTATATTATATGTATTTGTATATTATATATGTTCTTGTTCATAATAGTAAAACCAAATCTGATGAGGTTTTCACCACATTCAGTGGAGATCCATTTAGTTATCATTTCCTTGAGCCCATTCAAGTATTCATTCCTTGATGAAGGGAAGCTTTGTTACCCGGAAATGGGGTAAGGCCAGTGTGAGAGCCAATGAGCTGGCTGGAACATCTCCTTTTGTGGAGTAAGCATGGAAATCCCGGCACCTCCTAAATGTGTGATTTTAGGGAAATTAATATAATTTTTGATAGTTTCATTTTAAATGATGAGATGTTCTCTCCGTGGTCATGGGGGGTCAGCTCCCGAGGGGGATGTGGGCACATAACTGACGTTTGACCTTCTCAATGAAGTGAGACACAAGCTTTTTTTTTATCAATGAGTCCGGAAGAAACGTGGACCACCATCTCTCCAATCATTGGCTTTTACCATCCAAATGCGCTATTTTTATCCATGTAACGCACACCAGTCCATCCAAGTCCATCCTGGAAGTACAAGTGTCCATTAGGCATTTGAGCTTCCTATGTTCCCATCCCCCACTCATCCCCAGGAGGTGAAATCCAGGATGTTTTCCATTAAGATAAAAGTCTCAGGTTACTCCTTCATCCTGGGTGGGACTGGGACATGGAGCCCTTGTGTACGTGCCATAAAGGTTTAACTCATTCGTGGGTATATAAAGAGGCAGAGGGAATTATGGGATGAAGGCTGATAGAAAGATAAAGACTATCATATCCAAAAATAAGAAAATCCATAATCCCTGTGAGTCTTGTGCACCCCCCAATCTTCCTCTATTGCTTCATGAAATTGGACTGCGCAGTGATATGGGGCCCTATGAGCTGTCAATGTGAGCACCTGTCCTGCGTATTGCGAGTCATTTATATGTTCCCGGAGTCTGTTACCAGCATTGACTAATGATCTGTACCAGGATCTTCTACCAAGATTGATAGAGCTGTGAGCGCCGGAGCACCAGGTGAAATAACTGATTCATTCGTCATGATTTCCACTTCTCACATGGTGGAATATAGGAAAAAAGATAAAGTAAAGGTTTCTGCGGTGTTGGGCCACCTGTTGGTGTAGAGCTGCTGTGGGTCTTGTGATGGAGGTGGTGCAAACATACAAGCCATGGGAAGTATTTGCTGGCCACTCACAGCTATGGTCACAAAAATGGTGGTCATCTCTGGATTTTGCTGTTTAAAGCTCAACTCCAAGTCTGGATGTTTTTGCATAATTACATATACCACCTTGGACCAATATAAGTATATCTGTGACATATCCAGAGAAAGGTGACAATTACTGCTACAACTATTACTACAATACTACCACAGGCAGTGATTCCCAACATCTTTTGTGCTCATTATGAGGGGTTCCCACCATCGCTGTGCTGAGTTCCCAGCTCTGTACACCTGCATTGCCCATTATGAGGGGTTCCCACAATCCGTGTGCTGAGTTCCCAGGTCTGTAGGCCTGATGTGCCTATTATGAGGGGTTTCCACTATCCCTGTGCTGAGTTCCTGTGTTTATATACCTGCTGTGCCCACTATGAGGGGTTCTCGGGTCTATACACCTTCTCTGTCCATTATGAGGGATTCCCACCATCCCTGTGCTGTGCCTATTATGAGGAGTTCTCGGGTCATTACACCTTCTATGCCCATTATGAAGGGTTCCCACCATCTCTGTGCTGAGTTCCCGGGTTTGTACACCCACTGTGTCCATTATGAGGGGTTCCCACCATCCCTGTGCTGAATTCCCGGGTCTGTAGACCTGCTGTGCCCACTTTGAGGAGTTCTTGGTGCTATACACCTTCTGTGCCCATTATGAGGGGTTCCCACCATCCCTATGCTGAGTTCCCAGGTTTGTACACCTGCTGTGCCCATTATGAGGGGTTCTCAGGTCTGTACACCTTCTGCGCCCATTATGAGGGGTTTCCACCATCCCTGTGCTGAATTCCCAGGTCTGTACACCTGCTGTGCCGGTTATGAGGGGTTCTCGGGTCTGTACACCTGCTGTGCCCATTATGAGGGGTTCCCACCTTCCCTGTGCTGAGTTCCCGGGTCTATACACCTGCTGTGCCCATTATGAGGGGTTCCCACCATCCCTGTGTTGAGTTCCTGGGTCTGTACACGTGCTGTGCCCATTATGAGGGGTTCCCACCATCCCTATGCTGAGTTCCCAGGTTTGTACACCTGCTGTGCCCATTATGAGGGGTTCTCAGGTCTGTACACCTTCTGCGCCCATTATGAGGGGTTTCCACCATCCCTCTGCTGAGTTCCCTGGTCTGTACACCTGCTGTGCCCATTATGAGGGGTTCCCACCTTCCCTGTGCTGAGTTAACGGGTCTATACACCTGCTGTGCCCATTATGAAGGGTTCCCACCATCTCTGTGCTGAGTTCCTGGGTTTGTACACCCACTGTGTCCATTATGAGGGGTTCCCACCATCCCTGTGCTGAATTCCCGGGTCTGTAGACCTGCTGTGCCCACTTTGAGGAGTTCTTGGTGCTATACACCTTCTGTGCCCATTATGAGGGGTTCCCACCATCCCTATGCTGAGTTCCCAGGTTTGTACACCTGCTGTGCCCATTATGAGGGGTTCTCAGGTCTGTACACCTTCTGCGCCCATTATGAGGGGTTTCCACCATCCCTGTGCTGAATTCCCAGGTCTGTACACCTGCTGTGCCGGTTATGAGGGGTTCTCGGGTCTGTACACCTGCTGTGCCCATTATGAGGGGTTCCCACCTTCCCTGTGCTGAGTTCCCGGGTCTATACACCTGCTGTGCCCATTATGAGGGGTTCCCACCATCCCTGTGTTGAGTTCCTGGGTCTGTACACGTGCTGTGCCCATTATGAGGGGTTCCCACCATCCCTATGCTGAGTTCCCAGGTTTGTACACCTGCTGTGCCCATTATGAGGGGTTCTCAGGTCTGTACACCTTCTGCGCCCATTATGAGGGGTTTCCACCATCCCTGTGCTGAGTTCCCTGGTCTGTACACCTGCTGTGCCCATTATGAGGGGTTCCCACCTTCCCTGTGCTGAGTTAACGGGTCTATACACCTGCTGTGCCCATTATGAGGGGTTCCCACCATCCCTGTGTTGAGTTCCTGGGTCTGTACACCTCCTGTGCCCATTATGAGGGGTTCCCACTATCCCTGCACTGAGTTCCTGTGTCTATATACCTGCTGTGCCCACATTGAGGGGTTCTCGGTTCTATACACCTTCTGTGCCCATTATGAGGGTTTTCCCACCATCCCTATGCTGAGTTCCCAGGTTTGTACACCTGCTGTGCCCATTATGAGGGGTTCTCGGGTCTATACACCCTCTGTGTCCATTATGAGGGGTTACCACCATCCCCGTGTTGAGTTCCTGGGTCTGTACACCTGCTGTGCCCATTATGAGGGTTTCCCACAATCCCTGTGCTGAGTTCCTGTGTCTATACACCTGCTGTGCCCATTATGAGGGGTTCCTGGGTCTGCAAACTTGCTGTACCCATTTTGAGGGGATCCCACCTTCCCTGTGCTGAGTTCCTGGGTCTAAACACCTGCTTTGCCCATTATGAAGGGTTCCCACCATCCCTGTACTGAGTTCCCGGCTGTGTACACCTGCTGTGCCCATTATGAGGGGTTCCCGCTATCCTTGTGCTGAGTTCACGGGTCTGACACCTGCTGTGCCCATAATGAGGGGTACCCACCATGCTTACACTGAACAGTTGAACTCTGGGTTGGGTCCTTAGGGTTTGGCAAACTTCAAAGAAGTTCGGATGCTGAACCCAAACCACACTGAATTCAATGGAAGTTGAATCTGTTGATTCAAAATTGCCTATTTACTCTGATAACAGGGAAAGGATTCTGGGGGGGGGGGGGGGTCAGTTGTCCT
>BLSH010205068.1:374346-398811 GCA_018402905.1 Glandirana rugosa
GGGTGATGCCCCGTTTCTGCTTCTGGCTGCAACTGACATGGGATTCTAAGAAGGGGCTGCTGTGATCACTGCTACCCTCTCTCCTTGTGCAGGGGGATTGGTCTTGTCTCCGCCCATCCTGTAATTTTCTGTAGTGGGTGGAGCCTGTTGGGCCCCCTCCCACAGCTCTGTTCTCTCTCCTTGTGCAGGGAGACTGGTCTTGTCTCCGCCCCCTCATGTAGTTTTCTGTAGTGGGTGAGGTCAGCTGGGCTCCTCCCACAGCTCTGTTCTCTCTCCTTGTGCAAGGAGACAGGACATGTCACCGCCCCTTTCTGTTGTTCTGTGTAGCGGGTGAAGTCTGCTGGATCCTTCCACAGTTCTGCTCTCTTTCCTTGTGCAGGGAGACTGGTCTCGTCTCCACCCCTTCCTGTAGTTTTCTGTAGTGGGTGGAGCCTGTTGGGGCCCCTCCAACAGCTCTGCTCTCTCTCCTTGTGCAGGGAGACTGGTCTTGTCTCCGCCCCCTCCTGTAGTTTTCTGTAGTGGATGAGGTCTGCTGGGCCCCTCCCACAGTTCTGCTCTCTCTTATTGTGCAGGGAGACTGGTCTTGTCTCCGCCCCTTCCTGTAGTTTTCTGTAGTGGGTGGAGCCTGCTGGGCTCTCTGCGCAGGCTATGTACAGCACAGTGATGGTGTCACTACATTTACAAGGTAATATCTGGGTTTGTAAAGGTATTTGGTGCTCACAGTAGATTTTCCGGCTATGGCAATTGAGGAATAGATATCAAAAAACAATTTTTTCACTCTGAGTTCTGACATTTATGGGAATTATGGCCTGACTGGCATTATATCTGAGACATAACACCATCCAGGGGCCTGCTCGGCACTCCAGGCTCCGCCTCTAACAAAAATCTTACTTTTGGTGGAGTGACTGTGTGGGCGGAGCCTGGAAAGGATTTATGGTCAGGTTTCCCCTGCAGGTGAAATCTATACTCCATTATTTCCACTCGCAGAGTAAAGTCTTCTCCTGAATATCAATCAGCCGGCTGCTCCTGCCCTCATTTCACCTCCCAGCCATAAACCGTCCTGCAAACACAAGGCAGGATTTTTTTTTTTTGCTCCTGTCTTAGACTCTTCTCCCCCTCCCATTCTCACAATGTATTACGTTGAAGAAGAGCAGACCCCCTTTAATATGTGGGCTTCGGTAGACCCCCCCATCCCCCCATGTCTGCAGGCGGTGGGCCACACACATCACCGCTAATAATTAATGCATCTGCATGTTGCATAACACCTAGAAAGCTGTATGAGCGCCTCCTGCTCGGCACCCATCAATATTGCATTACTCGGCTGAGGCCAGGATGCAGCGCCATGAAATATTCAATCTGCACAATTCTGCCAGCCGGAGAAGAGGAAAATGTTCTGTGTGTGCAGACCCTGGCTCTATCATAATATAATAAAATACTATATAGAATACATCATAATATAATATCATACTATATAATATAATGCAGTGTAATATAATAATATACCCAATGATGTGATACAATGTATTATAATACAATATAATATAGGATAATATAATAATATAACCAATGATGTGATACAATGTATTATAATATAGGATAATATAATAATAAACGCTATGATGTGATACAATGTATTATAATACAATATAATATAGGATAATATAATAATAAAAGCTATGATGTGATACAATGTATTATAATACAATATAATATAGGATATTATAATACTGTGTAATATAATAATATACAATATGATGTGATATAATATAGAGCACAGATGGGAGCCGGTGTCAGGTCTCTGCCACTTGCCGGAGAAATAAAATATAAATATTAATCATCGATCGGGATTGTACAATAATGAAAGAAAACCAAGGAAAGAAGGAAACTCATAGAAGATGTGATAGAAGAACCCCAAGAGAGTCCAGAACCCAACATTGGGGGGCTTCATAGTACAAAGGGGACCCCTGTAAGCCCCGGCAGGGTTAGGACAGTTCCCGTGGTGAAGAGTTGCAAGGGAAAAGATAATGCGTGGTATCGGGTTTATTTTATTTTTAGGTTTTATCAATGATACACTGTATTGTGAAAAGTATTGCGACGCCTGCCTGCCACGCAAATTAACTTTAATGGCCTCCTAGTCTAAGGCCTGGTTCACACCTATGCAGGTTGCAGTTTGCACATTCCAGGTGCATTTTGCGTTTTTCAATACACGTTTTTGATCCACTATGGAACAAAAAACCTGAAAACAGCTCTTTTCATAAAATGCACAAAGGTGAACATGACCCATAGGAAACCATGTTAAATGAACTATAGTGTGTTTCTGCAAAACTGAAAATGCACTAAAAAAAAGGAATAGGTGTGAAATAGGCCTTAGTTCATAGGGTTCAATATTGAGTTGGCAGCTATAACAGCTTCACCTTTTCTGGGAAGGCCGTCCACAAGGTTTAGGAGTGTCAATGGGAATGTTTGACCATTCTTCCAGAAGCCCATTTGTGAAGTCAGGCACTGATGTTGGATGAGAAGGCCTGGCTCACAGTCTCCGCTCTAATTCATCCCAAAGGTGTTCTGTCGGGTTGAGGTCAGGACTCTGTGCAGGCCAGGCAAGTTCCTCTACCCCAAACTCGCTCATCCATGTCTTTATGGACCTTGCTTTGTGCATTGGTGCGCAGTCATGTTGGAACAGGAAGGGGCCATCCCCAAACTGTTCCCACAAAGTTGCGAGCATGAAATTGTCCAAAATGCCTTGGTATGCTGATGCCATAAGAGTTCCCTTCACTGGAGCTAAGGGGCCAAGCCCAACCCCTGAAAAACAACCCCACACCATAATCCCCCCTCCACCAAATGATTTGGACCAGTGCACAAAGCAAGGTCCATAAAGACATGTATGAGCGAGTTTGGGGTGGAGGAATTTGACTGGCCTGCAACCCGATAGAACACCTTTGAGATGAATTAGAGCGGAGACTGCAAGCCAGGCCATCTCATCCAACATCAGTGCCTGCCTGACAAATGCACTTCTGGAAGAATGGTCAAACATTCCCATAGACACTCCTAACCTTGTGGACAGCCTTCCCAGAAGAGGTGAAGCTGTTATAGCTGCAAAGGGTCAGCCAACTCAATGGACTAAGACTGGGATGCCATGTGCATGTAAAGGCAAGCGTCCCAATACTTTTGGTAATATTGTATATATACACATACTATATACTATACTGAGTATGAGTTTGTTCAGTATATAGAGTTCACCTTTAAGGTGCCTATAGACATAACAGAAACACGGCAGACAATGTCCATACGTTCTTTGGACCACTGGGAAGGTGTCTGATTATTCTGGAGATATCTGGCCCCACATTGGAGGACCTTTTGGATCCTTTTGCTCTATTGGTATCCAGTTGATGAAAATCTGGTGACAACCAATCCCTCATCATTTCTTAGTGCGTTGTCGGATTTCCAGTGATTGCAGTCGGATTTCTGTAGCTGCGTTTACGGTGAACATGTTAGTGGAAGAATCAAATATGGAAATAGATCTAAAAAGAATGAAAATGTATGGGAATTGTTCATTTCCAGGGAGATCCTCCAATGCATGGAGGGACTTGTAGACCCGGCTGTCCACCTCCGCTATTAATCATTTGTGTGAAGTTCTGTCGCCGAGGCGCGTGATGGACTTTTATTGTGATTAATCATCTGAAAGGACGGAGTTGAGAAAAGGACTTTGTGTCACTCAGGTGTCACCGCCATCACTTTGTCTATTAATTACAGCGTTTTCCCAGACCGGCTCCGACTAGAAGATTATCACTCCCAGTGAAGGAGTCGCTGCAAAGAATAATAAATAGACCCATCACAGCCAATCAGATCTGAGATAACATTTATATAATACCATTACACGTGTAACTATATATAATAAAGCTGAACTCCAGGTAGATATAATAGACACGTTAACCCTTTCATTGCCAGAGCTGGGTTTTTTTGCATGTTTAAAAATAATTTTAGGCCTGAAGATGACATAAATCCCCCAAACATGATATATTTTCGGAAAGCAGAGACCCTGGAGAATTAAATGGTGGTAGTTCCCATTTTTAATGTCACACAATATTAGTGCAATGGTTTGTCAAGCACACAATTTCAGTAAAAAAATACACTAAAGTGAATTTTAGGGCACATAAATGCAATATATTAGTCATTTTTTGGGTAATATATAAAAGATGAGGTTGTGCTGAGTGAATACAGTATCTCGCAAAAGTAAGTACACCCCTCACATTTTTGTAAATATTTTATTCTATCTTTTCATGTGACAACACTGAAGAGCTGACACTTTGCTACAATGTAAAGTAGTGAGTGTACAGCTTGTATAACAGTGTAAATTTGCTGTCCCCTCAAAATAACTCAACACACAGCCATTAATGTCTAAACCGCTGGTAACAAAAGTGAGTACACCCCTAAGTGAAAATGTCCAAATTGGGCCCAAAGTGTCAATATTTTGTATGGCCACCATTATTTTCCAGCACTGCCTTAACACTCTTGGGCATGGAGTTCACCAGAGCTTCACAGGTTGCCACTGGAGTTCTCTTCCACTCCTCCATGACATCACAGAGCTGGTGGCTGTTAAAGACCTTCTGGGACGACAGCCACGCAGACCAATTTGATGCAGTGTGCGGCGTATGGTTTGAGCACTGAAAGGCTGACCCCCACCCCTTCAACCTCTGCAGCAATGCTGGCAGCACTCATATGTCTATTTCTCATAGACAACCTCTGAATATGACGCTGAGCATGTGCACTAAACTTCTTTGGTCGACCATGGTGAGGCGCTGTTCTGAGTGGAACCTGTCCTGTTAAACCGCTGTATGGTCTTGGCCACCATACTGCAGCTCAGTTTCAGGGTCTTGGCAATCTTTTTCTAGCCTAGGCCATCTTTACGTAGAGCAACAATTCTTTTTGTCAGATCCTCAGAGAGTTCTTTGCCATGAGGTGCCATGTTCAACTTCCAGTGACCAGTATGAGAGAGTGAGAGTGATAACACCAAATTTAACACACCTGCTCCCCATTCACAGTTGAGACCTTGTAACACTAACGAGTGGCATGACACCGGGGAGGGAATATGGTTAATTGGGCCCAATTTGGACATTTTCACTTAGGGCTGTACTCACTTTTGTTGCCAGTGGTTTAGACATTAATGGCTGTGTGTTGAGTTATTTTGAGGGGACAGCAAATTTACACTGTTATACAAGCTGTACACTCACTACTTTACATTGTAGCAAAGTGTCATTTCTTCAGTGTTGTCACATGAAAAGATAGAATAAAATATTTACAAAAATGTAAGGGGTGTACTCACTTTTGTGAGATAATGTAGATACAAAACATGTCAAATTGTGTGCGTTCGTGAAATGGAAACAAACTTCACCTCCCTATATTTTCCATTGGTGACACTTTATAATCATCTACAGGTCATCACTCTGGAGTTCACGGTGAATAGAATTAGTGATCTCGCTCCGGCTTGCACGGCGACAGGTAACATGTGGAGTGCAATGGACGGTCTCCTACATAGGAGCCCCTAACGTGTGTGTTTAGATTTGCAAATGCATGTATGTGGGGGTGGGGGAAGTCATCATTTTTTGGGGGGGGGGAGTTATAAGTGCTTGGGTGCATCTTTATTTTTTTCACAGTTTTTCACAAAACTTTATTTTTTTTTTACATAGGGGATAAAAGTGTCCTATGTAATACCATTATGGCATGACAGGTTCATGACAGTCAGGGATTGATTAGACCCCTGATGTCTCACCTACCTAATTGGTTATATATCCAGCCACAGTGCATACCTCCCAGCTTTCTGAGATGGGAACGAGGGACACCTATTAGCAAAGGTATGTAGGCATAGGGCACACCCCCTGCCACGTCCCCTTAAAGGAGAATTAAACAAAAAAAATGATTGGTTAAACCCACAAGTGCTTTTTTTACCCCTACTATTCCTTTATATTGGTTTTGGAATTTACAAATGCAGCAATTTAGAAATGGAATGAAAAGTTTAGCACTGGATTATAAATAGTGAATTTTATATACAACTATATAGATCAGACCAACATGAGGGACAAATGAGGAGGAAAGAGGGACAGAGGGACTTTGTTCCAAATCAGGGACAGTCCCTCTAAATCCGGGATAGTCCCTCCAAATCAGGGACAGTCCCTCCAAATCAGGGACAGTCCCTCCAAATCAGGGACAGTTCCTCTAAATCCAGGATAGTCCCTCTAAATTCGGAACAGTTCATCCAAATCCAGGATAGTCCCTGAAAATCTGGGACAGTTCCTCCAAATCAGAGACAGTCCTAGGAAATCCGGGACAGTCCCTGGAAATCCGGGACAGTTGGGAGCAATGACAGAGGTCAGGGAAAGTAACAGCAGAAAGTAAAAGTGATGTTTTCCATGTCTCTCTCAGCTTCTTACCAGGTAGGGGAGTTTAACAAATGTTTGCTGGCCTTCCTTCTCCACCATGCCGGGTCCAGGTCCATCAATGGGAGCGTGGAGCCAGGGAAAAATGATGGGGGAGGGGGAGTATGAATGTGGTGGGTGTGGAAGCTGTACATCTGTCCCATCACTTCCATCTGACAGTCGACAGTTGCCTTGTTAGATTGACGCATATTCCCGGCTGCTGTAGCAGCTACATTGGTGTCAGGGAAAGGGTTAATGCAGATCTTTATTCATGAATACATTGAATATACACTATATTACTAAAAGTATTGGGACTCCTGCCTTTACACACACATGAACTTTAATGGACCGTAGGGTTCAATATTGAGTTGGCCGACCCTTTGCAGCTATAACAGCTTCAACTCTTCTGGTAAGGCTGCCCACAAGGTTTAGGAGTGTCTATGGGAATGTTTGACCATTCTTCCAGAAGAGCATTTGTGGCTCATAGTCTCTGCTCTCATTCCTCCCAAAGGTGTTCTATCAGGTTGAGGTCAGGACTCTGTGCAGGCCAGTCAAGTTCCTCCACCCCAAACTCGCTCAATCATGTCTTTATGGACCTTGCTTTGTGCAGTGGTGCGCAGTCATGTTGGAACAGGAAGGGGCCATCCCCAAACTGTTCCCACAAAGTTGGGAGCATGAAATTGTCCAAAATGTCCTTAAGTGTTCCCTTCACTGGAATTAAGGGGCCAAACCCAACCTCTGAAAAACAACTCCACACCATAATCCCCCCATCCACCAAATGATTTGGATCAGTGCACAAAGCAAGGTCCATAAAAACATGGATGAGCGAGTTTACGGTGGAGGAACTTGACTGGCCTGCACAGAGTCCTGACCTCAACCCGATAGAACACCTTTGGGATGAATTAGAGCAGAGACTGCAAGCCAGGCCTTCTCATCCAACATCAGTGGCTGACCTCACAAATGCTCTTCTGGAAGAATGGTCAAACATTCCCATAGACACTCCTAAGCCTTGTGGACAGCCTTCCCAGAAGAGGTGAAGCTGTTATAACTGCAAAGGGTGGGCCAACTCAATATTGAACCCTATGGACTAAGACTGGGATGCCATTAAAGTTCATGTGCGTGTAAAGGCAGGCGTCCCAATACTTTGACAATATTGTGTATGTGGGGGAGGGGGAAGTCCTCATTTGTTGGGGAGGAGTTTTAAGTGCCTGGGTGCAGCTTTTTTTTTTTACACTGTTTTTCACCAAACTTTATTTTTTATTACACAGGGCACAAAAAGTCTCCTCTGTAACACTAGGAACAGAACACACCCCCTGCCATGCCACCTTAAAGGATAATTAAACAAAAAAATGATTGGTTTAACCCACAAGTAATTTTTTTTTACCCCTACTATTCCTTTATATTGGCTTTGGGATTTACAAATGCAGCAATGTAGAAATGGGATGAAAGGTTTAGCACTGGATAATAAATAATACATTTTATATACAACTATATAGATCAGAGCAACATGAGGGACCAATGAAGAGGAAAGAGAGACAGAGGGACAGTCCCTGGAAATCCAGGACAGTTCCCCCAAATCAGGGGCAGTCCCTGGAAATCCGGGACAGTTCCTCCAATTCAAGGAGAGTCCTTGGGAGTCCAGGAGAGTTCCTCCAAATCAGGGTCAGTCCCTGGAGGTCCGGGACAGTTCCTCCAAATCAGGGTCAGTCCCTGGAGGTCCGGGACAGTTCCTCCAAATCAGGGACAGTCCCTGGAGGTCCGGGACAGTTCCTCCGAATCAGGGACAGTCCCTGGAGGTCCGGGACAGTTCCTCCAAATCAAGGACAGTCCCTGGAGGTCCAGGACAGTTCCTCCAAATCAGGGACAGTCCCTGGAGGTCCAGGGCAGTTGGGAGTGATGACAGCAGACTGGGAAAGTGACAGAAGAAAGTAGAAGTGATGTTTTCCATGTCTCTCTCAGCTTCTTACCAGGTAGGGGAGCTCAACAAACATTCACTGGCCTCCCTCCTCTCTACCTGGCAGCACCCACCATGCCGGGTCAGTTCCACCAATGGGAGCTTGGAACCAGAGAAACATGATGGAGAGGGGGGAGTATGAATGTTCAGGGGGCGTGGAAGCTGTACATCTGCCCGATTACTTCCATCTGACAGCCAACAGTCACAGATTGACACCCATTCTCGGCTGCTGCAGCAGTTACATTGGTATCAGGGAAAGGATTAATCTTTATTCTTTAACACGTCAAACATATTTTTTTTGGTTGTGTAATTATCTGAATATGACCTGGTATCAGTCCATGCACAGCAGGGCTCGAGTGTGAGAAGAAGAAGCAGAACAAGGAGCCAATCAGTTGATGTGCTGACAAGAATCATGCTGATTGGAGGAGAAAGCAGAGTGACTCAGAGATGAGTACATCATTGCGCTGCTTCTCCTTTCACTGGCCAGTAGGGTTGAGCCTGGCCTCCGTTTGAACCTGGAAGTTAGCTGTCATTGAGCCTCAGCTGCACTTCTATAGAGGGGTGGGGATGCTTGTGCCAAGGTTGCCCTAATATGAGCACAATGACATTGATCTAATATAGTCATGTGATGTCACAGCCATCCCTGCCCCTTTGTGGAGAATCTCCCATCCGCAGCTCATTGACTCAGCATTGACAGCTAACTTCCAGGTGCGGGGGAACTCGGGTCCGGCCTGACCCCGGGCTCATCACTACCGGGCAGGAATAGGCAGCATGGATGCAGCTCTGTATTCTTTAATACAAGTTCCCTGGAGGATGGAAATGCATTGTGTGCAATGGCTGGATGTCATGGATAAACCCTCTTCAAGTTCACACCTAGGCGTTTGTGATCGTGAGCAGAGTTGCCGCAATTCTTCCCAAAAATACTCGGCAAAACGGACAAATCACAGCATACTTGTTCAAGTGCCATTCATTTTCAATTCTGTCGCGATTGTTGTGCGATAAATTGTGCTGCAATCGCAGCTCCTGCTCCTATTTGAGCGACTTGCTTTGTGCGATGAGGTTTGCAGCGCGATTTTTCGCAGGACAATTGCAGCAGGATCGCACCCGCGTTTCGGTTCCATTGAAAATAAATAGCTCCTGAACATGTATGGTGTGATTTGTCAGTTTTACAGAGCATTTTGGGATCGCTGGAAGAATTGCAATGACTCTACGCCTGATTGCAAACACCTAGGTGTGAGCTACACCAAAGTCCCCCTTCAAACAATTGCACAATCATTGGTGGTCTGGCCATTTAAAAAAAAAACACCCCCCATCATTGTGGTATATTTTCTTGTTGAGGTATTTCATTTTGGCCACTAGATGGCGCTGAATATCATAGGGATTACTCTATTACAGAAATTACAGTCCAAATGTGTGCAGCATGCCCGAGCGTCTATGATATTCATCCAATGAATGGTTTACGAATAGACCCCCAAAGGTAGAGTTGCCACCTCATCCCTTTAAACCCGAACACATATGAATTACGCAGGTTCTGAGGCTGATTTAACGCAGATAAGGCACCAAGTGAGTTTAATTACCACCTTAATCAGCCACAGAGCCTGTGTAATTAATATGTGTTCGGGTTTAAAGGGATGAGGTGGCTACCCTAACCAAATGCCTCAATCACATTGGAGGGAAGTTTACCATGATCCATAGAAGACTGCTTTTCAGAGGCAGTTGAGTAGCCATTTGCAGGTGTTGCAGTGTTGCGTTTAACCACTTGCCGATCGGCATCTGACGGCGGCAAAGTGGCTCGTTCCCGCAAATCGCCGTCATACGACGGCGGCTGCGGGAACGAGTTTAGTGAACGCGCGAGCGCCGCCGGAGGCGCGCCCATGCACTCACTGTGTCCAGGGGGGGCCAGGGAGCGGGTGCGGCGGCTTCGATTGCCGCCGGCCACCCGCGATGCCCCCCCCCGGAGCGAATGAGCGGAGGTCCATGTATGTAAACACGGACCTCCGCTCTGTGTGAGGGGGAAGGGCTGTGATCACAGCCTTCCTTTACGTGAAGGCTGTGACCACTTTCCTTCCCCAGATAGGCAGTCCCCCATACAGTAAGAACACGCCCAGGGAACACAGTTAACCCTTAGAGCGCCCCCTGCAGGTTAACCCCTTCACTGCCAATGGCATTTACACAGTAATCAGTGCATTTTTATAGCACTGATCGCTGTATAAATGCCAATGGTCCCAAAAAAGTGTCAAAATGGTCCGACAAGTCCGCTGAAATATCGCAGTACCGCTAAAAATCGCAGATCGCCGCAATTATTAGTAAAAAATAAAAAAATTAAAAACCCCAAAAATGAATTCTCATCATCCGTAAACGCGACCACTTTTGCGCAAACCAATCAATAAACGCCGATTGCGATTTTTTTTATCGCAAATATGAGGAAGAATATAAATCAGCCAAAAACGGTGAAAAAAAATGTTTTTTTATATTTTTTTTTGGATTTGTATTTTAGGAAAAAGTAAGAAATTTGGGTTTTTTTGCAAAATTGTTGCTCTTCTTTTGTTTATATTGGCGATCAGAAATGACGCAGCGGTGATCAAATACCACCAAAAGAAAGCTCTATTTGTGGGAAAAAAAGGATACAAATTTCGTTTGGGTACAACGTCGCACGACCGTGCAATTGTAAGTTAAAGCGACGCAGCGCCGAATCGCAAAAAGGGCTCCGGTCCTAAAGCTGGAAATCCTTCCGGGACTGAAGTGGTTAAAGCCCGCCCTATTCGCCACCACGCATATGCTTTATATGTGGTCAGCAAGAAGTTTAAATGCTGCTGATCTCCATCTAGTGGCCAAAATGTGGTATAGTCTTCTGCAATGCCTATTGACAAAATATACCACATTTTGGACACTAGATGGAGCTGATGATCATAGCGATTACTCTATTAAAGAACTTGCAGCCATTATTCAGGCAACATGCATGAATGTATTTGACATTCATCCAACAAATGTTTTATAAATGTTTCAAATGAAATCTTGGATATGAAAGTGCTGCAAGGAGGATAACAGGAGGACAATATTTACAGCTCTGATCCATTGTTTCACAATATAAAGCGGGGAAAAGTAATGATGGTTGAGGAAGTCCCCCACAGGGCAGGTGTTAGAAAAAGACTGTGCTAAGGGTTAATGGCAGCTGAGTGTGGATTCTTCTAATTCATTAAGCAGCAGCAGCTCTATTTAAACTTCCTGCTTCCTGTAGCAAAATGCTGTCTGATCTACAGCGTGTTAGTGAGTTCCTGTGACCTGTCTTTCCAGTCTTCTGCATCTGTGACCCGGCTTGCCCGACCTCTGATTGAACCCTGCCTGTACCGACCCTCTGCCTGCCTACGACCACGTCTCTGCCTAAACCTCTTGTACCTCAGCTGCCCGCACGTTGCCGACCCTGCCTGTACCCGACTATCCGCTTGCCTGAACCACTTGTACCGCACCGCCAGCCCGTTGCCGACCCAGCCTGAACCACCACCCTACCTGCACGAGTTCCAGTGGACCTTCACCTGCCATCTGTAACAAAGTCCAGCCCTCGTGCCCCCCTGTGCTCCAGAGCTCCCTGTCTTCACTACCAGGGGCTCTGGAACCAGGGCCGCAAGTGAGGTTGCCCCCGCATAAGCCAGACTCAACCACCAGGTACGTGACAGCAGGGTTCCATAGGTATGGACCGGAATCCACATCCTCATTCTTCATCATGGTAGAGGAGATCCACCACCAGGTAGGGTACTATAGGTATGGACCAGCTGCAATCCACATTCTCATTCTTCACGATGGTAGACGAGGTCCACCACCTGGTGGGGTACTATAGGTATGGACCAGCTGGAATCCACATCCTCATTCTTCATGATAATAGAGGACATCCACCACCGGACGGGGTACCATAAGTATGGACCGTCTGGAATCCACATACTCATTCTTCATGATGGTAGAGGAACTCCACCACCATGCGGGGTACCATACATATGGACCGGCTGAATCCACATCCTCATTCTTCATGATGGTAGAGGAGATCCACCACCAGGCGGGGTACCATAAGTATGGACCGGCTGGAATCCACATACTCATTCTTCATGATGGTAGAGGAAATCCACCACCATGCGGGGTACCATACATATGGACCAGCTGAATCCACATCCTCATTCTTCATGATGGTAGAGGAGATCCACCACCGGGCGATGTACCATAGGTATGGACCGGCAGGAATCCACATCCTCATTCTTCATGATGGTAGAGGAGGTCCACCACCCTTCCGGCTACCATAGGTGTGGACCAGCTGGAATCCACACCCTCATTCTTCATGATGGTAGAGGAGGTCCACCACCAGGTGGGGTACCATAGATATGGACCGGCTGGAATCCACATCCTCATTCTTCATGATAATAGAGGACATCTACCACCGGACAGGGTACCATAAGTATGGACCGGCTGGAATCCACATACTCATTCTTCATGATTGTAGAGGAGATCCACCACCAGGCGGGGTATCATAATTATGGACCGACTGGAATCCACATCCTCATTCTTCATGATGGTAGAGGAGATCCACCACCGTGCGATGTACCATAGGTATGGACCGGCTGGAATCCACATCCTCATTCTTCATGATGGTAGAGGAGGTCCACCACCCTTCCGGCTACCATAGGTGGTGACCGGCTGGAATCCACACCCTCATTCTTCATGATGGTAGAGGAGGTCCACCACCAGGTGGGGTACCATAGATATGGACCGGCTGGAATCCACATCCTTATTCTTGATGATGGTAATAGCTCCTTGTTATACCAAAGAGTGTAAATCGATTGGCTGATTTAAAATGACAATGAGCGAGGCTTTCCGGGATCCCCAGCGCTGTAAAAGCCGAAATTTATATGAGGCCATTACAGCCCATAAAACACTCCTGTCTAGACGAGCTCCACGCCGAGGCATCTGCCTGGAAATGTGAATGGCCGCTGCAGGTCCCCAATCTCCGCAGTTAAACGCCTCAATGGAAATCAATTTGTATTACAGGAAAGCACAGGGCTCCCCTTTCCGGGAACCGGGGGCACCAACAGCTGGCGGAACTCCCCAGGGGGCCCCTAGAACAGGTTAGATCAGAGTGAATGATAAACACGGGGCCAGCCCAGGACCAAAAGGCCCTCATCTATTATTAAGCTAATGGTCTCGCCGCCCAATTGGCTGCTGCGTTTTGGAAGGAGGTTTGTTTATCATGTTGACGTGCTTAGTGTCCGTCCGATGCACTTCCCAATCCATCTGCAGTCATTCCACTGCATTAACCTCATCACGTTTACAAGAGTGCTGAGAATTTCCTGTTAAACAGCAAGGGGGCTGATTTACTAAAGGCAAACAGTCTGTTGCCTTAGCTTAGTGAATGCGGGGATGATTTGTTTTGCAAAGAATACCCCGCTTCATGCAAGGACCATTAAACAATGAATTTTCCCTTAGCTTAGTGAATACGGGAATGATTCACTTTGAAGAGAATACCCAGCTTCATGCAAGGACCATTAAACAAGGAATTTTCCCTTAGCTTAGTGAATGCGGGAATGATTCGTTTTGCAAAGAATACCCAGCTTCATGCAAGGACCATTAAACAAGGAATTTTCCCTTAGCTTAGTGAATGTGGGGATGATTCGCTTTGCAGAGAATACCCCGCTGCATGCAAGTACCATTAAACAAAGAATTTTGCCTTAGCTTAGTGAATGCGGGAATGATTAATTTTGCAAAGAATACCCTGGTTCATGCAAGGACCATTAAACAAGGAATTTTCCCTTAGCTTAGTGAATGTGGGGATGATTAGTTTTGCAGAGAATACCCGGCTTCATGCAAGAGCAATTAAACAAGGAATTTTCCCATAGCTTAGTGAATGCGGGGATGATTTGCATTGCAGAGAATACCCCGCTTCGTGCAAGGACCACTAAACAAGGAATTTTCCCTTAGCTTAGTGAATGTGGGAATGATTAGCTTTGCAGAGAATACCTCGCCATGTAAGGACCATTAAACAGGAATTTTCCCTTAGCTTAGTGGATGTGGTGATGATTCGCTTTGCAGAGAATACCCCGCTTCATGCAAGGATCATTAAACAAAGAATTTTCCCTTAGCTTAGTGAATGCGGAGACGATTCGCTTTGCAGAGAATGCCCAGCTTCATGCAAGGACCATAGGAATTTTCCCTTAGCTTAGTGAATACTGGGATTATTCGCTTTGCAGAAAATACCTCACTTCATGCAAAGGCCATTAAACAAGGAATTTTCCCTTAGCTTAGTGAATGCAGGGATGATTTGCTTTGCAGAGAATGCCCAGCTTCATGCAAGACCATTAAACAAGGAATTTTCCCTTAGCTTAGTGAATGTGGGGATGATTCGCTTTGCAGAGAATACCCCGCTTCATGCAAGGACCATTAAGCAAGGAATTTTCCCTTAGCTTAGTGAATGTGGGGATGATTCGCTTTGCAGAGAATACCCCGCTTTATGCAAGGACCATTAACCAAGGAATCTTTCCTTAGCTTAGTGAATGCGGGGATGATTCGCTTTGCAGAGAATGCCCAGCTTCATGCAAGGACTATTAAGCAAGGAATTTTCCCTTATCTTAGTGAATGCTGGGATTATTCGCTTTGCAGAAAATACCTCGCTTCATGCAAAGACCATTAAACAAAGAATTTTCCCTTAGCTTAGTGAATGCGGAGATGATTCGCTTTACAGAGAATGCCCAGCTTCATGCAAGGACCATTAAACTAGGAATTTTCCCTTAGCTTAGTGAATGCTGGGATTATTCGCTTTGCAGAAAATACCTCGCTTCATGCAAAGACCATTAAACAAGAATTTTCCCTTAGCTTAGTGAATGCAGGGATGATTTGCTTTGCAGAGAATGCCCAGCTTCATGCAAGACCATTAAACAAGGAATTTTCCCTTAGCTTAGTGAATATGGGGATGATTCACTTTGCAGGGAATACCCCGCTTCATGCAAGGACCATTAAGCAAGGAATTTTCCCTTAGCTTAGTGAATGTGGGGATGATTCGCTTTGCAGAGAATACCCCGCTTCATGCAAGGACCATTAACCAAGGAATTTTCCCTTAGCTTAGTGAATGTGGAGATCATTTGCTTTGCAGAGAATACCCCGCTTCATGCAAGGACCATCAAACAATGAATTTTTCCTTAGCTTAGTATATGCGGAGATCATTCGCTTTGCATGAAATACCCCGCTTCATGAAAGGATTATCAAACAAGGAATTTTCACCCTGAAAGGGAATTTTCCCTTAGTTTAGTGAATACGGGGATGATTCGCTTTGCAGAGAAAACCCCCACTTCATGCAAGGACCATTAAACAAGGAATTTTCCCTTAGCTTAGTAAATGCAGAGATAATTCGCTTTGCAGAGAATACCCGGCTTCATGCAAGGACTATTAAACAAGGAATTTTCCCTGGCTTAGTAAATGCGGAGATAATTCGCTTTGCAGAGAATACCCCGCTTCATGCAAGGACCATTAAACAAGGAATTTTCCCTTAGCGTAATGAATGTGAGGATGATTCTTTTTGAAGAGAATACCCGGTTTCATGCACTGCCTATTAAACAAGGAATTTTCCCTTAGCTTAGTGAATGCAGAGATGATTTGCTTTGCAGAGAATACCCTGCTTCATGCAAAGACCATTAACCAAGAAATTTTCCCTTTGCTTGGTGAATGCAGAGATTATTCGCTTTACAGAGAATACCCTGCTTCATCCAAAGACCATTAAACAAGGAATTTTCCCCTAGCTTAGTGAATGCGAGGGTGATTCGCTTTGAAGAGAAAACCCTGCTACATGCAAGGACCATCAAACAAGGAGTTTTCACCCTGAATGGGAATTTTCCCTTAGCTTAGTGAATTCAGAGATGATTCGCTTTGCAGCGAATATCCCCCTTCATGCAAGGACCATCAAAAAGGAATTTTCACCCTGAAAATAAATTTTCCCTTAGCTTGGTGAATGCAGAGATGATTCTCTTTAAAGAGAATACCCTGCTTCATGCAAAGACCATTAAACAAGGAATTTTTCCCCTAGCTTAGTGAATGCGGGGATGATTCGCTTTGCAGAGAATACCCAGCTTCATGCAAGGACCATTAAACCAGCAATTTCCCTTTAACTTAGTGAATGCTGGGATAATTTGCTTTGCAAAGAATACCCCGCTACATATAAGTACTATCAAACAAGGAGTTTTCACCCGTTTTCCCTTTGCTTAGTGAATGCAGGCATCATTCACTTTGCAGAGAATACCCCGCTTCATGCAAGGACCATCAAACAAGGAATTTTCACCCTGAAAGGGAATTTTCCCTTAGCTTAGTGAATGTGGGGATGATTTGCTGTGCAGAGAATACCCATCTTCATGAAAGGAATATTAAACAAGGAATTTTCCCTTAGCTTAGTGAATGCGGAGATGATTCACTTTGCAGAGAATACCTCGCTTCATGCATGCATGTACAACCAGGAATTTCCACCCTGAAAAGGAATTTTCCCTTAGCTTTGTCAATGAAGTGAGGGGGGAGGGAATTTTTTATATCAGGATACTTGGTGATACTTGTACTTACAAAGAATGACCCATAAACCCCACCAATAAATATAAAAATGAATTAATTAAGCTAGTCAATAGGAGTTTTCATGATGGCATCCTGGATAAAAAAGAGAAAAATGATCTTGTCCCGCAGGCTCCTAGGGTCCCAGTGTTGTATTGTCTGACGAAAATACACAAAGATGCAGTCAATCCACCTGGGTGTCCGATAGTCAGCGGGATAGATTCATTTACCTCCAGAAATGGATGGTACATTGAGTTCTATCTTCAGCCACAAGTTAGATACATAATTTCTTAAGGACACCAAAGATACGATCCACCTATTACAGAATATATCAATAGAGGATGGAGATTTGATAGCTACAGATGATATAGCTTTACTGTATACATATATCCCACATGACCTAGGTTTAGAATCGGTCAATTACCATTTATCACAAGACGTGTCAATTCCCAGGACTCAAAGAATGTTTCTATCAGACCTGGTTGTATTTCGACCAAGAACAACTACTTTTGGTTTGGGAATAAGTTTTACTCCCAAGAAAAGGGAGTGGCCATGGGGGTGAAATTCGCCCCCAGCCTGGCCAATTTATTTATGGTCAAATGGGAGGAGGATGTCGTCTATGCCCAGAATAGACCAGAATTGTTCCTGTGGGCTAGATATAAAGACAACATCCTCCCCCTATGGAGGGGCAGTCTGGAATCTCTGCTGGATTTCTTTGCAGGATTTAACTGTAATAAAAGAGGTATATCCTTATCCCTTGAGTACAGCCATGAAAGTATTCACTTCCTAGACCTTCATATTGAGATTAGACACGGCCAACTAGTTACCCACTAGTTACCAAAACTTTCTTCAAACCTACCCACCGTTACGGTTTTATACCTACGGATAGTTGCCACCATAGGTCATGGCTGAAATCGTTGCCTTGCAGCCAATTTATGCGGTTGTGCTGCAACTGTACCGATAGTCGGGACTTTTACGATCAAGACCAGGTTTTGAAACATAAGTTCCTTGAAAAAGGTTTTGAAAATACAGTATTGGACCAAGAGATTCAAAGGACACTGGAGGTGGATCGATCCAAACTTCTTGTTGACAAACCTAAGGTCCAAACGGATGATTTTAAATGGTCCTTTTGTACCACATTCTCCACCCAACACAAACAAATGAAAAACATCATTAAATAACAATGGGGAGTGTTGAAAAATGATCACGTCCCCAGACCACAGCTACCAGCAGTACCTAAAATAGTCTATAGAGGGGCTCCCTCACTTAGGAACAAGTTGGCCCCTAATGTGATTGACCCCCCCCAAACAAGTGTCCTTCTTTCATAACCTGGTGGGTTACTTTAGGTGTCACAATTGTAGAGTCTGTAATCTAAATGGTTGCCAAAATAGAAAGATTACTGAGTTTAGAGCCACAGCGACAGGACAGACTTACAATGTTAAACATTTTAGTACTTGTGAGACTAAAAAAGTCGTTTATCTGGTTACCTGCCCCTGCGGGAAGCAATATGTGGGCAGGACTATAAGGGGAAACAAGCATATTACCAATATCCTCAAGCGGGAAAACGAACCATAGTGTACATAAGCACTACTTACGTTATCACAACAAAAGCTCCAAGGGTACCATCATTCAAGTAATAGACAAGTATGTCCCACCCTGGAGAGGGGGTGCTCATCGTAGAGGGGTCTCACAACTTGAAACTTATTGGATACACCAACTGAAATGCTATTGTCCACACGGTCTCAATGTTGAGTGGGACATAAATTCTTCCATTAATAAAGCGTAACTATTCCTTCTCACAAATATTTAATTATTGATGAATCCTACTCCTATTACATTTCTTTTTAGTTTCTGACTGGGGGTCTACATTAGATACATTTATCATTTCTACCCATTTGTTTCAAACTTTTTATTCTATTTTATTCAATTGTTAATAATTTATACTTACCAATTTCTGATCCACTTCCACTTTTAGCTTTATATTTAGACAGCCTAGTTGTTTTCATAGAGACTAATTCCCCCCCCCCCCTTAATTTTATTTAGGGGGAGTTTGTTTCGCCAAACATTGAATATAGATTCAGTGAATATAGGCTGATTATTTAATGACCAGTGTTGTACAGCGGTGGTCTATTGTTGTGACGACTTGGCGACCAGTAGTTTTAATATATTCTTTATATAACCTAAATTTAATTTCCATTTTTATTTCTGCATAATGTTAAGTTCAATTCCTACTATCACTGCCCCTGTTAATCTTTTTTTTTACCAATGAAGGTTAGGGTTTATGTAAGATGTAGGTGTCCCTTTATATGTATACTTTGTTTTCAGCTGAGAATAGCGACGTTCTATCTGCCGTTTTGTTGCTGACATATATCCATCAGAGTAACCACCTGATTTCCTGTCATGGGAACGGATGCATATGTCGGTCACTTCCATGTTTACTGGCAAACAGGAAGTGTTGCTCACTATGGATGCAATTTCCGGATTGGGTACCAATTCCGGAAGCGCGTCGGTCCATACAGTGTCGGAAGTCGTGGTCGACCATGTTGACGCAGACGAGTGTGCTCTCCACTAAGTTCATGAAGGCACCCTTACGATTTTTGTTGGAAGTTGATAGCTTTAATTTTTTTGATAATTACACCTGTATCTCCAGCTTATTTGAGGTTCACATTTTAATTATCCATATACTGACTTCAATGCTAGTTCAAAAAGAGGCGTGGAATGCACGCCGGGGCGCCACCTTGTCCATGGTTTCGGACTTCCGCTTTATTCCCGTGGGTGGACCCAATTGAATATTTTGTAAATGTGTATATATACATGCAGTGCCCGGGGGGAGGACACCCCTGAAGACGTCCTGTTAGAGACGAAACGCGCCCGGTTCTGTCCCCCCAGGTTACTGCGCTATTTCCTGATTGATGAGCTCATCACTTTTAATTGAGATATAAGTGGTTTTATGCCATTTTTTAATAAATGTGATTATGGTTTTACACAATGTTGAGACTTTCTCTTGTTCCATAACACATTGAATAACTCCTGCGTTGCGTTTACAGTTACCTCTAAACACCACTAACAGGATTAACAGCCATATATGGAGTTCTAGAGAAGAACCCAGAGTTTGATGTTTGTGGACATCCACCACACAAGTGTTCTTCATGCTGGTTATTTACCAGTTTTTGGTAAGCGCATATTATTAGCGGTGGAGGATTCCTCACAAAATTTTGTGTGCTGGCACCAGTCACTTTGTTATATGATATCTTCAGGCACTAGTCACGTTCACGATTAAGGATTGGACTTTTTGTTTACTTATATTGAGTGCACTAGACACCTCTTATTTTGAGGTGTCAAAAATGTGGACTTTATATTGTGATTGGTTACTTAATTGTTACATATATGCACTGGACACTTTAAGAGTTTTTTAGTCATTATGTGTTAATCACAATGTGTTTATTTTGGTGCTACATTCACTTTATATTCATCTAGGTTTAATGCCACTTTATTACCCTATATTCACTTATTATTTTCAGTGGTGCCCCTTATACTCTATATTGATGGGTTGTATGTAGGGAAGGGAAGATATATTGATAGATTGTATGTAGAGAAGGGAAGATATATTGATAGATTGTATGTAGAGAAGGGAAGATATATTGATAGATTGTATGTAGGGAAGGGAAGATATATTGATAGATTGTATGTAGAGAAGGGAAGATATATTGATAGATTGTATGTAGAGACGGGAAGATATATTGATAGATTGTATGTAGGGAAGGGAAGATATATTGATAGATTGTATGTAGGGAAGGGAAGATATATTGATAGATTGTATGTAGGGAAGGGAAGATATATTGATGGATTTTATGTGGGGAAAGGAAGATATATTGATGGATTGTATGGAGGGAAGGGAAGATAAATTGATAGATTGTATGTAGGGAAAGGAAGATATATTGATACATTGTATGTAGGGAAGGGAAGATATATTGATAGATTGTATGTAGAGAAGGGAAGATATATTGATAGATTGTATGTAGAGACGGGAAGATATATTGATAGATTGTATGTAGGGAAGGGAAGATATATTGATAGATTGTATGTAGAGAAGGGAAGATATATTGATAGATTTTATGTGGGGAAAGGAAGATATATTGATGGATTGTATGGAGGGAAGGGAAGATAAATTGATAGATTGTATGTAGGGAAGGGAAGATATATTGATAGATTGTATGTAGGGAAGGGAAGATATATTGATGGATTTTATGTAGGGAAGGGAAGATATATTGATGGATTGTATGTAGAGAAGGGAAGATATATTGATAGATTGTATGTAGAGAAGGGAAGATATATTGATGGATTGTATGTAGAGAAGGGAAGATATATTGATAGATTGTATGTAGAGAAGGGAAGATATATTGATAGATTGTATGTAGAGAAGGGAAGATATATTGATAGATTGTATGTAGGGAAGGGAAGATATATTGATAGATTGTATGTAGGGAAGGGAAGATATATTGATAGATTGTATGTAGGGAAGGGAAGATATATTGATGGATTTTATGTAGGGAAGGGAAGATATATTGATGGATTGTATGTAGAGAAGGGAAGATATATTGATAGATTGTATGTAGAGAAGGGAAGATATATTGATGGATTGTATGTAGAGAAGGGAAGATATATTGATGGATTGTATGTAGGGAAGGGGAGATATATTGATGGATTGTATGCAGGGAAGGGAAGATATATTGATGGATTGTATGTAGGGAAGGGGAGATATATTGATGGATTGTATGTAAGGAAGGGAAGGTATATTGATGGATTTTATGTGGGGAAGGGAAGATATATTGATGGGTTGTATGTGGGGAAGGGAAGATATATTGATGGGTTGTATGTAGAGAAGGGAAGATATATTGATGGATTGTATGTAGAGAAGGGAAGATATATTGATGGATTGTATGTAGAGAAGGGAAGATATATTGATGGATTGTATGTAGGGAAGGGAAGGTATATTGATGGATTTTATGTGGGGAAGGGAAGATATATTGATGGATTGTATGTAGAGAAGGGAAGATATGTTGATGGATTGTATGTAGAGAAGGGAAGATATATTGATGGATTGTATGTAGGGAAGGGGAGATATATTGATGGATTGTATGTAGAGAAGGGAAGATATATTGATGGATTGTATGTAGGGAAGGGAAGATATATTGATGGATTGTATGTAGGGAAGGGAAGATATATTGATGGATTGTATGTAGGGAAGGGAAGATATATTGATAGATTGTATGGAGGTAAGGGAAGATATATTGATAGATTGTATGTAGGGAAGGGAAGATATATTGATAGATTGTATGGAGGTAAGGGAAGATATATTGATGGATTTTATGTGGGGAAGGGAAGATATATTGATGGATTGTATGGAGGGAAGGGAAGATATATTGATAGATTTTATGGAGGGAAGGGAAGATATATTGATGGATTGTATGTAGAGAAGGGAAGATATATTGATAGATTGTATGAATGGAAGATATATTGATAGATTGTATGGAGGGAAGGGAAGATATATTGATGGATTGTATGGAGGGAAGGGAAGATATATTGATGGATTGTATGGAGGGAAGGGAAGATATATTGATGGATTGTATGTAGGGAAGGGAAGATATATTGATGGATTGCATGTAGGGAAGGGAAAATATATTGATGGATTGCATGTAGAGAAGGGAAGATATATTGATAGATTGTATGTAGGGAAGGGAAGATATATTGATGGATTTTATGTGGGGAAGGGAAGATATATTGATGGATTGTATGGAGGGAATGGAAGATATATTGATAGATTGTGTGGAGGGAAGGGAAGATATATTGATAGATTGTATGGAGGGAATGGAAGATATATTGATAGATTGTATGGAGGGAAGGGAAGATATATTGATAGAATGTATGTAGGGAAGGGAAGATATATTGATAGATTGTATGTAGGGAAGGGAAGATATATTGATGGTTTGTATGTAGAGAAGGGAAGATATATTGATAGATTGTATGGAGGGAAGGGAAGATATATTGATGGATTTTATGTAGGGAAGGGAAGATATATTGATGGCTTGTATGTAGAGAAGGGAAGATATATTGATAGATTGTATGGAGGGAAGGGAAGATATATTGATGGATTTTATGTAGGGAAGGGAAGATATATTGATAGATTGTATGTAGAGAAGGGAAGATATATTGATAGATTTTATGTAGGGAAGGGAAGATATATTGATGGATTTTATGTAGGGAAGGGAAGATATAATAATAGATTTTATGTAGGGAAGGGAAGATATAATAATAGATTGTATGTAGGGAAGGGAAGATATATTGATGGATTTTATGTAGGGAAGGGAAGATATATTGATGGATTTTATGTAGGGAAGGGAAGATATATTGATGGATTGTATGTAGGGAAGATCTATTGATGGATTTTATGTAGGGAAGGGAAGATATATTGATGGATTTTATGTAGGGAAGGGAAGATATATTGATGGATTTTTATGTAGGGAAGGGGAGATATATTGATGGATTGTATGTAGGGAAGGGAAGATCTATTGATGGATTTTATGTAGGGAAGGGAAGATATATTGATGGATTTTATGTAGGGAAGGGAAGATATATTGATGGATTGTATGTAGAGAAGGGAAGATATAATAATAGATTGTATGTAGGGAAGGGAAGATATAATAATAGATTTTATGTAGGGAAGATCTATTGATGGATTTTATGTAGGGAAGGGAAGATATATTGATGGATTGTATGTAGGGAAGATCTATTAATGGATTTTATGTAGGGAAGGGAAGATATATTGATGGATTTTATGTAGGGAAGGGAAGATATATTGATGGATTGTATGTAGGGAAGGGAAGATATATTGATGGATTTTATGTAGGGAAGGGAAGATATATTAATAGATGATCCTCTGGGTGGCGATAGGAAATTTTCTTGACCAATAGAAGCTCTCGGTGTCGCATGAATAGATTATCAATGGCTCCCTTTTATAAGAATGAAATTCAGGTAACTATTTCAGCGCCGTGTATCACCGCCAGTGTTGCCAACCTACCAGATTGGAATTTACTGGCACAGCACCCAAAATTTACTGGCACAGCCAAGTTTTTACTGGCATTTTACAAAAGTTACAAAATTACAGTTTTCAGTGCAAATTTCAGTATTTGGGCTACAAGCAAGCACACTGTGCAAATAACTATGTGATTTAAAGGTAGATTGCAATGACTTTAAACGTGACTTTTGACATTAAAACATTGAAAACATTTTACGGTCATTTTTGAACCGACACGGTCATTTAAAACCCACGACACGGTCATTTAAGGTTAGACCATCCAACCGTTGTGACCGCCACTATGTGCCGCGACTTTATCAATGGACTTAAAGTAAGAATATTTTCCCTCGGTAACTATTAGATAAGTACGCTGTGGCTCTCGAAGATAACCAGTTCTTTTAAAGGATAGCGGTGGGTCTCCTAGTAGATAATTATATAGAAGGGAAGGGATGTATTTTAGGTAG
>BLSH010205068.1:439075-452804 GCA_018402905.1 Glandirana rugosa
GATACGAAGTCAATACTTTCTCTCCTGCCAGCTGCTGTACAAGATGAATCATGATGGAGAGATGGGAACGGGTCGGTAAATTTGTCATTTACCGGCTCCTTCCTTTTCTGAATGGACAGAGTCAGTGATTGGTACCAATTGGTTCATTCATAACTGAAGCATAGTAAACTGTTTTTAAAATACTTCAGTTTCTGAATGAATGGGAGGCTCGGTACATAAATATTCGTTTATTCTGTGTGAGTGTAATAAAGGGCCCCAGGATCAGTGGGAAGAGGGAAGGGCCCTGGCCAGGGGTCAGGGGAGCCCTTCATAATTTCTTATACCAGGACCCTGAAGGTTCTAGTTACGGCTCTGATTCTGCTACATATTTTTGGTAAAAAAATCCCAATAAGCGTATATTGATTGGTTTACGCAAAAGTTATTGCGTCCACAAACTATGGGATAAATTTATGACATTTTCATTTTTGCTAGTAATGACAGCGATCGGACAGATGGACACTAAAACTGACACTTTTTGGTAAGGGTTAACCGATTTATCGGTGCGGCTGATATGCACTTTTTTTTTTTTTTTTTGAAGCATCAGTATTGGTCAGAAACGTAGCCGATATTGCGTCATGGAGTTTTACAGACGTTCTTCAGAGCAGTCAGTCGGCCCCTCCTTCCGCCGCTCGCCTGGGCTCTCCCATCCCACCAGAAGGCCTGAGCAACCAGCCGTCATGCCTCCGTCTGGCCGGAGCACCGAACGAAGTCTATGCTTTGTTTGGGTCTCGGATCTAGTAACCTGGAAGCTATGTCATGACATCACTTCCGGATTACTGGCATCCTAAAGGCGCCAGTTTTAAAAAATGGAAAGCATTCAAAAACGCCGATCCTGGCATTTTAAATTGTGCAGAGGAGGTGTTTGGGGTCTTATAGATCCCAGATCCCTCCATAAAGAGTACCTGTCATCGCCTATTACTGTCATAAGGGATGTTTCTTGTGACAGCAATAAAAGAGATAAAAAATAAATACATTTAAAAAAAAAAAAAAGACAGTATAAATATAAAAAAAATAAATCTACAGAATATCAGCACTTGATATTGGCTATTGGCCTGAGAGGCAGATGGAAAATCGGTATCGTCCCTGAAAAAACTATAAAGTTTGATCCCTACTTTTTGGGGACCAGTGATGCCAATACATTGATCGGTGCTAAAAAATGCGCTGATCACTATATAAATCACACTGGCTGGGAAGGCGTTAACATCAGGGGCAATCAAAGGGTTAAGTGTGCTCCTAGGGAGTGCTACTTAAGTGTGTGGGGGATGGACTGACTGGAGGAAGAGAGACTTCTGTGTTCCTGATTAGCAGGAACACAAGATGTCTCTACTCCTCTGTGACAATACAGCAGTCTGCCTTGTTTACACTGCAGAATGATTGGTTCCCGCTGTGTCCAATCACAGCGGGAGTGGGCCGCGCCCCAGACCCAGGAAGAGGAAACAACGTAAGGGTACGCCCAGCCGCAGTAAATGTGCAGTGGGTGATCCAGAAGCGATTAAAGTGGGTGTAAAGGTAAGTTAAACAAAAATATAACCAACATGTCTGTACTTACCTGCTCTATGCGGTGGAATTGCATAAAGCGGCTGCGCGACCTCCTCTTTTTGAGTCCCCCGCCAACACTCCTGGCCCCTCCCCATTTGTCCAGTGCCCCCTGGTCCCGTACAGGTGACCACTTCCTGGCGGGATCTGATCCTCGTCTGCACTCATATCCAAGCTCATCACTACTGTAGACTACAATCCCCATGAAAACTAGAGGGGAGGTGTTTTGTAGTCTTGTCCCGGAGTGTATTACTGGCAGGAGAAGCAGATAAAGCCTGAAAACACATGGAAGGAGTGGTAGGCCGTTCCCCACATCCCTACTTCCACCCCACCCCCACTGCTGGTAAAACATGAAGCTGTGTAACAACGTGGAAGGGTTCTGTATGAGAATGAAATGTGGTGGGAAATCTGCTTTCTGCGCAGTGCAGTGCGTGCCAAATCCCGATTTTCCTCTCTATTCTACTCGCCATGCACTTTACACCTTCCCCTTTCATGTTTAGTCTGCAGATTTCTGTCTGCACAGAATCAGACGCCGGGCGGACGAACGCTCAGGAGGACGGCTGTCCTTGAACTCCTCGTGTACGGGCGTTGGCATGGAAAGCTGTGCGCCGGTTCAAAGCCGGCGCTATGAAGGAGGGACGCCTGAGCCTTCTGATCGATCCGGGAGGTGGGAAAACAGCTCTATGGAATGGAGGCAGCGGTACAGGTTGTCCTTGAACTTTGCTTAGCAACTGTGCTGACCGCCTAGATAAAAGCATGGCCGTCGCCATGTTTGAAGGCGGCTGGAATGCTTTTGTGCCAATAATGTAAACACATGGCCAGCCTTTCATGCTCCCTATATATTTATAGCAAGCAGAGCATCCTTATTTACTTGTATACGGATCCTATATAGCCCTTATAACTGCTGACTTGCAGTAGAAATGGAGATTTGTATAGATGGCTTCGGTATATTCAGCACGCAATACTAAAATGGTGTAGGTGTTAAATGTTAACCCTTTCATAGTAATAGCAAGGCTTTCTTAGCTCATGTGTATTGCAGTACATGTTCAAGTTAGCCAACTGCGTCAAAGTGAACCCCCTCTGGCCAATCCCTTCTCTTCCCTGCAGCCAAGCTCTTACTATATAGGGTTCTCTGCAGAGTATGAAATTAAAAAAAAATGAAGAGTATGAAATTTAAGGCCCGTACACACGGTCCGATGGTTGGTCAACAACGGTCGTCCAACAGCCGGTTGGCCGATAATCCGATTGTGTGTACGCACAATGCTACAGCCGATTTCCAATCATTGTCCAGCAGAACTTGGACGACGAGACTAGAAAACTTGTGTTGGCCAACAAGGAATTGACCAATTGTTGGCTCGTGTGTACAGAAGTTGATCAACCAAAAGTTGGGAGTGCGAACACGCTTGGTCAGAATCCAGGAAGTGTTCGGCCGTGTAATTTGTGTTCCTAATTCACAAATCACGTTCACCTGAACTTCCTCGTTTATACGCTCGTAACACGTCACTGCGTTTGGCTTTGTTGGCCGATTACTTGCTTCACGTTAGTATGCTAGACCAAACCTCTGTTGCCCCAATTTGGGAAAAAGTTGGACGTTCAGTTGACCGACCATTGACTCGTGTGTACGAGGCTTTAGTCTTCTCCTGCATTGTATGGACATCTCTGGAGCTCTCCTCCTGCTCTGCCTTTCTGCTCCATGTTGGCACTCTGTCTGTGTTCCTAAAGCCCAAGGCTGGGTTCACACTATTGCCAATTGGATGAGGGTTTCTCCGCATCCGATTCGCATGTCCTGAGATTGCGACTGGCTCTCTATGGAGCCGGTTCATACAGCTCCAGAGCTGCTCGGGTACGAATTGCACAGGAGGCCTGTGTGTCTTCTGGTCCGTTTCAGGTCCGAATTCAGCCAAAAATTTTGGTTGAGACCGTACCCAAAACAGTGAACAGGGACACACCGGACCCCTGCTGTGAGACGCTCCATGCTGCGATGTGAACCTAGCCTAAGTGTAGCTGAAAAGAAAAATCAGCACAAGGGACATAATGTACAGGCAGTAGGATGTGCCCCCTATTGCTTATGCCTCTTCATATAGTTCATATAGAAATCTTCCTCTGTCCATGTTCCCCCGAGAGTTACAGCGGCGGGGGCTTTTACAACTAAAGGACTGTCACAAGGTCACATCAAGAAAGCCCAACTATCCCCACCCTTTTCACACCCTTCTCCATTCATAAAAGTTGTACTCCAGCTTCCATGAATGGAGAAATGGGTGGATGATTGATAGCTCCGCCCCCTCCATTATTAGGAGGGGGGGATCAAGAACGGAGGAGGATTTCTACTTCAACAGAAGAGGAATCAATACATCCTTTGTGAAGTTCTGTCCCTTGTGCTGATGTTTCTGATTTTTATTTTAGCTACACTCAGACATTAAAATTCTGCTACAGAAACCTATAAAGGAAGACCTAAAAATGTGCTGCTTCCTCCTAAAATGAAACAATCATTTTGAGTGTCTCTTTACTGGTATGAATGAGCCTGAGAGAATAGTCCAGCTGGAAATTGCTGTATGTTGGGATCAGCAACCTTGGCACTGCATCTGTGGTGAAACTACAAATCCCATCATGCCTCTGGGTTTAGGGTTTTCCCTTGAAGGTCAGGGCTCGGGAATAGGGTTACGGATTTCCATTGAAGGTCAAACGTCAGGAGGCATGGCTTCCCTCCATCCAATTGTGCTTGACAAGTTACCCTAGTGTAAAAGTACAGCTCGCGAACCTACTTACTAAGTTAACCCTAGCTAATTCGAAGCTTGCTGTATGTCTACATTGGCAAGCACACTTGGATGGAGGGATGCCATGCCTCCTGACCTTTGAGCTGTGCCTCCTGACCTTTTGACCTTCAAGGGAAAACCCTAACCCTTCCAATCCTAACTCTTGGTCTTGCATTGACTCATGGAATTTGTAGTCCCAAAACAGCGGGAGGGGGTGCCAAGATTACCCCTCCCTACACAACAGGATTGCCTTCCCCCTGCTGTGACGCTCTCACTCTGGAGTTTGCGGCAATACTTCATGCGTGGCATATCATGTGTGGCACAATCCCCATATATTCCCATATAATGTATACCAGCACATCCCCTAGACTTGCACTTTTTTTTACTTTTTTTTTCTCTCAATTACTAATTTAGTCTGTGGATCCATAGTGTCTCCTCTGCCCCTTGCTGCAGCTGAAGATGGTGCTTGATTAGCCGCTTACCTGGCTATAGTAGTCTGGGAGTGAAGAATGACCGGTCTCCTCCGGGTTCATTCATGGCAGAGAAGATGGCGGATTTTCCTGAGCTCTTCCTGCTTAACAAGTTATAATGGTATACCACTATCGGGTGTAAGGGTGATGGGCGGCACCCTCTTTGTACCATAATAATAATCTGGATCACTTTTACATGACGGCTGATTGCCGGCTGAAAAATAACGATACCAAGCTCACTGCTACAGCTCCAGCTTTGAATACCAGGCCATTTGTATAACTTGGTGGAGAAAGGGTTAAAGTAGAGTATTTTATATTTGTGGATACTTTAATTCTCTGAGTCTGGCGTAATCACATTTTATCCAGAACATTGAGCCCTGAGGAAGCGGGGAACCTTCAGGACCCTCTGAAACGCATTGGCTTTTGGACCCCAGCCCCAGGCTATTGTTGTGGCTCTCCTTTTCCTGTACTCCTTTGTGCCTTTCTGAGGCTCTTTGTGTCTGAGAGTTGCCTAATTGCACTCGTCACCCTTGACTATACTTCATACTCTCGGGCCCTGCGCCTCCCAACCCTTCTCCTTCTCTTCTCCAGTGATTGCCACTCTGCTAGGTATAAGGGCCTCAACTGTGGCTCCTGACATCACCAGAGGGCCACATGTAATGCTGTGTCTGGAAATGGTTCCAGGAGCATGTTACAAGTTTGGTTGGGGACTAAGGACTTCAAACGGAATTGGGGACGTAGTAAATGAGACTGGTAGAGATCTCTGCAATCGTTCCTTTACAAATCAACTCTGCTACTTCCATTAACGAATGCCAGGGTCCAGGGGCCACACACCAAGTACCAAAGTGCTGCATGCGGTGTGGGGTCGCAGGCTGGACACCAGGGTTCTAACCTATTACACTGCGTGACTCTTCCATTTCTGTGGTGGTTTTGTCTTCTGAGAACACCAGATGACTGGTCACAGGGGGCTTGTATGGCATGGGGTGACTCTGCCTGAATGAAGGTCAGGGGACCTCTGGAGGTGGTTCCTTCCCCATAGAAATGTTGCGGCTTGGTCTCCTCTCCTCCGATGGGTGCCTTTTTGGAAAGTTCAGCTTTTTGTTTGCATGTTCCTGTTTTCTGTGTTTTCTATGAAATGATTTTGTAAGTTAAAACCTAAAACTGTGAAACATAATTTATGTGACATTGTGTCTCCCTTGGAGCGTGACTCGAGGAGCTGCGTTCCCTCAGGCGGAGATGTATTGATACACAAGAGCGCTCATACGCAACCCTTTCCGGCTCCATATCCTGTGCTGGAGGCTTTCCAGGAACAAAGTGCTTCCTTTTCCCCATCTGGTTACATGTCTCTGACTATCGGATACCGGGACAAACGTGAGGGGGTTTCCCTGATGGGTGCACCAGAGTTTATTTTACCTGATGCTCTGGATTGGAAGGGTGCTAAAGGGGAGCTAAACTCTCTCCTTCACCATGGAATCCTAACGCTGCTAGCATTGGTAAATAGAAAGGAAGGGAGATAAGATTTACTTTTTATTTTAAACTTCTTTTTTTATTTTTTACATCCCTTCAGTTACTTCTTAGGCCAAAATGTTGTCATACTTCCCAGGAGTCTTCATGGGAGGAGGGGCATTGTTAGCTAAGCACGCCCTCCAGGAAGTAAATGTTGCACGAGTCATCCCTTACTCAAGATGGCCGTGGCCAGAAATGCCAGGGGTTTTTTTTTTTTTTTTTTTTTTTAAGAATGATTTCTCAACAACATAAAGCATTTGCTTTACATATCAAAAATTAATTAAACAGCATTTTCGGTTTATGTTGCTCAGATACAGTTAGTGGTTCTAAAGGCTGAGGGTGCATTCTATGCATGAAGGTGAAAAACCTTCTGTGTGCTATCCCCCCCCCCCCCCCAATACTTACCTGAGCCCCATCTTGATTCAGTAATGTGCATGAGAGCCTTGACTCCCCGGGGACTCTTACTCCTCATTGGCTTCTGCTGCTGTCAATCACAGCCAGTGAGTCAATCAGGATATAGAGGGGGTGGGGTAGAGCAGCAGCTCTTTGTGTGAATGGACACGCAGAGCAGCGGCTCAGGAGCAAGGCTACTTGGGTGCCCCCACAGCAAGCTGCTTGCTATGGGGGCACTCTGCAGGAGGGAGGGGCCAGGAGCGCCAGCAGGGACCTGAGAAGAGGATTTGGGGTGCTCTGTGCAAAACCATTACAGAATCGGTAAGTATGACAAGGTTATCATTTTTTGCCTTTGTTGGGAAAGGTATGACTCTTTGCTGATGATACAAATGTGTGTAATAGGGTTGATCTCCATGGAGGTGTCTGTAACATGGAACATGATTTGGCATTGCTGGAAGATTGGTCAAAGCAGTGGAGACTGCAGTTCAATATTTCTAAATGTAAAATAATGCACCTAGGGAAAAATCCTCTTAAAGAGTACAACATTGGGGGTACAGTGTTGGCCAGCACTACAGAAGAAAAAGATTTGGGGGTGCTTATTTCAGATGATTGCAAAATAAGCAAACAGTGTGACCAGGCAGTGAGCAAAGCAAATAGAATTCTGGGATGTAACAGTAGAGGGATCACCAGCAGGAGGAAGGAGGTTCTGATTCCTCTATATAGATCTTTAGTGAGATCTCACTTAGAATACGGTGTCCAGTTCTGGAGACCTCACTTACAAAAAGATATTGATGAGATAGAACGAGTTCAGAGACGGGTATCAAAAATGGCAAAAGGTCTGGGGGATAAAACCTATCAAGAGCGACTTCAGGAACTTGATATGTACAGTCTGGAGGAAAGAAGGGAAAGGGGAGACATGATTGAAACCTTTAACCACTTCTGATCCGCGCGATAGCCGATTGACGGCTACAGAGTGGATCTGAATGGCTGGGAGGCAATCAATAGACGTCCTCCCCTTTTGCGCATTCCGGGCTCGTTTTCGCTTCTGCCGCACGCTGCGTGAGCGTGCCAGTGGGTCGGGCGGACTCTATGTCCACCGGAGATCTGCGATCCCTTCACAGAGAGCCGGGAACGAGGAACTGCCGATGTAAACACGGCGGTTGCCCGCTATGTGAGGGGGGCATGACGATGATCTACTGATCCCTATGATAGGGATCAGTTAGATCTGTTATGTCCCTGTCAGCCCCGCCCCCACACAGTTAGAACACATACAGGGAACACAGTTAACCCCTTGATTGTCCCCTTAGTGTTAACCCCTTCCCTGCCAATGACATTTATACAGTAATCGGTGTCTATTTTTAGATCTGATTGCTGTATAAATCTCATTGGTCCCAAAAAAGTGTCAAAAACGGCGGACATGTCTGCCGCAATATCACAGTCCCGATATAAATCACAGATCACCACCATTGCCAGTAAAAAAATAAATAAAAATGCCATAAACCAATGTCCATAGTTTGTAGGCGCTATAACTTGTTCTTTTTCCCTTTTTATAGCACAAAAAATAAAAACCGCAGAGGTGATCAAATACCACCAAAAGAAAGCTCTATTTGTAGGAAAAAAGGACATCAATTTTATTTGGCTACAACGTCGCACGACCACGCAATTGTCATTCAAAGAGTGACAGCGCTGAAACCTGAAAATTGGTCCGGGCAGGAGGGGGGGGGGGGTTTAAGTGCTCAGTAAGCAAGTGGTTAAATACATCAAGGTGGTGAATAAGGTTCAGGAGGGCAGTCTTTTCAATATGAAACCAAAATCAAGAACACGGGGACTTCAAACTAACTGGAGGGAAGTTTAAAACAAATCTTTGAAAGTATTATTTCACTGAATGGTTGGTTGATGATTGGAATAAACTACCAACAGAGGGACTACGCAGTCTTTTTCTGACGTCACTTTTCCATGTTTCTATAAAGAAACACAAAAAAAATCAAGCCTTCAATCTCGCTTTCAAGTTCTGCTTTTAAGGAACCTATAGGCGCAAACCATCCTCAGTTCTGTCCATGCAGCCCTTGTGCTCAGCTTACAGGTCCCGCAGTCCACATTCATGTGTCGGCGTTATGTTATGGCTTCATTTCATTGGCTGTCCCACATCACGGGATGTTGTACATTTTGTGCCAAAAGGAAAGCACTCAAACGGCCGGCTCAATAATCAATACAAATTACATGGCTGCAATGAAATCAAAGATTCACTTAGTAGAGGAATTGACGTTTTGATAGAGTGGATTTATTTTAATCTAATGTGCCCGTTGCCTATTACTTCCCGACTTCATCTTAAGTTAAGTTAAGCCTTCTGTTATCTTTTGATGAACTCATTATATATCCGAGATCATCACATAAAATATCAGTCCCCGCTTTCATCCTTTTTGTTTAAAATAAAATTTAAAAAAAAGGCTGGGCAGCGAAACTCCCTCTGAATGGTTAAATAAATAGTTCAGAGATTTATAGAACTGTTTTACAGAAGGCTTTGTAAAATAGGCCTGGTGAGTCCTCTTCATTGTTGTGCTCTATCCCTTCATTGTTAGATCCTCCAGGCACCGTGCCTCTGCTATTTGGGCTATTTGCATCACAATGGTATAGATAGTCTGGATCAGCTATTCTCAGTCAGGGTTTGGTGGAACGCTGGGGTTCCTCCAGAGCTTGCTAGGGGTTCCTTCAGTTGTGGCTGGGTGAGCTTCCATTTTAATGATGCCTGCATAGTTCTGGGGCCAATGACTACAGTGTTCTTTTAGGTTACCTGTAAGGGTGGGTGGGGTGATTCTTCCCACTGACCACCAATTTAAGGGGCAAGTTTGCCACTGATTCTTGAAGAATGATTTTACCAAGGATTGTCTGAGACCTGAATATTATTACACGGGTTCCTCTAGATTAAAAAGGTTGAGAAAGGCTGCTCTAGATAGATACTGAAGGTTCAAACATGTTATACTTACCAACTCTTTGCAGTGGTTTTGCACAAAGTGGCCCTGATCCTCTTTTTCTGGGGTCCCTTAGGGGCGCTCCTGGACCCTCCTCTTCTCTGACTGTCCCCTCAGGGAAGTGTTTGCCGAGTCCTGTTGCGTCCATCGACACAGACAGCAGGACTCTGCCTCGCCCCCCTGGCTCCCGCATCGCTGGACTTGATTGACCGCAGCAAGAGCCAACGCTCCCACTGCTATCAATCTAGCCAATGAGGACCGGAGTCCATGGCTGCAGCTGCTAGGCTCATCGCCGGCGCTGGAACGATCGTGGTCAGGTAAGTAAAATGGGGGGTCTGGTCTGGGAGGCTGCTGTAGTCAAAAAGGTTTTTCACCTTAATGCATAGAATGCATTAAGGTGAAAAACAGCGAGGGTTTACAACCCCTTTAAACTGGTGATGGAAACCTGACCATCAACCCCACCTACAGTATATGGCCAAAATGATATGTCAGATCAAGTTCACATCATACGAATCCATAAAGTCATGGTGTGACCAGTTTGATGTGGAGGAAATCCAGTGTGCTGTACAGAGCTCTGACCTCATCCTTACTGTTCTCCTTTGGTATAATTTGGAATGCCGACTATGAGGCAGGTCTTTTTTTTTTTTTGTGCCCAATGTGAGGCCCAAGATGGGGGCTAGGTCTTCTCATCCAACATCAGTACCTGACCTCACAAATGCGCTTTTGGTGGAATGGAATGTTGTGTGGAGCCAGCTGCATAAAGACATGGTGTGACCAGTGTGGTGTGGAGGAACTCGTGTCCTGTACAGAGCCCTGACCTCATCCCTACTGATCACCTGACTTCATCCCTACTGATCCCCTTTGGGATGAATTGGAACACCGATGGTGAGCCAGTTATTCTCATCCAACATCAGTACCTGAAGGGTCCTGGTAATCCTCCATCATACATAGACATTGTAGACAATTGTGCTCCTCCAACCTTGTGGTAACAGTTCGAAGACCCTCTTCTGTTGCCCCATAAATGTAGACCCCCCCCCCCCCCCCCTGTGTACAAATCCAGCACCATTAAGACATTACTGTGCCCCTCCCATGTACAAAGCATGACTGTGACCCAAAGCCAGCTACTTGAAGACATGGTGTGACCAGTTTGGTGTGGAGGTACAGTATCCTGTACAGAACCCTGACCTCATCCCTACTGATCACCTGATCTCATACCTACTGATCATCTTTGGGATGAATTGGAACACTGACTGCAAGCCAGGTCTCTTTTTGGTGCCCAACGTGAGGCCCAACATGTGAGTCAGGCCTTTTCATTCAACATCAGTAGCTGACCTCACGAATGGGTACAAATTCCCACAGATCCCCGCCTAAATCTTGTGTAAAGTGTTCCCGGAAGAGTGAAGGATGTTATAGGCACAAAGGTGGAGGTGGCATTATTTTTGAATGGGATACCCAAACTCTTCATATAGGTGTTTTGGTCAGGTAACCCCAAACTTTTCTCCATATAGTGTAATTGTGTGTTTGCTGGAGAACTGGCTGTAATAGAGACAGATAATAATATTGGCTTTGAACAAATGTTTCCATTTACCAACAATCACATTTTTAGAGGATCGCAGAATAGTTTGTTCCCAGATTGATTACAAATGCCTTTTGGTGTATTGTAGGTTGCTTCATCCTAGTTAAGATTCCTTATAATGACCTGTGTAGAGAAGCACTGTTGTCTGTATTGATTTTGATACCCCTGTGTTCTCTCCCAAAAATTCAAGGTTGATTAGACTGGAGTCTATGAACTGTCTTCAGTTGAACCTCTGCTCAAGGTCGATTAGATGCCCATTTCCTTTGGTTAGGGGGCGGAGAAGTGAACTAAGAGCCCCCATGTCTCAGGAGGCTCTTCTACGTCTTTGAGCCTAATTGATGCTTCCTCCTTGACCTCTCCACCATGTCAAACCGCAGCACTTGACATTTTAAGCTCCCAACTCAGAAAAGCTTTTTACCATCGGCAGCTGTCTCTTTTAGGTCCTGTTTGCTGATTTGACAATTGCTGTGAAGAGCTTGCTATTCTTTGTCAAGGTCACCATGTCAGTGTTGGGCTCGGGGACACCTTAACATTGTATCTCCATCATGCGGGCCTTGTCATTGCCGGGCCCCCCGAAGCATCACCGGCTGTGTTTATTTTTCCCCTTCTTGTTGCTGGGATGCCCTGTGGTGTGCGGGCAGACTATGTGAGGAGAACAGAACGTTGTTTCATGCATCATTATGTCAGAAGATTTTAACGTTAAACATTAATGAGCTTTTGTGGTTTTCTAAGATGTTTGAATGAAAGTGTCCGGAAGGAAACATGAAATTTTTATCTGCTAGGCAAGCGCAGTCTCTGCAGAAAGTAAACTTCACTCATCCAGGCCCATGTCCATCAGCTGCTGATAAAGGGACAGGCCAAAATAAAGGAATACGATTGATCATGGACTGTAGAGGAGTAGGCCATGGACTGTAGAGGAGTAGGCCATGGACTGTAGAGGAGTAGGCCATGGACTGTAGAGGAGTAGGCCATGGACTGTAGAGGAGTAGGCCATGGACTGTAGCGGAGTAGGCCATGGACTGTAGCGGAGTAGGCCATGGACTGTAGCGGAGTAGGCCATGGACTGTAGCGGAGTAGGCCATGGACTGTAGCGGAGTAGGCCATGGACTGTAGCGGAGTAGGCCCTGGCCTGTAGCGGAGTAGGCCCTGGCCTGTAGCGGAGTAGGCCCTGGCCTGTAGCGGAGTAGGCCCTGGCCTGTAGCGGAGTAGGCCCTGGCCTGTAGCGGAGTAGGCCCTGGCCTGTAGCGGAGTAGGAGTAGGCCCTGGCCTATTGATCAACGACTATAGACTTGTAGCTTTATTTCCTGTAGCACATTGAGGAATATGGCATCTCCTCTTTGTTAAAGGGAAAACTATTTTTTTAAACAAAACATCCATATAATTAGAATGACCACACATGCTATTCTGTATTTTTATGTTTTAATAGATTATCTTTCCATTTTTCTAAATCCTAGTGCTCATTTGATTATTACAAAGAGAGAGGTGTCACCAGTACACACCAGTAACGGGTGTGAGCTGTCACCAGTAATGCTGCCGGTTAATCTCTGCCTCTGGTGGAAGTGTTGCTGTGCCATCATCAGATTTTATGCGATTCCCTTCCATCATCCTGCAAACTGGCTTTTTCTAAGTCGGAGCGACAAGTCTCCTATGTGTGAACCGAGAGCCGGCACTGTTGCGGCTTCTTCCCAGATGTTTTCCTAATTTTCAGACCTGTGATTGAAATCCCAAATTACTCTGCATGAAGGATAACTGGACAAATGTACTAATTACAAATGTAATTTGGGGTTTCAATCACAGGTCTGAAAATTAGGAAGAAATTGGACACCCTTTACACCCACCCACTGACACCCCTCACCACCCACTGACACCCCTCACATGATGTCACGGCTATTTTTACAGGTACCATCAGGGTTTGTAGAGGGATTTGGGGCACACATGGTGGATTTCTATTATTTGAGGAATAGATTTCAGTGAAAGGATGAAGGTCAGAGTTCAGCGTCAACCTAAAGAGAATTCTGATGCTGGGGCCCCCTTTCTGTTCTGGTAATAGGAGTCGTCTGAATCTTCCATGACCTGTTCCTAGAGCGAGAACCCACGATGGGGGGGGGGGTTATTATGACAGAGGATTGCAGTATAAGGGGTACGGATCATCAGGCTGATTCCTACGTTTGCTGGAAGTTCCCCTTTAAGTGTGATATGGGAGCCGTCGTGTATGGAGAATTCTGAGAAATTCATTTCACACCTCAGCCACTCTCTCTGCCCCCCCCCAGCGGTGCTCTCAGCTGGCAGCGATGATGTCATAGATTGGATGCGTACGGCCGTGTGAAGTCTTGTAGTAAGGAAGTTGATTTTCCTGATTGACCTCTGAAGGTTCTTCTGCTCTGGGATGAAGTTTTCATTTTTATAACCACATAGCAAGATCTGTAATGGGCCCTAATAATGATCTCTGTACACACCAAACAAGGACCCGGGGGGGGGGGGGGGGGT
>BLSH010205068.1:501654-515206 GCA_018402905.1 Glandirana rugosa
CCCCCCCCCCCCCCCCACCCCTTCTACCTCTGCAGCAATGCTGGCAGCACTCATATGTCTATTTTCCCAAAGACAACTCTGGATATGACGCTGAGCACGTGCACTCAACTTTTGGTTGACCATGGCGAGGCCTGTTCTGGGTGGAACCTGTCCTGTTAAATCGCTGTATTGTCTTGGCCACCGTGCTGCAGCTCAGTTTCAGGGTCTTGGCAATCTTCTTATAGCCTAGGCCATCTTTATGTAGAGCAACAATTTTTTTTTTTTCAGATCCTCGGAGAGTTCTTCCCCATGAGGTGCCATGTTGAACTTCCAGTGACCAGTATGAGAGAGTGAGAGCGATAACATCAAATTTAACACACCTTCTCCCCAATCACAC
The DNA here is from genome assembly GCA_018402905.1 of Glandirana rugosa. Classification (NCBI taxonomy): domain Eukaryota; kingdom Metazoa; phylum Chordata; class Amphibia; order Anura; family Ranidae; genus Glandirana; species Glandirana rugosa. The sequence goes on from BLSH010205068.1 coordinate 502,031, forward strand.
CTGAGACCTTGTAACTCTAACAAGTCTATTGTTGCCAGCGGTTTAGACATTAATGGCTTTGTGTTGAGTTATTTTGAGGGGACAGCACATTTACATTGTTATACAAGCTGTACACTCACTACTTTACATTGTAGCAAAGTGTCATTTCTTCAGTATTGTCACATGAAAAGATAGAATAAAATATTTACAAAAATGTGAGGGGTGTACTCTTGTGAGATACCGTAGAATATCCGGATGGGTAATTCTCATCTTCCTCCTCGCATTGTACAATCTGTAATGGGAAGGATGAAGTCTCTCTCCTGATTTCTGTTTTATAAGACGACTTTGGTGAGAGCCGATTTCTCCTCTGCGTATCGGATTAATTCACGCGCTCACCAAACGACGAGCGCCCCAGCTTGCCTCACGCCAAATCTGGGAAATTTATTAACGCCGAGCAGAACAGCCTGTGGAAGGAACGTGATGTTCCATCGCCGTCACAGAGATTTATCTTCCTTTCCCACTTTTATTACTGATTGAAACACTTGGACAAGGAGATAAAAATCTTTTCACATTGTGATTGAAATGATTAAATGCTCAATTCAATCTCCCAGAATTCCACAGGACAGGGGCACCGTGATTCGGGTGGAGAATTAAGTATGCGAGTGTGGTAGATATCATTTATTTTATACCTACTTCATATTCTCATCAGTCCCTACCCCCAAGGAGCTCACACTCTAAGGTCCCCATCCCACATACATAAACTTACTGGAGGTGGAGGTCATCAGCGAGCAGATGGTTTACATCACCCCTTGGTCTGGCTGTGGCAGCAGTTTCCCAGAATCCCTCCTCACTGGAGGAATGGGAGAACCTTGGACCACTGGGGGCGGGGAACTCACACTTTTAGAGCCCCATCAGATCAGTAATTCTTTTGATAATACAGGTGTCAGTGTTGACGAGGACAAGGCTGGAAATCACTCTAATACTGATTAAGTTAGAATAACAGACTTGAAGCTTTAAAAGTAGGGTGGTGCTTCAAATCATTGTTCTTCCTCTGTTAACCATGGTTACCTGCAATGAAACATGTGCAGTCGTCATTGCTTTGCACAAAAAAAAGGGATTCACAGGCAAGGATATTGCTGCTGCTAAGATTGCACCTAAATCAACCATTTATTGGATCATCAAGAACTTCAAGGAGAGAGATTTAATTGTTGTGAAGAAGGCTTCAGGGCGCCCAAGAAAGTCCAGCAAGCGCCTGGACCGTCTCCTACAGTTGATTCAGCTGCAGGATCGGGGCGCCACCAGTGCAGAGCTTCCTCAGGAACGGCAGGTGTGAGTACATCTGCCCGCACAGTGAGGAGAAGACTTTTGGAGGATGGCCTGGTGTCAAGAAGGGCAGCAAAGAAGCCACTTCTCTCCAGGAAAAACAGAGACAGACTGATACTCTGCAAAAGGTACAGGGATTGGACTGCTGAGGACTGGGGGGAAAGTCATTTTCTCTGATGAATCCTCTTTCCAATTGTTTGGGGTATCCGGAAAAAAACCTTGCCCGGAGAAGAAAAATTGATTGCAACCATCAGTCCTGTGTCATGCATCCTGAGACAATTCATGCGTGGGGTTGCTTCTCAGTCAAGGGAGTGGGGCTCGCTCACAATTATGCCTAAGAACACAGCCATGAATAAAGAATGATACAAAATATCCTCCAGGAGCAACTTCTCCCAACCATCCAAGAACAGTTTGGTGAGGAACAATGCCTTTTCCAGCATGATGGAGCACCTTGCCATAAGGTAAAAGTCATAACTAAGTGGCTTGGGGAACAAAACGTGGATATTTTGGGTCCATGGCCAGGAAACTCTCCAGACCTTAATCCCATTGAGAACTTGTGGTCAATCCTCAAGATGCGCTGAACAGAAAACCCCCCCACAAATTCTGACAAACTCCAAGCATTGATTATGCGAGAATGGGCTGCCATCAGTCAGGATGTGGCCCAGAAGTTGATTTGTGAGCATGCCAGGGAGAATTGCAGAGGTCTTGAAAAAGAATGGTCAACAATACATAAGGGGTCCATATAGTGAACTTGGTGTTGAGTTATTTACTTTAAGGTCATCACAAAGGACAAGGGGGCACTCTTTACGTCTAGCGGAAAAAAGATTACAGTAAGAGCTGTGGAAATGTGGAATAGACTTACCCCAGAGATGGTTTTGGCCAGCACGGTTGATTGCTTTAAAAAAAAAGGCCTGGATTCTTTTCTTTTAAAGCAGAGGTCCGTCTGGAAAAAAAAAATTAAAAGTCAGCAGCTACACACATAGCTGCTGACTTTTAATAATATGACACATACCTGTCCTGGAGTCCAGCGATGTCGGCACCCGCCGCCTATCTTCGGATCGGGGATCGGGTGCAGCCGCATCCATTGTGGGTAAGGGAACCCGGACGTGTAGCATTACAGCTTCATTCCGGGCACCTTACTGCGCATGCGCAAGGCTCCGCTGTGCTCTGCTGTTGGCCAGGTGGTCCGAGCTCCCGGATGTGTGGAAAAGGACAGCTGTCTAAAGACAGGTGTCCTCTTCCCCCTCCCCCTTGAAAGGTGCCAAATGTGACACCTGAGGGGGGGGGGTGAAATTCAACCAACGGAAGTTCAACTTTTGGGTGGAACTTCGCTTTAATGTAAATAATATAACTGGGTACTAAAATTTTTAGATAAAGTTGATCCAGGGTGAATCAGATTGCCTTTCTGGGGATCAGGAAGGAATTTTTTCCCCCCAGCTATAGCAAATTGGATCATGCGTTGCTGTGGTTTCTTTGCCTTCTTCTGGATCAACTGTGGGGTAGGGATTGTATATGGGATTGTATGGTTATATATAATTTTTTTTTTTTTTTTTTGAAAGAGATGGTCTTTTTTTAACCTGACTAACTATGTGACTGCAAAAATTGATTCTTTGAATAAACTTCATGTCATTGTCAATAAAAGCCTTTGACACTTGAATGCTTGTAATTATACTTCAGGCAGTAGACTTTGTGAAAATGAATATTTTGTCATTCTCAAAACTTTTGGCCATGATGGTGCACCGCCGTTATCTATTGACCATTGTATATGGAGTATGGATTGTGAGTGTATACCGCCATTGAATATGGAGTATGGACTGTGAGTGTACACCGCCGTTGTATATGGAGTATGGACTGAGAGTGTACACTGCCGTTGTCTATTGGCCATTGTATATGGAGAAAGGATTGTGAGTGTACACCGCTGTTGTCTATTGACCTTATATGGGGTATGGAATGTGAGTGTACACCGCCATTGTCTATTGACCATTGTATATGGAGTATGGACTGCTCCTGTGCACCCTCATGTCCAGTGCTGGGCTATGGACCCTGCTTTGGCGTTGTTGTCAGGATCACAGACCAGTGGTAGAGTGTAGTGGTACAGAAGCGGTGGGGAGGATCGAATAAGTAGATCTCATTTTATTATTCCCCTAGACATATATGGGGGCGCAGCCCCACTGCAAGGGGTCATTTTTTATTTTCCCAGTTTGGCTTTAAATTGTTACTGAACTTTGCTGGAAGTTTTGCATTGCAGCAAAGGCGCTGTGTGTGTCTTTCCAAAAAACTGCCCAGCGGTGGGATGAATTCATACCCACAGAAAGTTATGGCACTCAGGCCAGCCAATCAAGATGGCCAAAGACATGGAGCCCAAAAGGCAGCTGGTAAGGTCGAGGACATGGATGGAGTGATGAGGCATATCTGCCATCAGCTGTATCTGGGGTCCTTCTGGCAGCTGTACTTCTCCCAGATCTGTTCAGTAATCCATTGTGAGTCTTAATGTAATAAAGACCGCTTTCTGCTGCTCTCTCTCCTTGTGCAGGGGGACTGGTCTTGTCTGCGCCCCCTCCTGTAGTTTTTTGTAGTGGGTAGAGCCTCCTGTGCCCCTCCCACTGCTCTCTGCACAGGCAATGTACAGCCCAGCGATGATGTCACTGCTACATTTACAAGGTAATATCTGGGTTTGTAGAGGCATTTGGGGCACACAGAGTAGATTTCTATCCTTTGACGCCATAGAGAAATAGATTTCAATGAAGGTTTTTGTCTTTTGTAGCTTTTACTACAAAGTGATTTTTTTTTTTCAGGTATAATCAGGGTGGATTTGATTTAAATCATGTCGATCTAAATCAAGGTTTAAATCACTAGTAAAAAGATTTGATTTAAATCATAATTTTTGAAGCACAACTGTCATGTCTGTCCCGCAGCGGCTCTTCCTCTGACTCGCTGTTGGCTCACCGACAATCCCATTCACTTTAATGGGACGGCTGGTGATGTGGCAGTGACACAACAAGGTGAGGGGCGTGGCAGCAGCAGGTGATTGGATGCCCGCTAACAGGCGCTGCCATGATGGATCTGAAATGACAGGTGCTCTTAAATGTAAGGACTTATTCTTGCTGATAGTTAGAATCTTTAATATTTGCAAACAAAATTAAGGTTTCCTGATTAGAATAATAAGCTGTCAGGTTAGTAAAGCAGCGATATCAGAACGGATTCAATCATACAGTTTGTAGTGTACATAGATTTGCAAAACAATGGGATAAAGGAACATTCCAGAACTTTGTTTTATATAATGGTTACTGTGACCTTGTGTGAATGCATCATTGCAGTGAATGTTCTCTCAGCTTGCAGGGCTTGGATTCATTGAATGAGTTTACCAAAAATGCAAATATTGCAGAATATACAGCCTCATGCTACATAACTAAGCTCCATTTCATGCTGAATAAACTAAACTATTAATGTATCCTAGATAGAAAACTATCTTTAGATAGGTATTTATTCCAAAAGCATTTTATTAAAATAAATTTGATAAAAATCAAAAAAATGTATTTAAATTTAAAAAAAAAAAAAAAAAATCAGACTTACAGTTGTGCTCATAAGTTTACATACCCTGGCAGAATTTATAATTTCTTGGCCATTTTTCAGAGAATATGAATGAGAACACAAAAACTTTTTTCACTCATGGTTGGTGTTTGGCTGAAGCCATTTATTATCAATCAACTGTGTTTACTCTGGAGGAACATTTGCATTCATCGGCCAGGAAGCTGCGCATGGGACGTACTTGGAAATTCCAACATGACAAGGATCCAAAACACAAGGCCAAGCTGATCTGTCATTGGCTACAGGAGAATAAAGTGAAGGCTCTGGAGTGGCCATCTCAGTCTCCTGACCTCAATATCATTGAGCCACTCTGGGGAGATCTCAAACATGCAGTTCATGCAAGGCAGCCTAAGAATTTCCAGGAACTGGAGGCTTTTTGCCAAGAGCAATGGACAGCTTTACCATCTGAGAAGATAAAGAGCCTCATCCACAAATACCACAAAAGACTTCAAGCTGTCATTGATGTTAAAGGGGACAATACACGGTATTAAGAACTGGGGTATGTAAACTTTTGATCAGGGTAATTTGGGTAGTTTCTGTTGTCATTATGATTTAAAAAGAGTAAACACAGTCGATTGATAATAAATGGCTTCAGCCAAACACTAACCTTGAGTGAAAAATGTTTTTTTGTTATTCATATTCTCTGAAAAATGGCCAAGAAATCATAAATTCTGCCAGGGTATGTAAATTTATGAGCACAACTGTAAATAAAAAAAAATAAAACAGATTTTTTGATTATTTTTTTAATCCAACCTTGGTATGATGATGATAGAATCTCGGTGTTGTGTGATCAGAGTGTGAAATGTCTTCTGTTCTTTGCAGATCCGCTGGCGATGGGTCCACAGAAAGCCCTGGAAACCATTGGAGCCAACCTGCAGAAGCAGTATGAGAACTGGCAGCCAAGGGTGAGTTCAGCCCCATCTCTGCCCCTTTCCTCCTAATATTCCAGGTTATCGTAAAGTGGACCTGTCAGGTTTAAGTCTTCAAGTCTTCATGTATTAATTCTTGACAGGTCCCTGTATACAGCGCTATCATTAGAAGCCGTCTATCAGCTCTGTTCTTCCCACACGATGCCATGTTTCCCTGAATAGCAAGGTGACCATAACCACCTCCACATTACCGCATTGTGAGGAGACCGGCGGGGAGGTGGGTGTGTATTTATAGAGTGCTGCACCTATGATTGGCTGTGATCTAATTTATCATTGGACAGATCAGGCTACAGTCACCATGCACAGAGCGATCAGCCAGTTCACCTTCTGCAAATGTGTGTTGTCTGTCTCTTGACTTGTAAACGATCACCTTGTAAAACATTCCATTCCGTGTAAAAAAAAAAAAAAAAAAATAGACAAAACATTTGTGTATAGATATAAAACAAAAAAAAAACATTAATACCTTTTTATTTTTTCTTTCCCTATTTTTATAAGTGATTGCATTCTCTCTGTTCTCAGCTGCATAAGAGCTGGGGGAGGGGAGGCAGCGGCACACTGATCTTCCCAGTGAATTGCTGTGCGGGGGGGAGGGGGGGTTGTCAGGACTAGTCTGAACATTGGAGGAGAGCAGGCTGAGTTCCCAGCCTAGCTAAAGAACTGACTACATTGTGTTCTGCTGCTTAGTGTGGTCAATTTATAATCGGAAAGCAAAGGGACTGAAGGGAACACCAGGGATTTCACACAAAGGAAGCAATACAAAGAGAACAGGAGACTCCTTCATACAAGTACATGGTACAGCAGCCACATATCCGGGATATGAAGAGTTGGGGTAACAAACGCTTTAAAGGTTAGGCTTGCCAGAGCTCCTAACCTGCATGTTTGTTCTGGGTCTTTGACTTGGCACTGAAGCTGGTGGATTATCACGACAGCCAGGGAAATGGCCTTTTAGTAGGTAGATCAGTAGCCTCCAATGCTGCCCTGGTACAGCTATCCTTCACAATTTCTCTGCAGCAGCGTGTGCCTTCTGGGCCACGGAAGGTGTAATTTTCCTAGTTGGGTTATTCTGCATTATGTGGAGGGGTGACACCATCACTCGGCTTGGTGTTGGCTGGGACAGCTGTGGAAACTGGAAGACTTCACCACTGGAGACCCTGAATGATAAGAGTCCCAGATAGTCCTCTAACGTGCCTTCAGCCATTTATAAGTGATCAATCAGTTCTCAGTGTAGTTGGCTTTACTACATATTCTTATCTGACTGAAGTAAAAAGGGAGCAAACTTGGCATCCCCTGCCTGGCTTTACTGAACATGGAGACAGCAGGTGAAAGATTGAGCCCAGGATTTTTGTTGTGAAGAGTGAAGCCTTCCTGGCACTTGGGGTGGGGTTAGGTATCTAATAGGGAGTGGTTCTACAGTTATTCATACCTCCCATCCTATCCTTTATTTCAGGTACTTATATAGTGCCGTCAATTTACGTAGCGCTTTACATATATATTGTACATCCACATCAGTCCCTACCCTCAAGGAGCTTACATTCTATCCTTAAATGGACTTTCTCCCTAAAGGTCATATAGTGACCCTAACCTCCACTGCCCCCCGCCTCTTTGAAATTTATTTTTTGCTGGAAAGCAGCACTTCTGTTATCCTCACCTAGGGAGTCCTCCACCCGGGGCTCAGGTCCAGAGAGAGCCCTGTGACACATCTGCGCATGTGCTGGTTTAGACAATGAAAAACCACCTCCTGTACAAGTGTGGCACTCAGACCCCAATGCTTCTCATTCATCCCCTTCTCCATGTAGGAGAAGAAAATGCCACGCTCCGCTGCCCTCTCAGGTTTTGGGATGCCCTAATTTCACAATACTACAAAAGCAAGAAAGTGAGGGCACATCATCCTTGTGCTTTACCCTAATAAAAACATAATAGATGTATACTCACAATCCTCTGGGATTCACAAAGCGCTTCAAAGAATCATTAGACAATATTGTTTGATCCACTGCACATGCTCATTGGCTTAGAAAGATACCACCTGGATCTAATTGGACTACGTGTTCTGGGGGATTTCTCCTCTTCCTTGGAGCCAAACCAATTGATCCCTTTTGACTTTCTATATCTAACTCATAGAAATATAAAATCAAGCTCTAAGTGATCAAACTGGCTTTTATGAAGAGCTTATACCCCTTGAAACGCGTAAGCTGAATAGATCCAGGTAGTGTCTTCCTGAGCCGAGGCGCATTGTTGTCCGTATATATGTGCATTTCTTTAAGATCAGTGGGGACTTTTTTGGACTTGTCGGGTCATTAAAGGGATAAAAGATGGCAGAAATATTCTTGGATTGTGGAGATGTACTGCAAATGTTTTCTTTCCTCTCCTCATCTTCTAGGACGGCACTAGAGAACATCTCTGTCCAACGCAAGGCTCCCATCGAAGTGTCTGCAGCAAGCCTAAGTTTCCCTTCAATCTTTCCTTGGCCTTGTAGGAACTACTTCCGTAGTGCCTTCTATTCAGACCTTCATGCTGGTGTCTGGAGCCCCCCTGACCAGGCCCTCTTGCAGTCCGGGCCCCACCCAGTCCAGGCCGGTATGTCCCAGTGCAGTGGACTTGGATGCTTAACACATGAAGGACAGAGAAAGACCCCTCTAAAGATCCTCCATTCAGCAGATTATCACCTTGAAGTCTCCTTTTCTCCTGGCTAGAAGTGTGAATAACTTGGTTGTAACCCCCCCCCCTCCTGCTGAACAGCCCATTTCAGGCAGAACTTGGTGAACTTGCCCTCCTTTTGAGGGCAGCAGAGGTTGGCCCACCACTGAGGGGAAGTTCTGGGGCTTTGTGGTTCTGGTCGTTTTTAGCAGATGTACTCAATCACTTTTAGGGTCCAGAGCAGACTGCCCCTCCAGTACCCCCATTCTAATGGTCACTTTGGTATTGTTTATTATTCAGTCAGAGGTGTGTAGCTGATGATTTCAGTGTAAGGTTGTTGTGGATGGAAACGTTTCCTGTATGGTAAATGTCTCTGCCTTTGTTATATTGCTAGATTGAGAGGTTTGTATACCTGGGGCTCCATATCTGGAATACCAATGGCCACCCCTGTAGGACAGACATCACTAAATGGCAAACCATGATCCATACCGAGTGATAGTCCTGGCACCCCATTCAGCTGCCTGCAGGTCTTCTCCTACCGCTGATGTCATATTCACAGCAGAGAGCGGGAGGTGTAACAGGTCTGGATGGAAAGCTGGCCCACTTTTTAAGTTAACAAATAGGTCATTGGTTGCAGCTATGATGCAGGGTGGTCCTAGCAGCCAATCAGCCACTTGTTAGCAGGAAAAGTTAAAAAGCTCCTGCCCTCCATCCAGACCTATTGCACCTCCCGCCCTCCTATGTAAGGTATGACTGGAAAGGGGGTCACTGATGACAAAGGGTGGGGTTGAGCTCTTAAGGGGGGCTACAATATAATGAGGGATGATGCGATGTAATGGGCGGGGGGCTGTATTGTAAAAGAGAGCTATGATGTAAATGGGGAGGGGGCTGTATTGTAAACTTTCATCCCTGGATGAAAATATGAATGACCGGATTTCCCTGCCCCCAATGCCGCTTCCCAAGTACAAATTTGCTTCCTGTAAGTCAGAGAAGTGCGTCTTCCATCTGGAGCTTCTAATGCGGGTAATTTGCTTCTTGACAGGTTTGCTTTAATGTCACGGCTGTCCGTCTTTGTAGATGGCGAGGCGCTAACTATGGTATCAAAGCCGAACGTTCTGCGGGTGGATTCCCTTTAAAGATGAAGCACAAAGCTGCGGTCTCTGCAGGAGGAGAGCGGAATGGTGACCTCACGTTGGCAATGCACTGAGGAGTTATTCCGCACATAATCACCCCATTGCCCCACAACTCAAGTGCAGCCGTTTGATCGTCCGCTTCTCTCGTTATTTAATTGCTCCCTCCGTTTCTTTTTTTAGCAGAGAAGCTGACAGAAGAGTCCCCGGGCAGGGAGGGAGTGAAGCACGGTGCCGGCTTCTCTCTCCTCTGATCGCTCAGGCATTGGAAGGCCGCGCACGTACGCCTTTATTGCACTCCATGGGGCGCTCAGGTTTTTTTTTTTCTCCTGCAGTAATAAAGTGAAGTTGATGTGCCATCCACAATAAAACAATACAAGCAATATCCACGCCTTCCAGGGCCTGTCCGTGGAAATGCCTCAAGAGGGGCAAAAACACCATTCATCCCTGGGACTCTGCCAAATGATGACTGAAGTGGACCTGTCACTTCACAAATCTGCAGGAATACGTTACAACACCATAGTGTGTTCTTTTCCCTTTTATCATAATAAAGCCATCCTATAGCTCCAGTCCATTGACTTCGATTTTTCCATCCACCTCAATTTTGTGGATGTAGGAGTCTTTTTTTTTTTTTCTTGATCATCCCTCTGATTGGCCATACATGCCTTGTTTTTCTTTAATCTAAAAGCACAGTTTGTTAGAGGCATGATAGGCCTTCTTGAAAAGATGAGTTTTTCAGGATTGCTTAAAGGTGGATGGGGTTGAAGATATTGGAGGGTCAGAGACATTGGGGGGGGTTGCTTTTTCCTATCTGTACTGTACCACCAGAACCACAGACACGTCATAAATGATAAGTGCTTTTCACCAAAATGGAGTGCTGTTTTTTATTGAGCTCACATTGAGGTGAAGGCTTGTGGTTTCAACCACATAATTACCAGTGGTGCTTAGTGGGGTTCTTCTTTCACCTGCTCCCCATAGGAGTACCAGTGGTACTTAGCGGGGTTCTCCTGTCACCTCCCCATAGGAATACCAATGGTGCTTAGTGGGGTTCTCCTGTCACCTGCTCCCCATAGGAGTATAAATGGCGCTCAGCGGGTTTCTCTGGTCACCTGCTTCCCATAGAAGTGTTGGGTTTGCAGCAGAAGTGCTATAAACTTTCGGTCTGCAGTGCGAGACGCTCGGCTTTCAGCCTCTTTATTCTGCCACAATGTAGAAAGCTTTCTTTATGGAGCATTTGGCAAGGCGTTGCTTAGCAATGTCTATAATATAATGTATAAGGCCTGTTCGCTCATAATGGCTCAGGCCCCTTTGAACTCAATAGATGGAGAAGTAGGAGCAGGCATTATAACACATATAGCAACATATTGGTTTGTGGAGAGAAACATTGACAGGTTGAAAAAGGAAGAGCGAGAGAGAGAGAGTGCCTGTGTGCAGCTTCTATCGCTGGGCTGAAGAGCGCTTCTCAAGTGTTCTGAGAAAATGTTGTTTCATTCGATGCTTTGTGTGGGATCTGGGCCTTAAAGGGGATACTTCAGTATATTTTCTGGAGTACATATCTGAGCATTTTCGTATGTTTTCACAAACCCAGGCAGTTCAGACTGAGCACATGGTACACACAATGAGAGATCAGTGTGATGAAAACCGCATATCAAAACGAGAAGCTCCACAGATGGAGGCGAGCTAATGAGATCTGTAACTCTTGGTTTTTCAGGTCAAGTTGACATTGCCCTCCTTTTCACTGAGTCTTCTTATTGGTCCTTTAAATTTGATGGTGAGGCTGAAGGATTTTAAAGGCCGAAGGTGCATTTTATGCATTAAGATAAAAAACCTTCAGCCCCCAATTCTTACCTGAGCCCCATCTCAATCCAACGATGTGCACAGGAGCCTCAGCTCCCCAGGGACTCTCCCTCCTCATTGGCTGAGACGGCAGCAGCCTTGGTCCCACTGTATCCAGGAATGTAACCACCCTCTTGGTCCCACTGTATCCAGGAATGTAACCACCCTCTTGGTCCCACTGTATCCAGGAATGTAACCACCCTCTTGGTCTCACTGTATCCAGGAATGTAGCCACCCTGCCTTGGTCCCACTGTATCCAGGAATGTAGCCACCTTGCCTCTGTCCCACTGTATCCAGGAATGTAGCCACCCCCATCTTGGTTCCACTTTATCCAGGAATGTAGCCCACCCGCCTTGGTCCCACTGTATCCAGGAATGTAGCCACCCTGCCTCTGTCCCACTGTATCCAGGAATGTAGCCACCGCCATCTTTGTCCCACTGTATCTAGGAATATAGTCACCCCTGCCTTGGTCCCACTCTATGTAGGTACATAGCCCCCCTGCCTTGGTCCCACTGTATCCAGGAATGTAGCCACCACTGCCTTGGTCCCACTGTATGTAGTAATGTAGCCACCCTTCCTTGGTCCCACTGTATGTAGGAATGTAGCCACCCTGCCGTGCTTTCGCTGTATGTAGGAATGTAGCCACCCTGCCGTGCTTTCACTGTATGTAGGAATGTAGCCACCCTGCCCTGGTCCCACTGTATGTAGTAATGTAGCCACCCTGCCGTGCTTTCACTGTATGTAGGAATGTAGCCACCCTGCCGTGCTTTCACTGTATGTAGGAATGTAGCCACCCTGCCTTGGTCTTACTGTATGTAGAAATGTAATCACCCTGCCCTGGTCCCACTGTATTTAGGAATGTAGCGCCCCTATCTTTGCCCCACTGTATGTAGGAATGTAGCGCCCCTGCATGTGTACTGCTGAGTGATCAGGGGAGTCGGTTTGCATTCTGATCCATACATCAGTCCCACATGGATGAACAATTGGGAATGTGCTTGGAGATCTGTGCAGGTCCATGGAGCCACCCACCTGTCAGGCTGTCTACACTCGGCTATATGGAACACCTTTGCGTCAGGTGAAGGTAGACCCTTCACTCAGGTGTTGGGATCGGTATGGCCATGTGAATGACCCTACAGATCACTGAGCCGGCACTGCACAGTCTGGTGGAGCCACGTCTTTCACCATCACATAATTTTCCTTTTTGATATGTTTTTCATTTTTCTTGGCCCTCCCCCAGGATGAGGTGAAGCGGTGAAAAGTTTAATGCTCAGATGAAATGTCTCCCGGTTCTGATTATTAGCTGATCATCTCCTACACTTAGCAGGAGATGAAATGGTTTGTGCCAGCAATCATTTCATTTAACTGATAAAGGGGGTGCTTGGATATGGCGCTGTCTCAGCAATGGAAAATACGTGTGTCCTCTATGTTCTGTGATCATATGTGCTATGGGATACTGTTTATGGTTCTTGGCCCTCTGTAAAGTAGACTCGTAATTTGAAAAGTGGCGAAGTGGAGTAGGACCCCCTCCCGGTTCTTTTTACTTTTTGTATAGTTTTTCCTTTTAATACACTACCACTTTCTGCACCGAGGTGGTCTGACACGTCACGGCCGAGTCACTAGACATCCCAGTAAGTGTACCGGTATGGCTAGGGTTGTGGACTCACTTCCCAGATGGAAGTGGACTGCGTTTCCACAAGGTATATCGGCTCACATCTGTCGGACTGTCCACCCACCGAGGTACCTGGACGTGTCTAGAG
>BLSH010205068.1:530839-549872 GCA_018402905.1 Glandirana rugosa
CCCCCCCATATAAAGCTCCTTCATCACCCCCATATAAAGGCCAGCGTAGGCGGAGTCTATGTATATAAACATGAATTGTGCCATCATTGTGTATCATTGTGAAAGTGGCGGTGAGATCAATCATTCTAAGGGCGTCATTCACGGTTATCACTAAAGTGACAACCTGTAAGGCTTTATTAGCGTTGCCTAGGGAGGATTTTGGGTACCGTCATTGTTTTACCAAAAAATGGGTATAATATTGTGTATGTTTGCACTAAAATTCATTTTAGCGTATGTTTTCCTCAAAGTTTACATTTGATAAATAGTTTCATAAACCTTGTGCAACAGAAAAAAATTCAACAGTTAGCATTTTATTCTCCAGGGCCTCTGCATTCAGCTAATATATTTTATTTGGGGGAAGGGGGGTTATAGTAATTTGTAGCTAATAATAAAATTAAGATTTTAACGTGTGCAAAAATGGAAAAAATGCACCAGTAGATAAATGGTTAAAAAGCCTATTCGATATCTCAATGGCAGCGGGTTTGAGGTGAAGAGCTGCAATGTACCCATTAATAGTGGTGCAATGTACAGTAATGAGGCACAAGGGGTGAAGGGATCTGATGTTGCAGAAATGCAACAACAGATGGGGGAAGCGTTGTAGAGCGTGGAGGCAGATGTCAGGCAGGAGGTTATGGGAATTTGTTTCTGGATGCATTGATTGGAGGCGTCGTAGAGCTTTGAGGCGTCGTAGAGCTTTGAGGCAGAAGATGTCGTCAGGCAGGAGGTTATGGAAATTGGTTTCTGGATGCATTGATTGGAGGCGTTGTAGAGAGTGGAGGCAGAAGATATCAGGCAGGAGGTTATGGGAATTGGTTTCTGGATGCATTGATTGGAGGGGGTTTGTAGAGCTTGGAGGCATTGTAGAGCTTGGAGGCAGAAGATGTCGTCAGGCAGGAGGTTATGGGAATTGGTTTCTGGATGCATTGATTGGAGGGGTTGTAGAGCTTGGAGGCATTGTAGAGCTTGGAGGTAGAAGAAGTCGGGCAGGAGGTTATGGGAATTGGTTCCTGGATGCATTGTAGAGCTTGGAGGCTTTATAGAGCTTGGAGGCCTTGTAGAGCTTGGAGGTAGAAGATGTCAGGCAGGAGGCTATGGGGATTGGTTTCTGAATGCGTTGATTGGAGGCGTTGTAGAGAGTGGAGGCAGAAGATATCAGGCAGGAGGTTATGGGAATTGGTTTCTGGATGCATTGATTGGAGGGGTTGTAGAGCTTGGAGGCATTGTAGAGCTTGGAGGCAGAAGATGTCGTCAGGCAGGAGGTTATGGGAATTGGTTTCTGGATGCATTGATTGGAGGGGTTGTAGAGCTTGGAGGCATTGTAGAGCTTGGAGGTAGAAGAAGTCGGGCAGGAGGTTATGGGAATTGGTTCCTGGATGCATTGTAGAGCTTGGAGGCTTTATAGAGCTTGGAGGCCTTGTAGAGCTTGGAGGTAGAAGATGTCAGGCAGGAGGCTATGGGGATTGGTTTCTGGATGCGTTGATTGGAGGTGTTGTAGAGATTGGAGGTAGCAGATGTCAGGCAGGAGGTTGGGAATTGGTTTCTGGCTACGCAGAGCAGGAGGAGGGGGAGAAGGTGGTTTGTACAGGTAGAACAGGACAGGAACAACTCCCTCCCGAGAACATTAAAAATAAATTGCACTTACAAAGTAGTGACCCAATCAGAGCATGTTGGAGCATCAACACTTCATTGGAGTTAAGTCTCAGGGGTCAGCCCCCCCCACACACACATTGGTAGTTGCATCTCTCTGGTGACCTAACATCCAGTGGGAGATGATTTACCTGGTTACATGCTCAGATCAAGTCCAGATCTGTGCAGTAATCCAATGTGAGACTTCCTGTAATAGACTGCTCACTGCTGCCTTCTTTCCTTATGCAGAGGGACTGGTCCTGTTTCCACCTCCTATAGTGGGTGCAGCCTGCTGGGCCCCTCCCACAGCTCTGCTCTCTCTCTCTCTCCTTATGCAGGGGCATTGGTTTTGTCTCTGCTTCCTTCTATAGTGGGTGGAGCCTGCTGGGCCCCTCCCACAACTATGCTCTCTCCTTGTGCAGGGGGACTGGTCTCCGCCTTCTGTAGTGGGTGGAGCCTGCTGGGCCTCTCCCACAGCTCTGCTCTCTCTCCTTGTGCAGGGGGACTGGTCTCCATCTCCTATATTGGGTGGAGCCTGCTGGCCCCTCCCACATCTCTGCTCTCTCTCCTTGTGCAGGGGGACTGGTTTTGTCTCTGCCACCTCCTATAATAGGTGGAGCCTGCAGGGCCCCTCCCACAGCTCTGCACTTTTTCTCTCTCTCTCCTTGTGCAGGGAGACTGGTTTTGTCTCTCCCACCTCCTATAGTGGGTGGAGCCTGCTGGGTCCTACCCACAGCTCTGCTCTCTGCACAGGCTATATACAGCCCAGTGATGATGTCCCTGCTACTTTTACAAGGTAATATCTGGGTTTTCAAAGGCATTCTTATGCAACCAAAGTGTATTTATGTCCTTTGTTACTACAAAAGAATATCTTTAAATTCGTTTTCTGGTTTGGGGTTCAGCTATAATCTGGGGGGGGGGGGGACTATAAAATAATTATGAGCCATGAAAGGGGGATAATAGGTTATTACATGTAATGATGCAAGATGGGGAAGGTGAGAAGCGTGGTTTCTGGCCCTGTGGCACACAATGCTGCTGCCTGTGACTCTTCTGCGGGATTTAATGAAGTATTGAAGTGTTCTCAGTACATCAAAGGAAGTGTGACGACGTTGAGAGCGTGCTGAGCCCCCGACCTCATTACTGGCGTGCCCGTCTTCTCCTGCCCTCGGTCTGTCTCAGCCGGTGGAAGGGATTGATCAGCAATTGATTATTGCATGTGCCTGGTGGACTCTCAGAAGCTGATCACGTGGGCTGTGGGCCGGGTCACATGGTCTGACATCCAGCTCCCTGTGCTCCTGAAGTTACCCCCTGTCCCATCTTACAGATATTGGTTGGAGGATATGACCACTGGGTGGCTCCAGTTTGATTTGTGACGTTTATTTGCTGCTCCCGCCCTGCACCCACACAGATCTAATCTGTAAATTGTCTTTATCTCTGCTCTGAATGATTTTATGTAATTTTCAGGAATCATTTTCAATCCTTATAATAAATTTATTTTATTGTAGTGATCCCGCCATGGAGGTCGTTGTTTTGGTACTTCCTGTTAGGGGGTGACAACGCTCTGTCCCTGCACCCAGCTGTGCTCCTTCTCACTCTGCCATATGCAGCCCTCGTTGTTCCTGTTGTAGGCACTGTCCACCATTTTCAGTAACAGGCGGCTGGTCTACAGCGTGGATAGGCAGCTGAGTGTGGATAAGAAGTGGCTGAAAGAACCAGGAGGAGATAAGCAGCACGGAGGTATAAAATCTGAATAAGAAGTGAAATTGTATCCTTTGGCATGCATGGCTACAGCAAAGCAAATGTCATCCAGGGAGCGTTCACATTCCTATTATACAGTCTGCGCAGCGAATGAAGGGACACACTGCCGGTACAATACAATTCAAGACCGGCGGGTTAGGAGAGCCCTGGTCATAAGAGCTTGCAATTTAAAAGGGAGGGGTATGTTTCATAGATGCACACAGACCAGCTCAGTCCCATTCCCTGGAGTGGTGACAAGGTAAGTGCTTGGGGTGGGGGCACAGGCATGGGAAGGTTGTTTTATCCTAAGGTAGAGAATGTGTCAGGGAGGCTTCACACTTCCCCCGCTGCACTTTTGCTGGAGTGCAGCTATCCTGCGATTCAGGTGCGGGTTCGCTGCATTTCGCATAGACTTCTATGGAGTGCTGCCATTTCAGAAAGCGCACCACAGACGCAGCATGAAGGAATTTTGGTGAGATTTCTGAAACAACAAAACCGCAGGGCCCCATAGTCTGTTACAAGTCCTTCCAGTTCAACAAACACAGATAAAACAAACACACAAATGGAAAACCTCCATACATACAATCCTATATACACCGTCCTATACAGAGTGTTTGGAAAGTATTTTTTTCCACATTTTTTATGTTACAGCCTTATTTCCAAATGGATTAAATTCATTATTTTCCTCAAAATTCTACAAACCATACACCATAATGACAACGTGAAAGACGTACGTTTGACATCTTTTCAAATTTATTAAAAATGTAAAAAATCCCATGTACATAAATATTCACAGCCTTTGCCATGACACTCAGAATTGAGCTCAGGTGCCTCCTGTTTCCACTGATCATCCTTGAGATATTTCTACAACTTGATTGGAGTCCACCTGTGGTAAATTCAGCTGATTGGACATGACTTGGAAAGGCACGCGCCTGTCTATATAAGGTCCCACAATTAACAGTGCATGTCAGAGCACAAACCAAGCCATGAAGTCCAAGGAATTGTCTGTAGACCTCCGAGACAGGATTGTATGGAGGCACAGATCTGGGGAAGGGTATAGAAACATTTCTGCAGTATAGACGGTCCCAATGAGCACAGTGGCCTCCATCATCCGTTAATGGAAGAAGTTTGTAACCACCAGGACTGATCGAGGGGAGAAGAGCCTTAGTCAGGAAGGTGAAGGACCCGATGGTCACTGACAGAGCACCAGATTTTTCTCTGTAGAGAGGAGAACCTTACATAAGAACAACAATCTCTGTAGCACTCCACCAATCAGGCCTCTATGGTAGAGTAGCCAGATGGAAGCCTCTCCTCAGTAAAAGGCACATGACAGCCCACCTGGAGTTTGCCAAATGGCACCTAAAGGACTCTCAGACCATGAGAAACAAAATTCTCTGGTCTGATGAAACAAACCTTGTACTCTTTGGCCTGAATGGCAAGCATCATGTCTGGAGGAAACCAGGCACCACTCATCATCTGGCCAATATCATCCCTACAGTGAAGCATGATGGTGGCAGCATTGTCTGTTGGGATGTTTTTCAGCGGCAGGAACTGGGAGACTAGTCAGGATCGAGGGAATGATGAATGCAGCAATATACAGAGCCAATCTTGATGAAAACCTGCTCCAGAGTGCTCTGGACCTCAAACTGCAGCGAAGGTTCATCTTCCAACAGGACACCTACCCTAAGCACACAGCAAAGATAACAAAGGAGTGGCTTCGGGACAACTCTGTGAATGTTCTTGAGTGGCCCAGCCTAAGCCCAGACTTGAACCCGATTGAACATCTCTGGAGAGATTTGAAAATGGCTGTGCACCGACGCCCCCCATCCCACCTGATGGATCTTGAGAAGTTCTGCAAAGAAGAATGGGAGAAACTGCCCAAAAATAGGTGTGCCAAGCTTGTAGCATCATACTTAAAAATACTTGAGGCTGTAATTGATGACAAAGGTGCTTCAACAAAGTATTGAGCAAAGGCTGTGATACGTATGTAGATGGGATTTTTTTGTTTTTTTTTTATTTTTAATAAATTTGCAAAGATTTCATAGAAACATAGAAAAGTGACGGCAGAAAAAGATTCAGTAGTCCATCGAGTCTGCCCCTTTATATTTTTTTAATTTATTTATTCAAACCAACTTCTTTCACGTTGTCATTATGGGGTATTGTTTGTAGAATGTTGAGGAAAATAATGAATTGAATCCATTTTGGAATAAGGCTGTAACTTAACAAAATGTGGGAAAAGTGAAGCACTGTGAATACTTTCGGGATGCACTGTATACACAGTCCTATATACACAGTTGATCCAGAGGAAGGCAGAATAAACCCCATTATCCAATTTGCTCCAGCAGGGGAAAAAATTCCTTCCTGACACCCCTAGAGGCATATTCCCTGGTCAACTTTCCCTATAAATGTTAGTAGCCAGTTATGTACATTAAGGAAAGAATTCAGGCCTTTCCATATTCGGAGATGAGATCTCTTTTTCTCCAGAGTGCCCCCTTGTCCTCTGTGATGACCATAGTGTGTAGACACTTCCTAATCCAGTTATAATTCTGCTGGCACCATAACTGCTTCTGCTTTCTTCAGAAATGATATTTCCTGCAAGGTTGCAAAGTTCTGTCATGTGACCATTCATATCTTCTTTCAGATAGTGGGGGCGGGGTTACAGGACACTGTACAGAGAGCCTGTATTCCAGAGTCTGTTTAGCCTGAGGAGCAGGGGCGTGTGCCAGAGGCAGTCTGTGATAGGGATGGGGCGTGTGCCAGAGGCAGTCTGTGATTGGGAGGGGACGTGTGCCAGAGGCAGTCTGTGATTGGGAGGGGACATGTGCCAGATGCAGTCTGTGATTGGGACGGGACGTGTGCCAGAGGCAGTCTGTGATTGGGAGGGGGCGTGTGTTAGAGGCAGTTTTTGATTGGAAGGGGGCATGTGCCAGAGGCAGTCTGTGATTGGGAGGGGATGAGTGCCTGAGGCAGGCTGCGATCAGGGGTTGTGGTGGCTGAACAAGCTACCCATTCCAGGCATGCCGTGTGTCTGCACAGTGTCCTGTACCTCTGAATGGGCAGCCAATGGATGAACACCGATACCACCTGACGCAGATCAGCTTCTCTACTTTGTGTGGTCAATATCGAAGGAAGGAAGGTGACTGGCAGGATTAACCAGGAACTTCAGAATTCCATGACAATGACTGAGACTCAGATTTATAATGCACAGAGAACACAATCCATATGTAGGGAACATGCACTGTAATCACATAGGATTGTTGGGTCTTGTACAGTAATTATCGATCGTCTTGTCTTTGTAGTCGAGGTTTACGGTGTAAATTCATCAATTAATCTCAATATTCGGCGTTTAGCGACAATAAAACAAGCAGAACGGCAGATAAACATTGGCACGGCGTTCCTGGGAATGGTATTAATCACCAGGGACTCCAGCCAGAGCTTCGCGTAGCTTACATTCTGTCCTCAGATGGAGGGCATGGAAGTGATTATCAGTGCCAGCTTGTCAATAGCTCTCTGTGTGGATTGCTGAATATTTGGCATGGCCACAACCTGGAACATCAAACCTGAAAAATCCCATGTGAGCTGCCACTGTGCCGGCCGTGTGACCTCCTGCAGCTGCTGGCTACCACGTATGGTTGAAATGGTGACTGTGGTTTTACATGGGGTGTCGGACCTTCGCTCCCAATATGTGGGGAATACTGGGGTTGCGGTAGGTTTATATGGGGTGCCAGACCTTCGCCCCCCAATATGTGGGTGATACCGGGGCTGCAGTTTTATATGGTGGTGCCAGACCTTTGCCCCCGATATGTGGGGATATACCGAGGCTGCGGTATTATATGGCGTACCAGACCTTTGCCCCTGATATGTGGGTAATACCGGGGCTGCGGTTTTATATGGGGTGCCAGACCTTCGCCCCTGATGTGTGTAATACTGGGGCTGTGGTTTTATATGGGGTGCCAGACCTTCGACCCCGATATGTGGGGGATACCAGGTCTTCAGTATTATATTGGGTGCCAGACCTTTGCCCCCCCCCCCCCCCCCATATGTGGAGGATACCAGGGCTGCAGTATTATATTGGGTGCCAGACCCTCGCCCCCGATATCTGGGGGATACCGGGGCTGTGATTTTATATGGGGCACCAGACCTTCACCCCCAATATGTAGGGATAACCGGAGCTTCGGTTTTATATGGGGTGCCAGACCTTTGTCCCCTCCCCCCAATATGTGGTGGATACCGGGGCTGTGGTTTTATATGGTGTTCCAGACCATCACCCCCAATACGTGGGGCATACTAGGGCTGCTTTATAAAGACCTATGCAACATAAAGTTATAGTGCAGGATAGGGCTACGGGGGGGGGGGGGGGGTGTGCACGGAGGACAGTTCTCTGGAATGTTTTAAATGGCACCTGGTGACGGGTGAAGGGAAAGTGTAATGAAGAAATAAAGCCGATCTGTGGCCAAAATATGAAATCCGATCTTCACCTCCACATCGTCGTCCAATAATCTTCAGCCGAGACCCCACACATTGACTTCCAGCAATTCTGGGACATGGAGTCACTATGCCCTGTGGGGAGGCACTGCTGTGTCATACATTTCACAGAGCCCACCTTCTGAGGAGTTTCAGGAGGCGGCGTCAGTACAGGAATCAGCAAGGTACCATGGGATATGTAGTCTTTAGAAATGGAGGAGAAGCTGAAAAGCATGCAGGCCCCCGATGACACAACAGCAACACCCCCTCCACCCCCCAGCCATTGTTTGAATGGCCTCCTGGGATATGTGATGGGGGATTCCTGGGGGGCTGTGGGAGGAGAAAACCACATTATAGCCCAGGCCAGGGAAATAAAAAAGCCCTAAAAAAATAAAGCTATTATTATTGTGGAGGTGGCAGGGTGGCGCAGGCATGGATCCAAACCAAAAGGAATAGTGTGGGCCTAATATTAACACTGCCCTCCATGCTACTGATCACGACTGCTGATCGTCAGTCCGCGCGGGGCGGGCGCTGTGACTGCCATTTTCTCATGTGACACATGAATAGGATGTTTCCTCCATGAGCTGGCAATGGGCTGCTTTGCGGCAGTAAAGGAATCCGAATTCCGGATTAGAACAATCGGCTGGAGATTTCTGTCCGGGTGGTTGAAGTCATGTGATAAGTATGGGACCGGAAACGGCGACTTATTGGACAGCCCCCCCCCAAATGTTTCCAAATGTGCCATCAGCATTACATCCAGTGACACACTTGGGAGGGTATTCAGGGAGTGCAGGAGGTGGGCGGGGGGAGGGTACTCAGGACATCACATTGGTGCCTTGTCAGCTAAAGCATTCATAGAACTCTTCCATGTATTGGCGTGGATTTTTCGACAGTCTCCTGGGAAGTCTTCAGTTCCAATTCCGAATTTGTAATATACTGAGGGGTGGGTGGGTGATACAACTATTGATGGATATAGAGTGGAAATAATCCCTGGGGCATGGGGGGTGGGGGGTCTGTGCTGCAAATATATGCTGTAAGCTGCATATACAAAAAACAGGGAATAAATGGGACTTTAATTGATGCGCAGGGGAAGTCTGCGTCTCCATCCCTAATCGATTGAAAAGAAGGGGGGAATTGGGACTTTAAATGAAGAATGGAGTCAGACAACAGCAAGCAAATGAATTGTACTAAACATATTTATTTGTCCATCCTGGTCATGGAAGACATGGTAAGTACCAATAAATAAATGTAGAAAATACAAAACATAGAGTATCGCATAAGTGCATTACACATAGATACACTGGACATGCATCTAAACGGTGTTGTAAAGCATTCTGTAGGTATTGGTGTGGGACCTGGCCCATGATGTGAGATAAAAAATTGGTTAAAAATTACTAACAAAACCTTTGATAAGATTTCCCAAGTAGATGTATAGCATCAGCGTAAACCCTACGCGTTTCGTGGGATGACACCCACTCATCAGAGGTAGATGCGATCATAATCTAGAATAAATAAATAACCAATATCTCTTGCTGTATCTATATCATAAAGATATTGGTATGAAAGAGGAGGGCAGAGTTGTCAAACCTACCCTTATCTCCCGAAATGTTATGTGCCACCAGGGCGTCTGCCAATGGAGCTGAGAGCGCGGCAATTCGGACACGGCAGAACCACCAACGGACCATCCGTATGGCAGGCAGCGTGGAACAGTGCCAGGAAATGCCTCATCTGTGTGAATAATGAATGTAAATAGGTCAGTGGTTGTATTGGATATGGAGGAAGGTGAGTGGTAAAGTGAGAGAACAGTGTGAAAAGACCGTGTATCAAGTGGGAAGAGATTGGGAATGGAGGAGAGAGGTGTAAACACAGGATGACTGAAGACTTGAAAAACCAAAAGGATGCTGATATGAAGATAGGAGACCATAATGAAGAAAGCTGTCATGGTGCATGTGGCTGTAGTTACCGTGTCTAGGTATAAGGGTAGAGGTCTACAATCATCGGTAGCTGCGTTCCGTGCTGACAACCACGCTGTCCATGTCCGAGCTAGGGGCAGGAACCCGCACACCCAGCTTGGGTGTAAGCTGCATAGGGGTATCAGTAGGTGGACTTACCCTTTAACAACAAAGCAATATTTCTGTTTCTAGAGAACCCCCCCCCCCCCGCCCAGTATTGATTGGTGTCTGCAGAGACACCTCTCAAAGTGGCCGTTCAACAATAAAATACTGCGAGAGTTCTATAAATATTCCTTGTAACCTGATTGGTGGATAGTACCAAATCCTCTGATGGTGCAGAGGCCGCCCAGCCATCGTTGTTCTGACTGGTCCTCTTTAATGATGAGTACCTCTGTGGCCTTCGTTATCCATTTGCTATAAAAGACGCTGAGAGATAATCGCCGTATCTCGCTGGTCTCCTGGCACTCGAGTGGCGTTCCGGCGTTGTGTGTGTCGTCTTCTGTTCAGCATCATATAGTATAAAGCTGTAGAGTGATGACAGCCATATGGTTGGATTTTATGCCCCCCCCAGATTTGTCAGCACATTGCTGGACGCAGTCGCTGCATAAACCATTCTGTAATTTTACTTGTCTTGTGTGTTGAACTTAGTGTTACTAAACCCAGTAATATGAAAATAGTTCATCTGCCAAGCCCACAGCTTATAAATCAAATTTTTACATTAAAATTCTGCCACTACATACCTTTTGGATGCTCTGTATACCACGGTCAGTGATACACTGCACAGTTTGTCCAGTGCTGAGAGTTCAGGTAGGAGGAGATTTCCACTACAGCCGCCTCCTATACACGCCCACACGTGTGATGTCCATATCGTGTGACCTGGCTATCTCTGACAACATGTAAATGTTCTCTCCAGCATAAAAAACACAACTGAGCATGTGCAGGTGGGCTACCCTGCCTGTTTTAAGCTGGCCTTCCCCAGGTAGACAGTGCAGGAGGGAAGAATCTATGCATACAGGATAAACAGCCTTTTTACACAATGCAGAGGATTAATCCCTTAAGTTCCACAGTAAGTATAACAAGCATGCTATACTGCATATACAGACTGATTTTACTGTTGTGGGTTTAGTAACCCTTTAATGTGAAATTCCAGCCTAACACTAACTATACTTGAATATGTTCCCTCACCCCTCCTGCCTACCCTATGTAATAGGATATGTATGCTTACCATCCATTCCAGTCCAGCCATACAATCCCGCAGCTCCGGCTCCCCTGTGTTAGTGAGCAGCTGCTGCAGGGGAGAGGGGAAAGCACTCAAAGAGCTGGGAATTCTGGGATCTCTGATGTCACCTACACTGTAGGCTCCCTGTGTCGGGGCTTCACCCTCTTTCCTGCAGCAGCCCCTCACTGCCACAGGGAAGCTGGTGCTGTTGGTGCGACTGGACCAAAGCAGACTAAAAAAAAAAAAGAAAGTACACAGATCTTTGGGAGATAGAGTAGGCTGCATAGGTAGCCGGAGGGGGAGGAAACGTTTTCCAGCATAGTTAGCATTCGTCTTAAATTCCACTTTGGTTATATCCTGAATTTCTGTAACTGATCTGTCGGCTTTTTGTTCTCTTCACTCTTGCTCCTGTACTTCTTGCTTTTTCCTTTTGTCTAGAAGTGTGCACAGAGCATGAAATCCAGTCACATGCATTCCCTGACACTGGATATTTTTAGTTTTTCTCAAATGCTTGCCAAGGCAGTGAATGAGAAGTGACATTGCTTCGCTGTGATTGGATGTGGCAGACCTTCCCGTTTATAGAACATTTTATAAATTAAGACAATACATACAGACGCACATGGAGCCGCTGTATACATTCCACATTCTCTATTATATTATACGTTTAGGGAGAGGGGTGTTCTGTGGTCTCATTAACATTTTTATGTGTGTCCTTAATAGACAACTAAAGCAAAGTGTTCCTCTAATCAGCGGCTTTAATCTCCGCTCTTCTCTCTCCTGAACCCGGCGAGGGAATGCGCAGCGCACGGTTTATTTAGTGTGAGATGGAAGTTGTGATTGAGAGTCATCCTGTGCGCTGCGCTGCGGCGAGCAATAAAGGTGAGATTAAACATCATTTTGTGTCCTCGGCATGCTGGAAATTATGCGGTATATTACAATTCTTATTAATCACAGACGGCTCAGGGGAGCCCGCGCGCGGCGTTCGGTTTTACATTTGGTCGGGAGACGATATTTCAGAGCTAGCTGCGATTCCCTCTACATGGGAAGCTTATTAAAGAGGGAGACTGTGGATTGCGAGCCTCGTTCTGGTGTGTGCTCAGATGCAGAGGACTCCTACAAACGTAGAAATACGCAGAGTGTTCTAGTCCAGCGTCACATGGGAGCGCAGGGGATGGAGAGATGCATAGAATGGCTCATATCTCCGGGACGCATGCACGTAGCACAGAGCAACGTTTGCTGCTTGAATGTCTTCAGGAATAAAGCAGAACTCTGGCCAGGCCGTGGACATGTCAATATTTTATATAGTAAATGAGATTATCCGTCACTGACCTCTGTAGCTTAAATCACTGTGGAGCAATTCATCCAAATTTCCTAAAGAGATGAATAGAAATCATTCCAGTTGGGCTTCAGCAGGCTTCTTTCCCAGTTTCTGTGCACCTGCTCTTAGTAGGGATTAGGAGGCTGACAAGTCACTGCTGGGAGGGGGGAGTGCAGAATCAGCCCTGCTGTGAACAGGGAGCTTAACTGCTAGCATGAAAATGTAAGTGTATTCTGCTATAAATTAGGATGAATTGCTCCACAGTACCTGCAGCTACAGATGTCACTGAGGACCTAAAGTGTGTTTACTGCTTGTGAAGAATATGTAAAGATTTGAATGTCGGCAGCCTGTCCATGGCTCCATCCCAAGTTTACTTTTCAAGGCTCAGGGCCCAATCAGAGACCTGCAGCTGAATACTAAATGCTTTAAAGCACGCAGACATAATCAGGAGGTTCCGTTCAGCCAAACAGCATGATGGGAAGATTTGCGATCCTTAAAGCCTAATTGGAGACCATTTCATTTTTGTTTAGTTGGGTAGGCGGGGGGGGGGAGGGGTGTATCAGTTTTCTGTGGAGCTTTTTACCTCACTTCCTGTCCCTGTGTCTCCTATACAAGAGATTAAGGGGGAGGGGGATTAACTGTGGGATATTTTTTGGTGCTGGAAGTGGAAGCCTTTAGAAAGAAGCAAGGCATGGAACATTCTTGATTGAAGGAAACAAGTCTGGGGTTATTTTGAATTGAGCTTTGGCAGATTCAGTACCTGAAGGTTCGTCGTCCAATTCACCTCCCCCCCCCCCCCTTCACTTTCTTTGTACATGAGCACTTGTGTTATCTGCTTAACCTGGAAAAGACCCCTTTCACAATAAAGGTGTTAACCTTAAGGGTGGCCCTGCCATTTCCATGTTGGCTTTTAAAGCATAACTCCAGCTTTAATCAACACCCCTATTTTCCTGCACTTCCCAGGTTCTCCATGATGGTGATGCCGCAGGTCTGTTCCAGCTGTAATAATGTTTTGAGCGCCAATTAGTAAAATAGTATTTTGAGCTCCGGACAGCGTGATGACGTTTTCCCGGAGGCTGGTCAATGGTGGCCTCAGGAAGTAGATTCCGTGACGATGGCTGTCATTGAACATGGAGGACTGAGTACTTCAAGTGGCCAAAAGTTATGACTGCGGCACAGCTTCAGGTTGAAGGTGCGTTTTGGCTGGTCTATCAATTTTTCATTCTCCCCCCAAGCTCTGCTTCAAAGGTGCCATTTCCCAGCGTATCTTGTCTGTCACTGGAATCAGGCCTGGTGCAAGGATTTTTTACACCCTAGGCGAAACCTAATTTTGTTGACTCCTGACTCCACCCCCTTTGCCCTGCCCATGTGACAGGGGGCGGTGCTATACAGGAAGCATCGGCTCTGCTCCCTGGCGCTGGCTCCAGTGCTGCACCTAGTTACATAGTGCAGCCTGCAGAGCATGCAGATGTGGAGGGAAACCAGCAGCCGGGTGCCCCTAGGCAGCAGCGCACCCTAGTGGCTGTCTAGTTTGCCTAGTGGTAGCATCGGCCCTGACTGGCATGAAGAGTCTGCATAGAGCAGTGACGTGACACACTGCTTTATATCTTGTCCGGGGGGGGGGGACTGGACTAATAGAGGAGGATGGAATGCAATAGCAGGCCCTGAGCTGGAACCTTCATAGACTAATAGGCAGCTTCCATATTTGAGGTGAATGTTGCTTGTGCGCTCTGCATTGGCCTTTCTGAATTTATCCTCTTACATTAATGAGCACATTGTCCGTGTTAAGATTTTTTTTTTCTGCAGGATTTCTTCCCCTTCCTGTGGAGACGCCATTGATGTCCCGTAATATGCGCTTAGTGAGAACGGCATCGGATGTGTTATTTTGCGGAATAGTTAATCTGCTCATCCCCTGCATAAAGCGCCAGGTATAATTGCCTGCGCCTGGCACGTTCTCATTATGGTATTATAGCGGGATAAAGCAGCGGGTAATGGGCCTGCCTGCCATGAGGCGCTGTTTGCAGGTAATTGGATCCTTGCTGTGGCGGAGCAGTGACATGCTGTAGGAAAGACTCGTCCCTGAGCTTTAATTAAGTTATGTCAGCCGCTATTCTTCACAGCCACGGGTCAAACTTGTTTGCTTAACAATTCTTCCGCCAGCAGAATGCATGACGGGTTTATTTACTGGAAACTCCTGACCTGCTCAGTGGAGACCTGTGTGAAAAGCTTCAGATAGAAGCTGCTGTTCAGACCTCTGTGACTCTCCTAGAAGATGTGGGCTGCCCAGATGTCCAAGAATGACTTTCCACTAAGGTCGCAGAGAAAGCACTCCCACCCCGGGGACTCTATTATATGAATGGATTTCATCCAGGAAATTGGCCCTCTTCCTCCCGCGCCTGTTTGTCGCTAAATAGGCAGCTTTCTGACCTGTAGAATGACACGGGTAAACTCTGGACCGAAGAGAAGTCTGTCCATTCATAGTCTAGTACTTGGTGTTCTGGGATCATAGGATGGAAACTGTCCAATTATCAGGGAACTTATTCCAAGTCTTTTTCAAAGCCAGACATTTACTCTTAAGTTTGATATGAAGTGGTGGGGGGTTACAATCCCCTCAGGATGCTTGTGTCCCCACTAGAAACATTTTAAGAAAGCGCGTTTGGCTGTACTCTTCCTGTGGATCACAGGAGTGTAGTTCAATCTGCACTCCTGTGACCCTTTTCAGCATACAGCAGGCTGACGTCACAGAGCCGGTCCAAGATTGCAACCATAACAATGAGCCCTGAAAGCCTGAGCGGACCGTTCCCGGGCCCCTCTACAGCCCAGCGCTCCAGAGAGGGGGCGGGGGGTTGGGTTAGAGAACCCCTGAATGCTGATCGTCACCAGATAGATCTCTGCTCACAGAGCTCTAAGAACCGAGTGATCAGCGGCGTTTGATCACTCGGTTCTCAGTCTTATAGCCAACGGGGGACAGATGCATCCACCTACAGTGGGAGAAAATTATTTGATCCCCTGCAGATTTTGTAAGTTTGCCCACTTATAAGGAAATGAAGGGTCTATCATTTTTAGGTGCATTTTAAAAGATAGAGACACACAATGTCAACCAAAAATCCAGAAAAAAAAATACATGATACAAATGTTATAAATTGAGTTTCAGTTCAGTGAGTGAAATGCGTATTTGATCCCCATGCAAAACTTGACTTTGTAGTTGGCGGAGAAACCCTTGTTGGCAAGCACAGAGGTAAGACGTTTCTTGTAGTTGGTTACACATCTCAGGAGGGATTTTGGTCCACTCTTTACAGATTTTCTCGAAAGCCTTAAGGTTCCTTGGCTTGGCAACTCGAAGTTTCAGCTCCCTCCATAAATTTTCTATAGGATTAAGGTCTGGAGACTGGCTAGGCCACTCCATGACCTTAATGTGCTTCTTCTTCAGCCACTCCTTTGTTGCCTTGGCGGTATGTTTTTAGTCATTGTTTATGCTGGAAGACCCATCCATGTCCCATCTTTAGTTGTGGGAAAAAAGTTCTCATCCAAGATTTTACAATGCATGCCCTGTACCATTGGCCCTTCAATGCAGCAAAGTCAGCCTGTACCTTTTAGTAGTGGAACAGCCTCAAAGCATCTTGTTTCCACCTCCGCGCTTGACTGTAGGGATGGTGTTCTTAGGGTCATAGTCTGCATTTTTCTTCCTCCAAACACGGTGAGACGAGTTAATGCCAAAGAGCTCGATTTTGGTCTCATCTGACCACAGCACTTTCTCCAAGTCCTTCTCTGAATTATTTAGATGTTCATTGGCATGACTGTACATGTGCCTTCTTTAGGAGGGGAATAAAGAGATGTCACCAGCACACCAAAGATTCCTCAAAAGGGTGCACAGCTAGAAGCCTCACTCCATTCGAACTGATGTGCCTGAAACAATCCCCTTTACAGCACGCCATCTCTCAGACTTGCCAACTCCTGATAGTATCGCCCCCGGGCTACAGACCTCCTTATTTGGCCAGATGGGAAACGGACTTGGGGCTGCAGCTCTCGGATAAACACATAGACAGAATCCTCCTGTTCACCTTCAAGACCTCGATTTGTGCCAAAAAAACAGGAAGCGGGTTTTAAGGTGCTTACAAGATGGTTCCGCACACCAGTGAAGGTCCACAAAATGTTCCGTCTGTGCTGGAGATGTGGAGAGGAAAAGGGCTCCCTTCTTCACATCTTTTGGTTGTGTCGTCATCTGCAGTCTTACTGGACAGAAGTCCACCGCATTGTCCAGAAATGTACTGAAAGGGAACTACCGAAGGAGCCAGCATTCTTCCTTCTGCACCACCACGATATCCCGAGTAAGGTCTACAGGAGGTCTGTCTTGCCTCACCTGCTCACAGCCACGAAGAGCTGCATCCCTTTTTTCTGGAAGCAGACGCCATCGGTTGCCGTCTGGTTGAAAAAAAATTGCGGAAATTCTCTAAGAAATGGTTTTACTGGCACGACTTTGTCTACTCCGAAGAATACGCACAACTGATGACTTAAAATCCTCTTGGGTTGAGGGGTATAATGCTGGCCCCCTGGCTTGGTTGGAGTGGTGGGTAGGCGGCACCTGCCCTACCCTAATCTCCCCCCCCCCTTTTTTTCTCTTTCTTCCTTCCTCTTTTCCTTCTCTATCCCCTTTATTGCCTACTTTTGGCAGAGAGGCTCTCCGATTTACACGCTGTTTTTGATCAGCATTTTTTTAATTATTATTTTTGAGCCGAGTGCAAAATGTCCAACCATACTTTTTATATTTAGCTCTGTATATCCGATATTGACCTGTGTGAAATTGAGCCTGGTCTTCTTAATACTGTATTCTGTTAGGCATACCATGATAGTGATTCCTGTATTTCCCGTGTGTTCTTTATAAATAAAAAATTGGAAAAAAAAAAGGGGTGCACAGCTTTATTTCACATGGTCACACAGTACAAAATGACAACGTTTCGGCCCTTTTATCACTTGCCTGACGAAAGGGCCCTGCGTGGCTCCATTATAAGTGCTATAGAGCATTGCCAGAGACTGCTTATATATAGCTGGGAGCGGCCAGGGGCTGGTGACAGGTGGCTGGCATAGGTTGGGCCACACAGCCCGGAAAACCTTCATGCTTAGAAGAACCTGGAGCAGTTTCTGCCTCCCACTTTTGTAGGCTCTATTTCAATGAGCTGGGGTTAGTGGAAATCTTGCCGGTATGGCAGCCTCCCAGTTCTGATGTCTGTAGAGTTGTCATAGCTCAGTGCTAAGGCCCCCGTTATCTTCCAAGCTATGTCATGTTTGTGAAGTGTCAGATGGTTTCCAGTAGGAATTTGGCTGTAATGAGAGGCTTTTTGAGGCTTCTGCAGGTATGTTCAACCATCTTTAGGTCCCTCCGGTTTATTTACCTACAGCAATTCTTTTGGTGGTCTTGCTCTATAGACAGTCTCTCTTTGAGGAAGTCATCGCTGCCTCCTTGAGCTTGCAGTTTCTGGAGTTTTTCATGCGGATGAAATTTGCTGCGCTTGTTGTTTTTATACAGTGTGTTGGTAAATTGGTTGGTTTTGATTTTTTTCCCTTAACTCACCCAAGTGTATTTTTAGGCAATCAATGCTCTTACTCCTACCGTGCCACAAAATCCTATTTGCTGGCCTCCTTGCCAAGTTGTCCATTTAGCTCCAGGGATACCCTCTAATGGAGGTCTGGTGCGTCAGCACCACAGGTCCATGTCTCGGCTTAACTGCTGAAGGGCCGAGGTGCTCAGCGGCCAGGCTACACACTACCCTGGCCTTTGCCTTGCATGCCGTGCACGAGTTACTCTGTTGTTTGACAGCAAATTAATGTTGTAAAGTGACTCAGAGAAGCACGTCGCGGATGCTGTGCAATCAATACCGCCACTGCTTACGCCTTGTTCCCGATCCATCTCTGAAAATGATGTTTGCTTTCTGTGTTTTTCATCAGGCTGCCTATTTTTCTGTCTGGGAGCCATACAAGCCCTCCATCGGCAAAGCCTCCGCTTCTGTATCCTTCCATATCCTGCACTGATAGACAAAGGAAGAGGCTTTATACCCACCTGTTCCGCCACCCCATTCCTGTCACCAGTGCAATGCTTTCTCGTTTTCTACACGCTTCCAGGTGTATCCAAAATATATTCGGTCCCATTCATGGTGCATTGTGGTAACACCTCTTGCATATTAGTGCATTGCAGTTTCATTGGTTTTTAGGGGCACTCCCAGCACAATAAGGCAACGCTCCTCCATATCTTGTGTCACAGCGCTCTGGAAGAATGGCGCACGTCCAATTTTCAGTTTGTTTTGGCACATTGGCAGCTTGTTAAAATAAATTGTCTGCCCTAACCCATTGCATGTTAATGTCTATAACGGCCCTCCTAAGAGTAACAATGGTTCGGACTTCGTCTTGTTAAACTAGAGGTGATTTCAGACTTTTATTTGCGTATTCAGCTGCACCGGTGTTGTCTTGTATAAACTTCCCTTCATTAGAGTCGTTTACTCTAATTTTAGTAATAACGGTGAAAATGGGGTTCCCGGGTAAGTCTAGAAGGACCAGGCGACACCACGCAATACAGTCTGTAATTGTACGTTACCCAATCCCGTCTGTTAAATAAAATTGTTCGACGGTTACACGGTTTTGTTTGACTTTTAACCTGCACGCGGTAAGAAGGTCTCGCGACACTGT
>BLSH010205068.1:562028-576807 GCA_018402905.1 Glandirana rugosa
GTAGTCGAGAACTGGAGTTTCGGAGTTGTAATTTGAGAGTGAGAGGAGGTTTGAAGTTGGGAGTACAAAATGGAAAGGGGTGGGTTTGGAAGTTGGTAGTCGAAAGTGGGAGTGTGCAGGGTGGTAGTTGGTTATTGGGAGGGTGTGGGGGTAGTCAAGAGTGGGAGGGTGTAGGGTGGTAGTTGGTGATTGGGAGGGTATTGGTAGTCAAGAGTGGGAGTGCGTAGGGTAATAGTTGGTTATTGGTAATTAAGAGTGGGCATGTGTAGGGTGGTAGTAGGTGATTTGGGAGGGTATGGGGTGAAAGCTGATGGTTGAAGGTTTGGGTGGGGAAAGGTAAAACATGAGGGTTGAAGTTTGGAGGAGAGTGAGAGTTTAATGTTGAGGCTTTGAGGTCAAGAGCTGATGGATGAAAGTTGAGGGCAAAGAAGAAGTGATGATTGAAGGGTGAGTGTGAAATCTGATGGATGGGGCTTGGTGTTGGGGAGCCTGAGAGCTGATGGTGAAATGAGGAGTTGGGGGGGGGGGGGGGGGTGGGGACAGGCAGGAGATGAGACTTGAGGAGCCACAATGGAGAGGTGTATAATAGGTTAGGAGGAAAGAGGAGAGCGTGTTCCTACATGCTCCCAGATGGTGCAATATCTGAATGGCTTCCAGCACTGCTGAGAAGAATCAGGAAGTGTCCTTCGCTCGCTATGATTGGTTTCCATGGACAACCACTAGCTTTCTTTTCCTCTGGGTTTCATTAAAGCAGCCCTGCTTGCTGTGTTTGACTCGATGTTATGTAACGCACATAATGCAGCAGTTTGTTTGGTTCACATCCTGATCAGTATTCTTCATGCGCTCTTGGCGTGCCCCTCCTGGGGGTTCGGCTCCTCATAATTCACATGAGGGGCTCGTTTGTTGCGCCTTACCTTTCCCGATAACGAATCTCTGCAGTGATTGCTCATTTAGTGCAGTTTGTCGGTTGGATTTGCATGCACATTTGATCTTACTAGTTATAAGTAATAAGATTCAGCTCCAGGTTCATCAAATAGCAGATTTCCCCGCAGACTTCATCAGCGTTGCTTATGTATTATATCAGTCCTGGTTCTGAGTTCATTGACGTAAGAAGAGTGCAGCGCGGCGTGGTGAGGGCGGTCACAGACTCATCAAACTACCATAACGAACCATATCCAAACCTCAACAAATAAAAAAAAAATACATTTTCCTTTAATTGGACCTTGGCTCTTCCTGCGGTTGTAGACAAAATGCTGAGTGCCGATATTCTGACATTTCAGGATCTGCTGAATATCAGCTATCGGATTTGCAGGATTCAACTCCATTGATCAGTCTGATTTCATTGCTGAACATTCCAGCAGTTCACCCCGATGAGGCCCCATCGTTTCATCGCCCATTCATTGCCTGTTTGATGAAAGCCTGCCGCTCTAACAAAGCCCCCTGTTGGTTCCGGGCTTTTATGTTTCGGGTGTCATGAAAATATTGGAGCAGCAAGAGCCGTTATCAGGGTAGCCATGGTCCCCCTTAGGATTGGCTGGAAGTTGTGGTCCACCTGCCCACTGCCCTCAATCATATGATTTTCACACACCCAGAGTCACTGAACAGGCTGAACTTTTGTTGTTTTACTTAGGGGATAAACTTGGATAGGGGTAAGAGATGCCTGTGGGATGCCCTGAGATTGCGGGACCTTCTATATACACTGCCGGTATATACACTTATTCTCCTCCAGCACACTACTTGTTTACCGTTTCTCTTCTCCTTTCTCTCTCTCCTGCACTCTGCTTAATTCCTAAGCCTGAAGGAAATTTATCAGACCATCTTGATGCCTCTTCTTCTTCCACCATAGTTAGCACATGGTGAGGCCCACTCCTGCTGCAATCGGGCCTCCGGACCACCCATTGTAGGCAAGTGCCACGGGTTCCCGTTTGTGAAACCATGGGCCCTCGAAGTCTAGCTAAGTACGTTGGCGCTAGCTAGGTGTGGATTGGACTACAACTCCCAGCCCATCCGTCTTCCAGGCCCCTTCGGCCTACCTCACTGTCCAGCGGCTCTCCTTTTCCCCTTGCTTGGCTTCTATGACTTCTACAGACTGTGCACTATCCTCTCCCAACCTGTCTCAGCCTTCTCATCCAACTCCCAGGGACCACCACTCACTGACACTGGCGGATCCTTTAAAGCAGTGGTTCTCAACTCCTGTCCACGGGACCCACTAACAGGCCAGGTTTTCAGGATAACTGAAATACATCCCAGGTGATATAATTTGCTGCACAGTGATTGCAGTATTCTAGTCAGCATCTCCCCAAGGTAATACTTAAAATCTGGCCTTTTGGGTCCTGAGGACAGGAGTTGAGTACCACTGCTTTAAAGAGTCTCTTTTAATGTAGAACTCTGCTGCTCTCCTGCTTCCTTGTGCGACTCCCGCTCCCAGCCGCACCCAAGTCCCAGGCCTCAAGGTCACTCCCCAGACTGGGGGCTCCCTTCCTGGGCTAGGCCTTATCCACAGCACTGGCTACATCCTCCTCTCTTCCACCCAAACTCTCCTGCTCCATGCTGGCAGATTGCTGTAGTTAAGGAGGCCTGCCCTCTGCCAATCCAAACTGTGGATTGGTCAGGGCTCCTTGTCATACACCAGAAAGTGACACCACCTAATCCATCCCCCTTTCCAGAGCTTTCCAGCTCAAACGGGGAGGAGTATCCAAGGGGTGTTCCTTCCTGCCATCTCCAGCCCAGATCAAATAATTCAGGCCTGCACTCAGGCCTGATTAGATTTTTACCTCTCCTAACAAAAATAAAGCAACTATCACTATGGGGGCGCTACATCAGCCTTCAGAAATTGTTCCTCAGTACCCTGAAATATCCACCTTTCTGGCTGGAACTCCTAAAAGATGGCAGTGTACTTTTTGCTATGTGACGGTGCCTAGACACTACTGTATATCTACAGTGTGAGATCACTATACACACTAAGAAAAAGTTGGGCAAACGATCATCCGATTTTCTTCGTTTCAGAACCGAGGAAGGAAATGTATGAAAATTCTCGTACAACAAAGGCTTTTTTATTGTTTGCTTCTGATCATGTGCAGTCTTTCGTTTCTGAATTTACTCCTACGGAAATCGTACAAAAATAGTACACGTTAAACGAAAAATTTTTAGTTCTGTTCACGTAGGAGAAACATTTTGGAGTCTGTCCCTTCGAAAATCTTTGCTTGCAAAGTCTGAATGGGATGTGGAAAGTTGTGAAAATTGAACGGTCGTGCCCCCTACAGAATTTTTCTTCCCGTTTTCTCATAGTGTGTACCCCTATTAAAGCATTGCAGTCTCATTTGAGGCAAGAATTGGTGATGCCTCTATTGTTCTACTTGTTGGAGTCTCTGACATGGGAATGGCAAACCCCGCCTCTACCAAGATGGCCGCCTCCCCACAGAGATGCAGTGCAGGACCAGGCATGTGAAGTCCGTACTGGGGGAAAGATCCTGGAGCTGTTCTGGTGATCAGTCCTTTGCCATCCGCTGCTTCCAGAGTTCAGCTCCTATCTAGCAGTCGCTGTGTATAGAGGATGCTGGAGGCAGATCATTGCGCCTTCTCCCATGGCACAGCTCTCTAGCAATCCCTCAATCCCTACATAGAAGCTGAGAAATCGCAGACTTTAAAGAGACAGTGTCACCTTGCCCATTCAGCCCCCCCCCCCCCCCATTCTTGGCAGTGCTGGGTATTTTGCAGCTAGCGGGGTGCAGGTGGTGGTCAAGGGTGAGTTGTACACCAGCATTGTCACTTTGCCATTTTCACTACACTATTGGGGTGAATGGGGTGCGTTATACGGAGTGCTTTGCTTTTCAGTTTGACCTCCTGCATTACCAAGCCGTCACCGCACAATGCAGCTGTGTTTAGGGAATCGCAACGCACCACGTGGCCCGTTTCTTCTTTGTGCTAAAGAAAGAAATGGCGCAGATTTTATATATATATATATATATATATATATATATATATATATATATATATATATATATATATTTAATTTTTTTATTTTTATTGAATTTTCTGCATAAAAAGTTAAACACATTTGCGCACCCAAGGGTGAGACCAGTTGTCTCATGCACATAACATATGCAGATACATAACATTACATATACAACAACCACTAAACTACTTCCCAAGCAAGGAGGTTGGGTGTTGCTCAGGTGCAGATCATATTTTTGATTGTCCGTTTGCTCTGTCAGCCATAACACAGCATCCCAGAGCACACAGTGAATGCCGCGCCTAGTGCAATTGTGACCTCGGGATGATTGGTTGGAGCTTTTTGTTTCTTGTGGCTCAGCTAACCAGAAGCATGCTGATTGGAGGAAAGTCATTGTGACCGAAATATCAGCTCCTGTCTGTGCTGCTTTTCATTCACTGCCCAGTGACAGACCGGGCCCAGGGTGACCTAGGCTCAGAGGATATAGATTGAATGCTGCTAGTATCCTTTAACCTGAAGACTGAGAACATCTAGTGGTGGAAAAGTACAGCGGGTGACATCCCTGGATTGTGTATTGCTGCAAAGTCTGCTTTTTATTTTATTTTTGTAATGAGCTGCGATTATTTTTATTAGAAAATCTGGATCTGGGGCCCGCTTACTGATAACATTGTGTGTTCTGTTTGTCTTCCTATAACTGCCTGTTTGTAATATTTAATAATTCAGACTCTGTGAAAATCCACCTCCTGCTGGGAAAAGCCGGACTCTCCAATCCTTCCTCATTCATGGCATGCCATAATGTGGCTTTCATTCATACATGATCCCATGGCAATGATTTGCCAGATTTATGGAAGGATTTCTCCAGGCAGATGTGGAGCTTATAGCCATGTTCTATAAATATTTCATCCTTCGCACGGCCAGTTCTGCCCGGAATAGCTCATGTTCCGGCATTGTGATGGACGTCTTCTGCCGTTCCTCAACTTTCAGCCAGCGCAGCACTGGCCGCATTCGAAAAAGCTTTCCTTCCACTATTTGGTTTTCAATCGGCCACTAGATTTCTTTTTGAATCTATCTGAATTTTTCTAGCAAAAATAGAGGGACGCCTTTGTGGAGAGGGTCTGTCTGGGGAGCTCCAGGGGGCAGGTGATGGTGCAGGGGCTCCTTGGTAAGCACAGGCAGTGCGGGTGGAGGCGCACACGACTGCTGGGTCCTCTCTGGTTTGTGGGCCGTGTAGGGCCCTTCCGTAGGTCCTCGGAGGCGTACAGTAGCAATGTCACTGGGGGCTGCCTTCCACTTCCTGGAGATAGAATGTTTGCCAGCCATTTTCTAATCAATGCATGCTGGGTGGCAGGCATGTGTCCAGGAAGGAGGCCTAGGCCATGATGTGCATGTGGAGGGGGGGGGATAACCATGTGTTCAAGCAAGACTGCTGCAGTGGTCCTGGTGGTTGGGCCCCTGCATTGCTCAGCCAGCAATATCCCTACCAGCTCATTTTTTAAATTTAGTTAATTTAACAACCAGTGTCTCCTTTTCTGTCTATTGCAGCTTACCAAGCACAGGCCATGCTTGGTTAGCAGCTTCCCTGGCTGTATCGGTTCAAGAAACCCAGGCCCCGCCAGAGACCGCCGACGTGGCCCAGGCCCCGCCAGAGACCGCCGACGTGGCCCAGGCCCCGCCAGAGACCGCCGACGTGGCCCAGGCCCCACCAGAGACACAGATCAGCATTTGCAGGGGCCCTTGAGATCCACACAAAAAGTGCCAGAGGGCTGCAGGTTGGGCCCCAATAATTTAGGGAGGGTGGCCTGCTCATATGAACTGTGGTTGCACCTATAGGAGAATATTCAATCATTATAAAGCAGATGATCGACATTGATGGAACCATTTTTACCTGCAGTTATAAACCTGCCAGGTCACTGTGACTACGCCCCCTCCCCGCTCTTTAGGTGGGTGATACGGATTTCACCGTCCTGGCAGTGCTGCTCGATGATGGATTTATCTGTAAGCCAGTTTTTCGTTGTGAGTCGTTATCAATACGGAATCCTTGATTGGCGGGGGAGCTGCAGAAGGCACTGATTGCTGTCTCAGACCTCTGAGGAGTCCCAGCTGCTGCTGGAGCCGCGTTTCACCCGTCAGCAAGTTACAAGAAACTACAGAAAACAAAGAAAAGTGAGAGGTGAGCAGAATCTGCAGATTTGCATCTCATTGGCACCAGAAGTGTGGTGACCTGACAGAAGCCTTTCCATCATCTCCCTGCTGGTTCCTCTCATCGATTATTCAGCTGACTTTGTTCTCTACTACCGACTAACACACGCAGATCTGCTGCTGACGTGAAATGTTTGTGCACGCCGTTGTGTTCCCCGCCGTTGTTGCCTTGTAAGTGGAGAGCTGTGATCAGAAATCAGACTGAAGAAAAGGAGAAGCGGCACAGGGAGCCAATTGGCTGTGCGCAGGGCAAGGAGCACACTGACAGGCTGGGAGAGCAGAGTGACGGATGAGCTCCCCAGCCAGCAACGTGCATGCTGAACTGACAAAACATTCCTACAAAAAATGGAAATAGATTTGTGTACTTTAATAATTTCACTTGCTACTTTATTGGAGGCACTGGTGACGTAGCCAGTGCTTCACAGCTGCCCCCTGGGAAGGCTACATAACCGGTGCCTTCCAGTCATCTCTCTTGTGTAAAGTGTGAGTCGTGAGATCTCAGGGGAAAATCCTTTTTTTTTTTTTTTTGCTCTGCGTCATACAGCGCATGTGCTGAGTAAGATCCGGAGCAGCTTACTGTAGAAGTTAAAAAGAAAACCGCAAGGTCAAGAAGGAGTCCAAGAAGTGGGAGGAGATGGTCAGGGTAGAGGTGTAGAGGGCAGAGAACCAATACATTGAGGACCCTACAATGGATAATTACAGAACCTTAGTAGATGGGCAACAAGTGTATAAATCTGCGTTAATGAGAAAAGACGAGAACAAGAGGTTATCCTTAAGACAAAATTATTTTGTAGAGAGTGAAAGTGTGGGGCGGACTCTGGCTTTTTTGATAAGGACCAATGCATCTACTAAAGCCGTATCAATGATACGAACTTCAGAGGGCAGGACTACCTCACATAGGCTAGGAAATTACAAAGGTATTCAAGGAATACTACGAAAAACTTTAAAAAAAAACTGGAAGCACCCATAACACTGGAGGAACTACAAGTAGCCATAGGGACAATGGCAAACCAAAAATCTCCCAGCCCAGATGGGTTACCCATCGAGGTGTACAAACATTAGGGGAAGGTGTTGTTACCGGAACTATTAAAAATGGCTCGCTGGGCGGAAGAAAGGGAGGGGGAGCTCCCTACTTCAATGAAGGAGGCTACAATAATAGTCCTACATAAGGAGGAGATTAACCACTTACCGACCGCCCGTAGTCTTATATGGTTCGATATTGCAATCCGCTGCACGGCGGATCATGAGGGCAAGCTCACTGTTCCGGGGGAGCCAGGGAGAGGGTAGGACGGACTCTATTTCCACCGGCTACCTGCAATCGCTCCCCCGCAGTGGACAGAATGGAGGTCCGTGTATGTATACACACGGATCTCCGTTCTGACAGGGTGAAGGAATGTGATCGTATGCTTCCTACAGGGAACACACCTTAACCTTTAGAGCGCTCCCTGCAGGTTAACCCCTCACCTGCCGGTGACATTTATACAGTAATCAGTGCATTTTTATAGCAGTGATTGCTGTATAAATGCTAATGGTCCCAAAAAAGTGTCAAAATGGTTCAACATGTCCGCTGCAATGTCCCAGTCCCGCTTAAAATCGCAGGTCGCTGCCATTACTAGTAAAAAAATAAATAAGTAAAAACCCCATAAATTCTCATCATTTGCAAATCAATCAATATACACCGATTGCATTTTTTTTTTTACCAAAAATATGAGGAAGGATATAAATCTACCAAAACTGAGGAAAAAATTTAAATAGTTTTTTTGTTTTTTCTAATTTTCTTTGGATTTGTATTATAGCAAAAAGTAAGAAATATTGTTTTTTTTTTTTGTTTATAGCGGTGATCAGAAATGACGCAGAGGTGATCAAATACCACCAATAGAAAGCTCTATTTGTGGGAAAAAAAGGACACAAATTTGTTTGGGTACAACGCCGCACCACCGCAAAATTGTCAGTTAAACCGACGCAGTGCCGAATCGCAAAAAGTGCTCTGGTCCTAAAGGGGGAAATCCTTCTGGGGCTGAAGTGGTTAAACAAGGTTATCCAGAAACGTATTAATCTGGGTTTATTCCCAATAGATCCACTAGTGTTAACATCAGAAGGGTATTCCTGAATCTACAGATCCAGGCCGAAAATGCAGGCTCAAGGGCTGTATTATCCTTTGATGCCATTAAGGCATTTGACAGCCTGGATTGGGGGTATATCTGGCGGGTTCTGGAAGTATTTCGGTTTGACCCATCCTTTATTGGATGGGTCAAGACCCATAATGACCCTAGAGCAAAGGTCCAGGTTAATGGGGTGTGTTCGGAACGGTTTCGGTTTAGCGAGGGGATGAGACAGCGGTGTCCATTGTCGTCCCTGCTCTTTGCCCTCGTGATAGAACTCCTGGTTCTGTATTTACCCCCTGGTAAATACAGTAACAGTACTGTATTTACTCCACAACTCCCGGTCTGGATTCACAATAAGTGGTTTCAAAAAATTGACAGAATTTTTAGGGAACTAATTTGGAGGGGGGAAATTTCCAGAATTCATTTGAACATCCTTCAACCGAGCGAGGGGGGGGAGAGCACCCCAGGAATTATTATCTAGCGGCACAACTACAGCACATGGTGGGCTGTGGTGTGCGGGGAGTACAGGACGGAAATGGACGCCTCCTGCTGGAGTGCACGCCGCATGAGGCAATCGTTGAGGCACTAGAGGCCAATTCTTTTACTCCCAAGATGCCAACATTGGCAATGGTCATTAAGGTTTGGTATTTAAAAACACAAATTGGGTACAAGGGCTTGTTGGAATACACACCCCTATGGAATAACCACCTAAAAGAACTTCATGAAATAGGGACAGTCAGGGAGTGGAAAAGATGTGGCATTGTCCGTATCAATTGTATGTAGATGGTCATATGAAAACCTTTACAGACTTGAGAGAGGGGTATGGGTCCCAAAGCAATCCCTTTATAGTTATCTGCAGATTAGACACGCCTTAGCTACACAGTTTAAGAGCTCAATGGTAGAGTGGGGAGAGATGCCTTTCCTACAAAAAGTGATAAACCCAAATCCATTAAAAGGTTTGATCTCCAGTCTATATGTGGGGTTGGGAAGGAAGGAAGGAGAACATAGGGAAGAGCTCTCTGTCAAGGCAAAATAGGAGGTAGACCTAGGACCAATAACTGAGGAACAATGGAGGAATATTTTGAGATTGTGCCCACAAGTGTCAATGGCTCCCTCCCAAAAAATGTCACATCTTTTCCTGATGCATAGTTTATTATACCCCACAAAAGTTATACAGGATTGGGAAAAAACAAGATGATAA
Organism: Glandirana rugosa; assembly: GCA_018402905.1. Lineage (NCBI taxonomy): Eukaryota > Metazoa > Chordata > Amphibia > Anura > Ranidae > Glandirana > Glandirana rugosa. The sequence continues at coordinate 571,486 of BLSH010205068.1, forward strand.
ATGTCCTAGATGTAGGAATACTGGTGACCTTATACATATGCTGTGGAGGTGTCCAAAATTTCATAGGAACTGGGAGGGGTTAGTTGAGATTATTAATGCGATTTCCGGCACTTCATTAGTAACTGATGTGCGGCACTGTATAATGAGTGGTATGCTGGGAGATGGGGTCGGGCGATGTTACCAGCTGCTATACTGGGCTGTTTGTTCCAAGCAAGGAAATTGATAGCCTGGAGGTGGCAGCCGGCATCACCCCCAACTTCAGATGAGTGGATAAGAATGATGGACGAGATAATATGGAAAGAGAGGGGTGTATGTTAAAAGAGGTAATCTTAGTAAGATTGTTAAAAAAATGGGGTCCTTTGCTGACCAGCAAGGGATACCCACTTTAGAACACGATTAACAATTATACCGTATCTGGCTAAGAGGTGGTTGAATGACGGATGGTTGGCTTATGTGAGGGAAGGGTGGGGAGAGTGATACGGGAATGAGTAGGATTTAGGAATGTCATCCATAAGGGTTATACACAGCAAATGTGTGAAGGAGGGGTGGGTTGGTATGTAATACTTGTTTTATTTCATTTATACAATTGTTTATGGAAACAAAGAAAATTCAATTACAAAGAAAAAAAAAAAGAAAAGGAAAACCGCAAAGCTCCAAGCCCTGTGCATGTCATACAGGTTTATTCAATGTATTAGGCTCCATGCACACTGGACACTATCTGGGCTCTCTTGGCGTCGGACAGGGGACGCTGCTTACTAAACGTTCTTTTGCAGCGTTTTGTAAGCAGTGTTTACCGGCGTTTATCTGCGTTTTTTTTTTTTTCTTCATTAGCTTCCATTGACTGCAAAAAACGCCGGACGTCGATAAACAGCCATTTACCGGCGTTTATGAGCGTTTAGTGGCATTTATCGGCGTCCGGCGTTTTTTGTGGTCACTGCTGATAAACGAAAATTAACGTCCATGTGTGCATGGACACATAGGATAACATAAAGTGGCGTTTTTTTTGAGCTGTTAAAAAAAATGCCAAAACAACCAAAAACGGTCCTTTATCAGATACAGTGTGCATGGAGCCTTAGGATTTCAGACATAGTCCTTACCCTAAGCCATGGCCACTGACACGTTTCTCCCCAATTGAGTTTAATGGTGAAGCAGTGGCTTGTTATAAAATAAGCCGTGACAGATCTTGTACGGGACATGTGGGAGGAGGAAGAAGCAAGCCACCAATGACAACAATTCTAAAAATAACGATGCACCATTGGGGGTGTCTAAGGGGGAGGGGTCTGTGAAAATGGGGCAATCTAATAGATAGAAGTATCGGATTCCTTGAATATATTTATTTAGAATGGGCAGTTTTTTAATGTGGAGGAAAGTTTGTAGGGCTGCCGGAGCAGAGAAAAATGACTCCTTCCCTGTGCTGTGTGGCAGAGCTGTGTAAATCTTAGGACCGTAGGGACAGAAATACAAATCCTTTAGCAGGCAAAACCGCTCCCATATACAATATGTCACAAAAGTGAGTACACCCCTCACATTTTTCTAAATATTTTATTCTATCTTTTCATGTGACAGCACTGAAGAAACGACTCTTTGCTAGAATGTGAAATAGTGAGTGTACAGCAGTGTTAATTTCGTTGACTAAACCCGACTAAAACATTTTAGTCGATTAACTTAATACCATTTAAGTTGACTAAAATATGACTAAAACTAAAATGACATTTTAGTCAAAAGACTAAGACTGAAACTAAATTGAAATTTGACGTCAAAATTAACACTCGTCTGTAGTGCATGTGCATACCTCAATACCATAAATAACATATTAGATTTTTCACTCCAGCAGTATATAATAAGTTTGGAAATTGTAGAGAAATGCTTAAATAATGCATTACAATTTAACTAAACCCATTCGATTTTAGTCAACTAAAATGGACTGGAGATTTAGTCGACTAAATATGACTAAAACCAAAACAATTACAGAAGACTAAAATGGGACTAAAACTAAAATGCTATTTTAGTCCTAAGACTAAAACTAAATCAAAATTTGCTGCCAAAATTAACACTGGTGTACAGCTTGTATAACAGTGTAAATTTGCTGTGCCCTCAAAATAACTCAACACACAGCCATTAATATCTAAACCTCTGGCAAAAAAGTGAGTATACCCCTAAGTCAAAATGTCCAAATTGGGCCCAATTAGCCATTTTCCCTCCCCAGTGTCATGTGACTCATTAGCGTTACAAGGTCTCAGGTGTGAATGGGGAGCAGGTGTGTTACATTTGGTGTTATCACTCTCTTTCTGGCACCTCATGGCGAACTCTGAGGATCTGAAAAAAAGAATTGTTGCTCTACATAAAGATGGCCTAGGCTATAAGAAGATTGCCAAGACCCTGAAACTGAGCTGCAGCACAGTGGCCAAGACCATACAGCGGTTTAACAGGACAGGTTCAACTCAGAACAGGCCTTGCCATGGTCGACCAAAGACGTTGAGTGCAGGTGCTCAGCGCCATATCCAGAGGTTGTCTTTGGGAAATAGACATAGGAGTGCTGCCAGCATTGCTGCAGAGGTTGAAGGGGGGGGGTCAGCCTGTCAGTGCTCAGACCATACGCTGCACACTGCATCAAATTGGTCTACATGGCTGTCGTCCCAGAAGGAAGCCTCTTCTAAAGATGATGCACAAGAAAGCCCGCAAAGTTTGCTGAAGACAAGCAGACTAAGGACATGGATTAGTGGAAACGTCCTGTGGTCTGATGAGACCAAGATAAACTTATTTGGTTCAGATGGTGTAAAGCATGTGTGGTGGCAACCAGGCGAGGAGTACAAAGACAAGGGTGTCTTGCCTACGGTCAAGCATGGTGGTGGGAGTGTCGTGGCCTGGGGCTGCATGAGTGCTGCCGGCACTGGGGAGCTAAATTTCATTGAGGGAACCGTGAATGCCAACATGTACTGTGACATACTGAAGCAGAGCATGATCCCCCTCCCTTCTGAGGCTGGGCTGCAGGGCAGTATTCCAACATAACGACCCCAAACAAATCTCCAAGTCGACCACTGCCTTGCTAAAGAAGCTGAGGGTAAAGGTGATGGACTGGCCAAGCATGTCTCCAGACCCTATTGAGCATCTGTCGGGCATCCTCAAACAGAAGGTGGAGGAGCGCAAGGTCTCGAATGTCCACCAGCTCCGTGATGTCGTCATGGAGGAGGGGAAGAGGACTCCAGTGTCAACCTTTGAAGCTCTGGTGAACTCCATGCCCAAGAGGGTTAAGGCAGTGCTGGAAAATAATGGTGGCCACACAAAATATTGACACTTTGGGCGCAATTTGGACATTTTCACTTAGGGGTTAAGGGTTTAGAAATGGCTGTATGTTCTTTTGCGGGGACAGCATATTTAAACTGTTATACAAGCTGTACACTCACTACCTTACATTGTAGCAAATTTTCATTTCTTCAGTATTGTCTCATGAAAAGATATAATAAAATATTTACAAAAATGTGAGGGGTGTACTCACTTTTGTGAGCTACTCTGTGTTTCATCCGTACATTTAGCAGTTTGCCTGGAGTTCAGATGCAAAGACCAATTCTACTCGAAAGTGAAACTTCAGTCATTCAGTCATGGGTGGACAGTGATAGCGCTTTAGTGCTGCGTCTACACAGACCCCGATCAGGGAGGATCGGAATATGAGACCAGCGTGTACATTGCTGTAGTTAACTGGCTGGTCAGCTAGACATGCTGATTGCCAGAATAAAAGAAATTGAAGTCAGTCAGAGGGTGGCATATCCCTTTAAGAAGTTGAAATGCGTTATTTGTGTTTCTGACTAGGACAAGCCTTCATTACAATAAATACTAATGAAGACGTCAATATTGGATGAATCAGCTTCCAGTATTGAAAAGACATTTAGAAAAAACCCTTCTTGCAGCGCGGAGCGAGTGGGCTGCAGTCAGGTGCAGCAGGCGGTAAAAACCGCCACGCGGCAAAATTGGGTCAAGTGCTTCTGAGAACGGATGTTTAGGAGACAAAAGTACCGACGTCTAATAGTTGGTAGTAAGCGTGCCATCTGGTTGGTACATTGTGTACGGAGCTCGTTAGCCACTTCTTGCCCGCAATGCGCGGTGCGGCCATCTCATTCTCTTTATGGAATGGGATGTAAGACTCAAGAGCCATCCCAGAATCAATAAAATGATGTTTTCTGCTCCAAGCAACAAGTAGAGGGACCCTGCGACCGGTCAGTGTTACCCAAAGGACATAGCAGCTGTGCCGACAGCCGGGCCAACCGGTTCCTGACTAATTGTAACCACAGGGTAAGAGAATAGTCCAAATCAGTTTTAATTTTGATTTATAGTGGAATTCAATGTAGATTTAAATGCCCATACAACAGAATGCAAGCGCCACAACTCAGTCTAGTGAGCCTTTTAGTATTCACAACCAGAGATTTGAAAGTATAGCCAACGCGTTTCAAGGTAATGAAGATTAAGTAGATCCAGCAGGGGTTGACTGTCAGACAAGCAGCCCAAGCTGGAATCACTTCATCTTCATTTCCCGGAATTTCCTGTCCGGTGTTGTCGTTAATTTGGCCAACTTAAAAGTCCTAGAAAAGGAGGATTTGTGATCCCCCAAAATGTGTCAGTATATTTTCTGACCATTTGCTGTGAGTAGTAAACCTTCTTTTCAGTGCTTGTTGATCCCTGTGAACAACAAAAGTGAACCGTAAAATCACAGCACAAAAGTTTACAGGGGTACAGTAATGGTCCAACTTATCAAGAGCACAGGCCTCCATCCCTGGACCACCTGGGGGGAAGGCTCCTGAGACGGGCAAGGCCAAAGCCAAGTGGACCTCACTCATTCGGGACCTTCTGAAAGCGACCCTCCAAATACTTGGTGAGGGCTCTTCCAAAGAGAGACTTCCCAGTTGGGGGAAGGAGAAAATGATCTGAAGGCCACAGATTCTCCCCTCAACATCTTCCCAGTAAAGAGCTGTGCAGGGGGGGCATCAGCACACGTATCTCATTGGAGGACCGACAGCCTGTTCTCCCAGCACAGGCAGAAAAGCTGGCCATGCCGAGATGGATGTGCTCCCATGCCTAGTGTGGTCAGTTTAACGTGTGTGTTCACCTAAAATTCTAAAGCTGGATACACACTCCACAATCCAATGTTCTGTAGATTTTTTTTTTTTCCTTCAGATTTACCAAAACCATATAATATGAGGTCACACCTTAGGAGTTTCAATTTGTATGCAATCAGGCAGCCCTTGCACTGCATGGTTTCGGTAAATCTGAAGGAAAACCTGACAAAAGTTGAATAGTGTGAATGGGGTCTTAAGGTGACCTAACATGGGA
>BLSH010205068.1:609647-638377 GCA_018402905.1 Glandirana rugosa
ACTACAGATTCTAACCGACATACGTCGTGGGGACCGTGGGTTTGCCCCATTTTATCGGTTTAAAATACAGTATGGCGGGGGGTGCTCACGGACACACGTCCTCCGAAATTTCACATTGAGGTCCAAAAACAGTGAAATTTCACATCGAGGTGAAAACACAAAATCAGAGAGCCAATCACACAAGCAGGAAATGGAATTTCTGGGGGGGGCGCTCTGTATACCATCTGTGTACAGAGCGCCTCCAAGTGGCCATATTGCATTTTACAGAAAATTACAGCGGCTGCAGATTGGAAAGGAAAGAGAATTTCTAATAACATTTAATTACAATATGACTTGTCACAGTTGAAGGTATTATATTTTTATTTGCTATTTTTTCACACAAAAGTGGAGCTACACTTTAAAGTGACAAAAACCTGGAGTTACACTTTAAAGCCTCCTGCACACAGGCACTCGTGGGGGGCGGTATGACATAAAATTTGGCTATTTTACCCCGTTTGGGTGCCAGGGGTGCTGCATACAGCCAATCTTAGACATCACCGACGGTTGGGGGTATATTCCAGGATTTGTGTAATTGTGTGCAGATGTGCATCCAAGGGGGTCTGTTCATACGTATCCTATGTGTACCCAACTACAGCCTTTAATCTCTATTGGCAGCTGTTTCCCCAGGGTAGGGAGATGCACATAATTAGTACGTCATATGAGCCCTGTGTGTGTGTGAGGTCTGAGTGACACAGAGAGGTCTGTGAAATGCACATTCCACTCGAGAAACATTACTGCAAGTTCAGAAAAAAGCAGATCAAAATATTGCAGCTAATGAAGGATAATGAACGACCAGGAACCAACACAAGCCCTGGGCAGCTCTTACCACGATCAGCCCCAGCCACAACTACTACCAACCCCAGCCCTGGCGACAACCACAACCAGCCCTGGCCACGTCCATTACCAACCTCGCCCACAACCAGCCTTTGCTCCGGCCATGACCTTGACCACAACCATCCTCCGCTCTGGCCATAGCCATGACCATGGTGAACACCAGCCCCGGCAATGACCATGACCAGCTCCGACCATGATCAGCTACAACTACTACCAAACCCAGCCTTGGCAACAACTACAGCCATCCCTGGCCACGTTCACAAGCGGCTTCAGCCCCGGCCTTGGCCACAACCATGGCCAACACCAGCCCTGGCAATGATTGTGACCTGCTCTGACCACGACCAACCCCAGCTACGACCAGCTCCGACCACGACTGACCCCAGCCACAATTACTACCAACCTCAGCCCTGGCCATGTCCATGACCAGCCACAGCCACAACCGCAAACCACCATTGGAAGAAAAATTTGACCTGGACTCACCAGTGAGATGGGGGAGCTCAGAAGGTGGATAGGAAGGGTACTCTGTATGGTGCAGGGGGTTCAGTTTAATTTAAGACTAAAACTTTTTATTTTTTGTCTGGTTTGGATACCGTAGGGATCAGTTAGATTCTGGTCAGGTGGAATTTTTGTTGTCTCTGTCCCATTATGGAGATTTCTTGTCCCAGAGACCAGAACAGGAAGTGAGAAGAGATCTCTCTAATGAGGATAATTGTCTCCAGAGTGGAGATGCTGATTGGAGGATTCCCCTCTCCTCCTACCCCTGGGACCACTCCGAAATGTATTTCCCATCACTCTCTATTATGGTAGCAATGGTCACCGGGGACTGTAGTGATGGCAGATCTCCCCTGCAGGAGGCACAGACTATAACATAGTGTCCAGAACTAAAAGAAAAGATTTTGGCTTTGCTTACACTTTCTAGGGGGAACTCTTCTCCCGTAGAGTCGGCAGATACAAATCATGCGGCTATTTATATTTAAAAATCCAGTATTTGCCAGTCCATGGAGACCAGCACTGTTTTCTCACAGCTACAGGTCCCCGGCACTGCCATCTTGGATTTGGGATCCTGAGGAATCACAGCCAGCTCCCTACTGCACAAGTGTAGGTTTTTATGGTGCTGTGAGATTGGTCCTATAGCCCCTTGGGATGTCTCCCTGGAAGCTGGGGTGGGTTTGAAGAAGTGGGGAGGAAGATGACTTTCACCTTGGAGTGAAGGTTGGCTTTAAATGATGAACACTGAGTTGGAAGTTTGGAATGGAGGAAAGGTGATCATTGTGACAGTATGAGGGAGATTTACTAAAACTCGAGAGCTCGAAATCTGGTGCAGCTGTGCCAATCGGCTTCTAACTTCAGCTTGTTCAATGAAGCTTTTACAATAAAACCTGGAAGTAGATCGGTTTGTATACAGAGCTACACTACATTTTGCACACACCAACTTTAGTAAATCACCCCTATGTGTCCCAGGTAAACGTCAGAAAAGGCTTAGAGACCCTGCACTGTGGGTGGTATGCAGGCAGAGGGTCGGGTGTGTTCTCCGGTTGATATTTTGCCAATTACTAACTTGCCATACCAACGTCTCTGAGCTGAGGCAGCCATCTTGGTAGAGGAGCCGGGCCTTCTTTCCTTATTCTGTTGTTCTGATAATTTACTGGGGCAATATTCGGGAAGCAGTGGGTGGGTTGAATGAAGGACAGCCCCACATCATGGATAAGGTGGACCAGGGAGATCCTTGCACTGCAGGTGGTCAAGTACAGCTTCCCCTCCAGCAAGGAGAACAGTGAGCATCACAGAAATGACATCACCAAATCTCCTTCCTTAGATCTCACACTGCAGATATACAGCTATGAGGCGACAGCACAGGGGTGCCAAGGCACAGGAAGGGCATGGATATTTTTTAGGAGTAATTCAAGACAAAAATTTGCTTTTTTTGGAGTTGCTTTTAGGCACATTTAAAACAGAAGTTTGGGAATCGCAAAAACAGAAAAAAATCACTCGCCTAGATGACTGCAGCACTGATCCCACCTGCAACTGTCCCCCTCCGCCTCTGACTGCTGGTCACATGGCCGCTGATCCCTCAATTCTCTTTTTCAATCAGCGGGGAGCTCACTGGAGCGCCGAGCTGTGAGGGTGTGGGAGCTGCTGAGAGGCGGCGCCAGCTGCTGGTCCAGGCTTCTGGATTGATCCTGACAATATGGTCAGTATCTTTTCACAGCCTGGACTAGCTCTGTGACGTCAACTGACTGTGGGCTGAAAACAGGTGACGAGTGCAGAACGAAGTGCATCCTGTGATCTCTGGGAGGAGTATAGCCAAACAAGCTTTCCCCGTACTTCTCCTTTAACCACTCTAGGTCTTCCTATAAGATAAAAAATGTTCACTTTATTCCTGGCAGGGAACTCTGACTTTCTGTTCTGCTTTTCACATCCTCGCGTTCTCCTCACATTGGAGAAAGCTGTATATTTTGGACGATGTGCGTTTCATCTGATTTCTCCAAGGATTAGTCTTGTAATTTCTGAACAATTGTCTGCATTTTGTATGGCGTCTTTTATCCCAGCATCACATTGTGGAACATTCCGCATTCTGAAGTTGAATGTTTTTGGAACTGTTCACCTTGAACTATTAATACATACAAATGTCATTCCAGTGTTTTCCTCTATGAATGGCGTTTGCAGTGTGCGATCCTTGGAGGTTGAGGCAGGGGAGAGAATGTTGGGAACTAGTATTATGTGTAATGCTCAGTGCAGGGCACTTCCCCAACCGTCTTCTTCAGATCCTCAGTCCTGCTCATGTCTCAAACTCATTCCTGTGATTCATTTTCAGGTTGCGGCCATCACCCCCAGCCACCCACTGGCACAGATGCCGTTGCCGCCCTCCATGAAGAACTGCATTCAGCTGGCGGCCTGTGACGCGGTAGAATTGCTGCCGATGAACCCGGACCTTCCTGCTGACCTCTTCACCTCCTGCCTTACCACACCCATCAAAATAGCCCTGCGATGGTGAGTACTCTCATCTCTTACATTCATATAATCCGTGTGTTGTAGATAAAATATATGGGAAAGTGATGAGCGGAGTGCTCTGATTGGATGTGTCCATGACTTACTCTGTGGTTTGCTTGGCAGTTTCTCTAGCTTGTAAAGTAATTTCCTTATGTGTACGTGCCTCACTTTGCGATTCCCAATACTGCCTAATCCCCTCCCCCCGTCACATCTTTCCAATACTGCCGAATCCCCTCCCCTGTCCCATATTCCCAATACTGCTGAATCCCCTCTCCATCTTCCCAATACTGCCAAATCCCCTCCCCATCTTCCCAATACTGCCTAATCTTCCACCTCCCCAATACTGCCATATCCCCTCCCGATGTTCCTAATACTGCCTAATCCCCTCGTGCCCCCCCCCCCCCAACCGGCCCAGCACACGTGTTACAGCAAAGGGTGGGCTTTAACACCAGCTGATGTCAGTGTGCCTAGAACACGCTCCCTGTGCAGACTGAAGTGTTGAGGACAGGGATCAGGTTCAATCACGTGACCACTGTGGCAGGGGTCACATGATCGTTCATCCTTCACCCCCCCGTCGTGTTAGGAACTACTTAAAGGGATGCTGGGGTGGGTGGGAAGGGGTTAAAGAGGACCACCCACCCCATCTCTACTCTATAAATCTTCAAAGCTGACACTAGGGAGGAAATTGTCATACTTGCCTCATCATTGCAAGATCTCACAGGTTAGGGAAGGGATTTCCCTGAATACAAGGGTGACGTAGCCTTCCCAGGGGGCACCTCTGCAACTGGATTTATGTCACCACTACCTTCAATGGAATCCGTAAGTACAAGGAAAAAAATAAGTAAAAGGTGTGTCACGATGTGCACGGCCACTAGCCAACGGGAGCTGGTTCTGTGACTGGGGGGTATGAGGGACTAAGGGGATACTGAGCAAGTAAGACTGGCTATGATGCACCTTCACAGCCCGCACTACCTCTGGCCACCACTAAAGGGAGACTCCACTCCAATCCAGCTGGCTGATCAGCCACACACAGACAGATACGAATCTTCCATACATTCATGTGTTGTACTCTCTAAGGATTGGGGAGCAGTCTAGCAATTAGCACACACTTCTAGGGTTCTTCCAGCTATTATGCAAGCTAGAACCCCAGTGTGAATAACTCTTCCCACTGTCCACACACCAGACACACATCAAACTATAGCCTGCAACTACCCAACAGTTTGTCCCCGCACTTCTATGGCTGGTCCACCACACACACAGATCTCCGTCTGGCATATCTGTTAGTTTACAATCCACATGCATTCTGCCAACACAAAGTACAATTACTTACTGATTGCATCGATGCAGCTCACAGGTGTATACCGCTCTGCTGTGTATGGCAGATTTACCAATTCAATTCACTCACTTCCCTCTAGGTGCTTTGGCTCTGAACTCCCTCCATGCATTCAACAACAATAGCAGTCCAATAGAGAAAAATGAGCCGACACTGCTGGACATCGGTTCAATCTTCTTTTTATTCCATCACGATACAACAAATAGCATAAAATGCCTTACATGTTTCGGCTTAGAAGCAGCCTTGTTCACAACATACCAATTGCCATGCAACTTAGACTGAGCACTAAAATGCAACAATTTCTACAGAGATATGAGCCCTAGCTTAGTACACAGAAGTCACTTATTACTTTTATAATTTAATATCCTGAAAGTGGGCGGAGCATAATAAAATCTATACAAAGAAAAAGGACTTAAAAAAAAAGACACACAATTGGCAATTTACTATGAAAATAAAAAGGCATAACAACAAATGCATTTTGCCGAAGTTTATCCTTTTGAACTGGCTTTGTGGAAGCTCAGCGTCCATATCTCAAGTTCCCCAATTTATTAAAATATGGATGTGGGCTGGATTGTTCCCGTCTCAGCCCACAGGATGTTTCGTGTTCTGAAATAACCAGAGTTGAATTGGCCCAGAGCAGCTTTGATCGCTGTGTCGGGGATAGGATTTTTGACACCAGTGCATCTGTCCGATCATGACAGTGCCTGCCTGCCGCAATCAGGCGCCATATAACGGTTTTGTGTTTCTCCAGGTTTTTACAAACGCTACAAATACAGATTGACATGTACACCTAGCCCAACATGTGTACCATCAGAAGGAATTTATCTCTCTGCCACTAATATTTTATCTTTTATGAGAGATAAAATGGATTGCTTAGATCTGGTGATATTAATCAAAGCTTGCAGACATTCTGGGGCCGCCTTCTTCGCCCCTGCAGGATTTTGTAGCCACATTGGCTAGGACTTTCTTTTGAGGTTTTAGGAAGGTGGCAATCTTGGTTTACTGGGATGGGAGACTTTTATTGGCATCTAGGTGTCATCTCTATCCTAGAATCCTATCCTGTCCTTTTCAAATACTAATGAAAGAATATATGTGTATGACTGATTACTGAATACTATATCTTTAACCACTTCCTGCCCGCCATATAGCAGAATGACGGCCAGAAAGTGGTTTCATTATCCTGACTGAACATCATATGACGTCCAGCAGGATAAGCTGCTAGCATGCACGGTGATCAGTGGTGTGGTGTGTCAGTCTGGCACACCGCATCTCCGATCCTGGCAAAGAGCCTCTGAAGTAGGGTGGGCAGTGTCCGTGGGTGACCATGTGGGCCGCTGTGTCCAATCACAGCTGATCACAGTATAAACAGGAAGAGCCGTATGTCGGCTTTTCCTCCACTCGCTCTGACAGGCGTGAGGAGAGCCAATTGACTGCTCTCCTGATAGGGGGGGGGGGGGTCTGCGCTGATAATCAGCACATTGATATCAGTGCAGACCCATCGAGGATGCTCACTTCAGACCACCAGGGATGCCAATCAGTGCCCATTAGGATGGTACTCTGTGTCCATCAGTGATTGCCTGTCAGTGCCTCCTGGTCAATGCTGCTGAGCAGTGCTAACTATCAGTGCTGCCTGCAAGTGCCCATCTGTGCCACCCATGAGTGCCCATCAGTGCCACCTATCAGTGCTGCATTTAAGTGCCTCATCAGTGCCTTCAGTGCAGCCTCATCAGTGAAGGAGAAAACTTATTTACAAAGTTTTGTAACAGAAACAAAGAAAAACTTTTTTTTTTTTCCTCAAAATTTTCTGTCTTTTTTTTATTTGGAGAGCAAAAAATAAAAACCCCAGTGGTGATCGAGTACCACCAAAAGAAAGCAATATTTGTGGGGAAAGAATGTCGCTGTCGCACTTTGCTTACCCTTCTACTTACCCCATTGGATCCAGAGTGCACGTCTGCAGCACTTCTCTCCTCTCACTTCTGGTTCGTGCTGGCTTCGCTGGGGCACCAGGAGCTATTGGCTCCCAGTGCTGTCAATCAAAGCTAGTGACAAGGGTGCGGGGGCAGGGCCGAGTGGGGCTTGAGTGCGAGCACGCATGAATACCCACATGGGAAGCGACTTCCCATGGGGGCACTGGCCGAAGAGGAGGTACCAGGAGTGCCGGCAGGGGACCTGAAACAAGGAGGTTCCCGGCTGCTCTGTGCGATTCCATTACTCAGAGCAGGCAAGTATAGACGTTTATTTTTTTTTATTTTTTTTAAATGCAACTTTACAACCCCTTTAATAACCCAGAATTACACTACATCTACAATGACATTACTTCTACATAGCACATCTTGCTAAGGCAAAACTATCCTGCTCTTACATTTGTTACAAGGTGTTTTGTAGGGAATTGCTGGGGGGTTGCTGTAGTACAGCCTGCAGGGTGATTTCCTAATATCAGAGTGTCTCTTCAGCTGTCCATACACACGCAGATTTATATCTGGTATCTAACAGATTCCTTCATCCACAGTGCACAGTGACAAATTTCACAGTTCCGCTATCGGATTTTAGCCTTCTCGAAATACTCCACCAGTGCCAGCACCTGATTGGCTGGCGCACTTGATTGGCTGATGCACCTGATTGGCTGACGGCACTGATCAGCCAGAAATTCTCAGACCTGTTCCTTCAATATTTAGATAGAGAGATGCCGGGCGGGGGGCAGCCAGCAGTACCACCCACTGAGTACATTTTGGATGATTCATCAGTAAGTAGGCAGGGTTTCGCTCGTTGTGCAGCCGGCTCTCATTCCTTGGATTTTATTGGAGATAGAGATGAATATTTGCATATCACAGAGAAAGGAGTACGATAATTGTCATAAAATGAAAACACACAGAGAGCAGAGGGAGATTCCCTTGGCAGACATGGAACATCGAGCGATATTCATAGATAAGGAACGACCAGTCTGAACAACATTTTAATGTCCGCATAGAAGAGCGATGCTTGACAATGCAACACATGCTCTTCAATCAGCAACTTCTGTAGTGCGGTTTTAGATGCAAATTTCCTATTGCGGATGTACCTTCTCCCTGCCTGTGCTTCATCAATGAAAAGCCATGGCCGCCTGAATACCTGAACAGAGGCTGCATCTGATTTGGGTGCAGTCAGATTTCCACCTCGCTCCTACAATTTTTAAAATGCCTTTTGTTGAGCCGAGCGGTAGTGTCCAGGTCCCCCACGAGCGGTGGTGTCTGGGTCCCCCACGAGGGGGTAGTGTCTGTCCGGGTCCCCCATGAGGTGTAGTGTCCGGGTCCCCTACGGCAGGAATTTTGGCTGATTGAGGAGGAGGGGGGGCCACCATCTGAGCCATTTCTGGGCCTTAGTCTGGCAGGGGGTTGGGTCAGTCAACACTTTTTGACCTCAGACCTGAAGGTGTAATGAATACAGAAAGACGAGTCTCGGTCTGTCCTGCCCTCTCCCTTTACACAATATCATTTTATCTAAGACATAGGGCTGCGGAATGATATGCCGCTAAGTCATCCTCTTCATTTCATACGGGGACCCGCGTTGTGCTGTACATCAGGTTGTCGGATCCTCAGAGTTGTCTCCTGGATGTTCCGGCTGATGATTCATTTCTTTTATCAGCTAATTTGCATGATAATGAAGATCTGCAGCAGAGGCTGCCTGGCCTGACATCGATCAATTCATCTGCAGAACGTCATACGTGCCGAAAACCAACTTCCCAGCCCCATCCATTGAGCCGCAGTGCTTTCCATGCCCACGTCTACCTAGCCGAGCCGCAACACTTTCCATGCCCATGTCTACCTAACCACGCAGCAGCGATTTCCATGCCACGTCTTCCTAGCCAAACAATAGCGCTCTCCATGCCACGTCTACCTAGCCGAGCCGCAGTGCTCTCCATGCCACGTCTACCTAGCCGCAGTACTTTCCATGCTAAGTCTACATACCTAGCCCAGCCGCAGCGCTCTCCGTGCCACGTCTACCTAGCCGAGCCGCATCGCTTTCCATGCCACCTGTACCTAGCCGAGCAGCAGTGCTTTCTGTGCCATGTCAGAAGACATTGCATTCAGCTAGATTGATGTACAGTGCAGGTGGAGGAATCTTCGGATGCTGCTAACCGCCCCCCACTGCATGTCCAAATACCTCAATACAGGCTGTGTGTGATTGGATGGAGCAGATTGTCAGCCAAAAATATTCCTTCAGACTCCTTCGTCAAAAATTGATGAATGATTGACTGAAGCAGAGCCACTCACTGAGCTGAGCGAATGTCGGCCTCTTCCTCCCAGCCAATGTTTAGTGTATGGCCACCTTATAGAAGGACTCTACATTTATTTTCATCTTTCCTTCACCGGCATTACCTTCAGATTACTACTGTACTTCAGACTTCAGGGGAAACAGACTGTGACCAGTGGGAGTAATAGTGCCCCATCATTGGTGTCAGTTGAAGGAATAGTGCCCCATCATTGGTATCGGTGTGAGGAATAGTGTCCCATCATTGGTGTCAGTGGGAGGCATAGTGCCCCATCATTGGTGTCAGTGGGAGGCATAGTACCCCATCATTGGTGTCAGTGGGAGGAATAGTACCCCATCATTGGTGTCAGTGGGAGGAATAGTACCCCATCATTGGTGTCAGTGGGAGGAATAGTGCCCCATCATTGGTGTCAGTGGGAGGAATAGTGCCCCATCATTGGTGTCAGTGGGAGGAATAGTGACCCATCATTGGTGTCAGTGGAGTAATATTGCCCCATCATTGGTGTCAGTGGAGGTATAGTGCCCCCATCATTGGTGTCAGTGGGAGGAATAGTGACCCATCATTGGTGTCAGTGGGAGGAATAGTGCCCCCATCATTGGTGTCAGTGGGAGGAATAGTGCCCCATCATTGGTGTCAGTGGAAGGAATAGTGCCCCATCATTGGTGTCAGTGGGAGGAATAGTGCTCCATCACTGATGTCAGTGGAGGAATAGTGCCCCATCATTGGTGTCAGTGGAAGGAATCGTGTTCCATCGGGTGCTCTTCTGCTGCTGATATCCGTATAGCAGGAAGCCTAATTCCAGGGGAAAGGTGTATCTGTCAGAGAAAGAACATTGCTATGCGTTCCCGATCACATCGCAGATCTTCAGCTTCTCTTCACAGGCTGATCATATTTTAAAAATAATAATCTGGTGACTCTGTGGTGTCGGTGGAAGTCCAGCAAGTCTACAGAGGTGACCTTTCTGTCTTCCTCCTGCTGTGACCTTCCAAGTCCTGCTAGTATGCAGAGTTGACCACCTTCCTTCCTCCTGCTGTGACCTCCCGAGTCCTGCCAGTCTTCAGAGGGGACCTTCTTCCTTCCTTCCTGCTGTGACCTCCTGAGTCCTGCCAGTCTGCAGAGGGGACCTTCTTCCTTCCTTCCTGCTGTGACCTCCTGAGTCCTGCCAGTCTGCAGAGGGGACCTTCTTCCTTCCTTCCTTCCTGCTGTGACCTCCTGAGTCCTGCCAGTCTGCAGAGGTGACCTTCATCCTTCCTTCCTTCCTGCTGTGACCTCCTGAGTCCTGCCAGTCTGCAGAGGTGACCTTCATCCTTCCTCCTGCTGTGACCTCCTGAGTCAAATTTTTCTGTTTATCATTATCGCCAAAAGTGAAAGAAAATCCCAAATTTTGGGTTGTCACCAGAACTGGAATAGAGGGGAAATATTCAAATGGGGACACTAATTCTGGTGACACCTCTCACTTCTTGTTTGGCTATGGGACGGGAAGTGAAGGGAAATCTCCGTAATGATACACAGATGGCAAAAGAAAACCCAACAGGGGTTTTGGTCTTGTCTCCACCCCTTCCTGTAGTTTTCTGCAGGCCGGTTGTAATGGGTGGTGCCTGCTGGGTCAGGCTACAGTATTTACAGTCCAGTGATGGGACAGAGAGTTGACTTCTATGGCGGGATTTTTTTTAATCAAAGCTGCTCATTTCAGCATATTGAAAATGACTTTTTACAATTGCCACAATAGAGAAGTATAAGCCCTAAGTGCTTAACCACTTCCCGACCGCCGTATGCAAAATGACGGCCGGGAAGTGGCTTAGTTATCCTGACTGGACGTCATATGACGTCTTCAGGATAACAAGCCACCACGCGCCCAGGGGGGCGCGCATCGCGGCGATCGGTGGTGTGGGAGGTCAGTCTGACCCCCCGCAATACCGATCTCGGTAAAGCGCTTCGATCCGAAGCACTTTACCATGTGACCAGCCGTGACCAATCACGCCTGGTCACAGTGTAACACAGGAAAGCCGTTTATCGGCTTTCCTGTACTCAGGTCTGCAGACCTGAGGAGTGGAGAGCCGATCAGCTGCATCCCTGACAGGGAGGGTTTGTGCTCATGATTTATCAGCACAGCCCTCCCTCGGATCGCCACCCTAGACCACCAGGGAGCCTGCCCAGGGACCACCAGGGATGTGCTCACCCAGGACCACCAGGGAGCCGACCAGGGACCACCAGGGAGCCGATCTGGACCACCAGGGAGACCCCCCTAGACCACCAGGTAAGTGACATAGTGCCCAGTGTGAATGGCACTCAGTGCCACCTTCAGATGCCATCCTAGACCACCAGGGAATGAGCCCCTATCAGTGTATATGCCCACCAGTGCCCCTATCAGTGCCCACCAATGCCCCTATCAATGCATATCAGTGCCCACCATTGCCACCTACCAGTGCCACCTATCAGTGCCCAGTGCCGCCTATGAGTGCCAATCAGTGCTGTCTATTAGTGCCCATCAGTGCTGCATATCAGTGCCAGTCAGTGCTGCATATCAGTGCCCGTCAGTGCTGCATATCAATGCCACCTCTCAGTACCCGTCAGTGCTGCTTATCAGTGCCGCCTAACAGTGCTCATCATCGCTGCATATAAGTGCCTCCTCATCAGTGCCTCCTCATCAGTGCCACCTCATCAGTGCCGCCTCATCAGTGCCAATCAGTACTGCCACATCAGTGCCCGTCAGTGTAGCCTCATCAGTGCCCACCAGTGATGGAGAAAATTTACTTACAAAGTTTTGTGACAAAAATAGAAATTTTTTTTTTTTTTTTTTCAAAATTTTCGGTCTTTTTTTATTTGTAGCGCAAAAAATAAAAATTGCAGGGGTGATCAAATACCACCAAAAGAAAGCTCTATTTGTGGGAACAAAATGATAAAAAAATCTGTTTGGATGCAGCGTCGCACGACCGCGCGATTGTCATTCAAAGTGCAACAGCACTGAAAACTGAAAATTGGTCTGGTAGTAAAGTGTTCTAAGTGCATAGTATTGAAGTGGTTAAAGTGATTGTAAAGGCTTGATTTAAAGAAACAAAAAAACAAACATGTTATACTTATTTGCATTTGCACAGAGCTGCTCCTGGCCCCTCCCTCCTTTGAGTGCCCCCTCAGCCAGCAGATTTCTATGGGGGCACCCAAGCCGAGGCAGAGCTCTGTGTTTCCATTCAGACACAGAGCCCCGACCTAGCCTCGCCCCTCTCTCCCTGGATTGGCTGACAGACTTTGGTTGACATCCACTGGTGCGAATCGCGCCGCTGCTGTCTCTCAGCCAATCAGGAGAAGTGTACTGGATGGCTGAAGGGATTGTGGACATCGCTGGAGAGAGAAGGGGCTCAGGGTAAGTTTTAGGGGGTGTTGGGAAGGCTGCTACACACAGAAGGTTTTTTTATCTTAATGCATAAAGATAAAAAAAACCTTATACTTTTACCACTCCTTTAGCACATCAATAACAAAAAAAATATTCCCAGGTAATCTATTTGTGAAAATTCTTAACCCAGCATAATTTACACTTTTCACCGCTGCTGGTTCCTGCTCTCTCAGTCCCGCTTCCCTTAACTTCACAGGAAAGAGTTAGGAGTGGACAGAGCAGTCTTCAGCCAGTATGAGAGGAGGGGCAGGGGAGTTCCTTTCCATCCTAGGCTGTGTGTTTTCTATTGATACATACAGTGTAGGGGGACACAACTCTAGTCCCTGCATGCAGGGGTAACTCCATAGGACACTGCAAGAGGAAGGAGTCACCCTGAGACAAGAGACCCGGGGGCATTATCATGGCACCAGCCTAACCGCTTGCCAACTGCATTATAGCCGAAAAGCGAGTACAGCGAACTGGCTAGTTCTGGGAGGGCGTCCATGGACATCCTCCCAGAACCCCCCCTTTGGGGTGCACATCGGGCACAGATTGGGGTAAAGGGCCAATCACAGGTGATCACATATAAACAGACTTGCCGGTTATCTGCAGTCCTTTCCTCCCGTGTTGTGTCTGTGTGAGGAAAGCCGATAACTGGCAAGGCTTGTCAGCACATTGTTTACACGGATCAGTGGCACCATGCTCACCTAGGCAAGGATTACAGAGGTGGGAGAGGGTACAGATAAAAATCAACAGCATCCCCTGATATACCCCCCCCCCCAAAAAAAAACTGGCAGGATCAACAAGTGAAAACCGAAAACGAATACAGCCATCACATCTAATGACTGGTAACTGCAATATACAGCGGGGAAAATAATTATTTGATCCCCTGCAGATTGTGTAAGTTTGCCCACCTACAAAGAATTGAAGGGTCTATCATTTTTGTCTTGGGTGTACTTTAACCACTTAAGGACCGAGCCTCTTTGAGATTCGGGGTTTACAAGTTAAAATCAGTTTTTTTGGTTTTGTTTTTGCTTGAAAATTACTTAAAACCCCCAAACGTTTTATTTATATATTTTTTTTTCCGAACACCCTAGAGAATAAAATGGCGTTGCAATACTTTATCACACCGTATTTGCGCAGCGGTCTTACAAGCGCCCTTTTTAGGAAAAAAAAAAAAAATTCACTTTTTTGAGTTAAGAAATAAGACAACAGTAAAGTTAGCTCATTTTTTCCATATTGTGAAAGATAATGGTACACCGAGTAAATTGATACCCAACATGTCATTCTTCAAAATTGCGCCTGCTCATGGAATGGCAACAAACTTTGGCACTTAAAAATCTCCATTGGCGATGTTTAAAATTTTCTACAGGTTATCAGTTTTGAGTTACAGAGGATGTCTAGTGCTACTATTATTGCGCTCGCTCCAACGATCGCAGCGAAACCTCACATGTATGGTTTGAACACCGTTTTCATATGCGGGCGCGACTTACATATGCGTTCGCTTCTGCGCATAAGCTCAGCGGGACAGGGCGCTTTAATTTTTTTTTTTCTAATTTATTTTACTTTATTTTTTATTTTTACACTGTCCTTTTTAGAAAAAAAAAAAGAAATTTGATCACTTTTGTTCATATTACAAGGAATGTATTTAGATGGGCTCTCCATGGGCGCCTAGTAAATGGCGACCCCTGCCCTTCCCTCCTTTTCTGTCTCGAATGATCATATATCTGGCTCTGTTGCCATAGCCGTGGCCCACCTTGTGGGGTTGGTGGCCACGCCTCCTATCCTGTCGGGTAGTGAGGATGATTCCTCCACAACTGAAGTGGTGCACGAGGAGGCGTTGGTTGTCGCACGTTTACATCTGTGCAGGAAACTTTAAATATGGGGGTTGCAGCTGTGGCTGCTGCAGAGGACTGGTCCCCTTTGGCACCCATGAGCCGTCTTGCGCGGCGAAAGCGTTCCCATCTCCCTCCTCTTTTGCCAAAGTTGCCTATGAAGAATGGGAGTGTCCAAAGCCCCCCTTGGTGTTTCCAAAGACGCTTTGCTGTGAGGTACCCCTTTGGGGGTCCCTCCTTAAGAAGTGGACTGTTCCACCATTATTGGATTCCCCAGTCTCTAGGTTGCGCAAGGCAACCATGTTTCCGGTAGAGGAATCTCCAGATTTTACAGATCCGGCAGACATACCTCGTGGGGGAGCAGAATCCCCTGCCTTTGCTGAACTGGAGCACCTGTTGGTCTAGAGCAGGGGTCCTCAAACTATGGCCCTCCAGTTGTTCAGGAACTACAATTCCCATCATGCCTAGTCATGTCTGTGAATGTCAGAGTTTTACAATGCCTCATAGGATGTGTAGTTCCGCAACAGCTGGAGGGCCGTAGTTTGAGGATCCCTGGTCTAGAGCAAGGGTATCAAACTGTAGGCCCTCCAACTGTTGCGGAACTACAAGTCCCATCATGCCTCTGCCTCTGGGAGTCATGCTTGTAACTGTCAGCATTGCAATGCCTCATGGGAATTGTAGTTCCACAACAGCTGGAGGGCTGCCAGTTTGACACCTGTTGTCTAGAGGCTGCGGTTTGTCTGCAATACCTCTTGGTCACAGTTCCCCTGGTTGCCGAGCTCTCTGTTTCCGCAATGTTTATTAGACATGTATTGTGATTTCAGTGTTGGTCTGAGGACTAGGTTTTTGAAAAAAAAACTTTGACCGATTTACTTTTTCAAGACCATTGTCTGTTTGGGGCTACCCTGGATGGGCATCATTACGTGTCTCACTGGAGGGAAGTGTAAATCTCTTCCACAGTCTGAAAAGGGAAAGGAGCCTCGTCACAGACTGGGTTCTCCTTTCACGGCACACAGTTTTTTCTTTCCTCAGAGTCCACTGACAAGGGCTCAAAACCTTTCAAACCCCCCTCAGGAGGTTTAAAACGGACCTGATCTGGCAAGCCGAGATCGAGATTCTCTGACCCGTGGACAAGGCCCCTTCAGCATGAAAGGTGTGCCCTCACCCGTTTCTGGAGTGGGGGGACATCTTGATTTTCTAACAAGATAGTGTTCCGGACTTGTTCCCAAAAAAGGGTTTTTTCCTTCCGTTTGTCTCCGGACCTTATACAGTTCTCCTCGTGGGGCTGGACTAGCCCTGTTACTTCAGGGTGTGATTGTCCCGGTAACCGTGTGGGAACGGTTTCAGAGTTTTTATTAAAACCTGTTCACGGTCTGAAAGATGGAGGACATGGTACATCCAATTTTAGACCTCAAGGTCCTGACCTGCTTTGTGTAGGCACAGAAGTTTATGCATCTGCATGGTGGTGGCGTCTCTTTATCATGGGGACTTTCTGGCTTCTCTCGACATCACAAATGCTTGATTACACATCCCACTATGTGCCCAACTCCCTCTGTTTTGCTGTGGGAGAAGAGCATTATCAGATTGTGGTGTTACCCTTTGGTCATGCCGCCACTCCCCTGGTTTTCACAAGGTGTTGGCCCTGGATCTGGCGTGGTTACGTCAGTGGGGAATTTTGGTCCTGGGCTGCCTGGATGACCTGCGAGCCGAGTCCTCAATTACCCCAAGGGGCAACGTAGTTCTTATACAGACCAGGACAGATTTCAGTTTGCGGTAGTCTGTACTGGCTCTTTCCAGAACATTGGATTACCTGGGCCTGACCAGGGCTTCAGCTCTGGCCAGAGTGTTTCTTCTGGACAATCTCCAGAAGTTGCATGCTGCGTTTCATCCACTGCTGTCTGGCAGGTGGGCCTCCCTGCAGACCTGCATGCGGGTGTTGGGCCTGATGGTATCTACCTTTTTGAGGCGTTTCCATTTGCATGGTTCTATACAAGCTCCCTTCAGGGGAGATCCTGGCGTAATGGGACAATTGCCCGAGGCCTATGGAAAATCAGATTCAGCTGAGCCAGGAAACCAGGGGTTCCCTGGTCTGGTAGCTTCGCTCTCCTGTTCTTGGCAGGGCAAATCTTTTTTTCCCCTTGTATTGGAGAGTGGTCACCACCAATGCCAGTCTGTCCGGGTGGGGAGATGTCCTGGGCCTGAGCTCTGTTTGCTCAGGTTTGCTGGACACTGGAGAAATCCAGATTACCGATCAATAGCCTGGAACTTTGAGCGATCAGACTTTGGATCATGGACGGATCGACTTCAGGGGTTCCTGGTATGGTTCCAGTCGGATAATGCCTATGGCAATCACCAGGGTGGAACAAATAGTATATTGGCAGCCCTGGCAGTAGCCAGACTCCTCCGGTGGGTAGAACGTTTCGTTCCGGCCCTCTCCGACATAGACTTTACGGGAGTGGAATACGGACAGGTGGATGCCTCAGTCGGCTAGTGTTGGACCATGGGGTGGGCCCTTCACCGGGCCACGTTTCATCGGATATGTCTCTAATGGGGCACTTCTGAGGTAGATCTGTTTGCGTCTGGCATAACAGAACAGTACCAAGGTTTTCTGGTAAGGCCACGGGATACTCTGGTAGGCACTTCAAATGCTCTGGTGGCCCGTGGGACCGGTATCGTTTAATCTGTGCCTTTCTTCCTCTCCAGCTTGTGCTGTGGCTTTTGCGCAGGATCATGGCCACAGGGATTCTGGTCACTCTATCGGCTCTGGATTGGTCCTGTCGGTCTGGGTTCGCTGGCCTGGTGCGCCTGGTCGCCGATGTTCCTTGGGGACTGCCTCTCAGGGAGGATCTACTGTCCCAAGGGTCTTTCTTCCATCCTGCTTTACAGTCGCTGGTTTTGACGGCCTGGCTGTGATGAGCCAGGTGCTGAAGTTCTGACACTACTGAAGGCTAGTGATTCTACCCCTAGGAAAACCTACCACCGGACATGGACAGCGTATATATTCTGGTTTGAGTCGCTGGGCACTCAATTTGGTTTTTTCTCGGTGGTTTTGATTCCGACCTTCCTTCATGGGGGTTGTGCAGAAATGGGCCTTGGGAACCATCAAGGGCCATGTGTCAGCCTTGGCAGTCTTCAGCGTCCCCTGGTCTCACACTCCCTGGTGTGTTCCTTTTTGTTCACGGGGCTCGACGTCTGTCTCCACTGGTGCGGTCCTTTTTACCGCTGTGGGATCTGAATCTGGTGCTTTCGGTTTTCCAGAAGCCTCTCTTTAAAAGGATTTGGGGGATCCCCCACTTAATTGTTTCAGAAGGTGAACTTTGTTGGTGGCTATCCCCTCTGTTCGCAGGGTGTCGGAACTGGTGGTGTTATCTTGTTGTACACCTTCTCCGCTGTGCCACAAGGATACAGTGTTTCTTCGCCCTTGTCCACCATTCCTTCCTCTGATTTCCTTTTGATTAAGGACATTGTATTGCCTTTTTTGTGTCCCTGATCAACATATCCTGAAGAATTTGTCTTCCATGCCTGTGTCATGAAACCACAGTAACATTAATGTCTTGGCTGTTGCCTACCTTACTGCATGTGTCCAGTTAGAGGCCGTGCCTCCCTCACCTGTGTGCTTTAGTAGCCCTCCTCAGCTGAGCTCTAACCAGGCCCTAATTAGGAACATTATACAACAACTGGCAGTGCAAGTCTGCAATGCCGATCAATGTTGTGTGTGTTTACTTCGTGTGTGGTTTTTCCTGTCGGATGCTGTGTAGATTTCCGGTTACCGATCTTTGGCTTGTTCTGACTATCCATGCCTGCCTGATACCCCGATCTTTGGCTTGATCTCTGTTTTATCCCTGCCTGCCTGATACCCCCACCTTCGGCTTGTTCTGTTTTTCTCCTGTCTGCTGGTGGAGTGACCCTTTGCTAGGCCGCTGACTATCCTTTGCTGTTCCTGTGCTGCTGCTTCCTCTCTTCCATCTGTAGCCCCAGCCGAGCGTGAGCTAGGGGACCCCGGGGATCCACTTGCAGCCAAATCCATCCTCACCACCAGAGGCTCTGGCAAACACCTACTGGCTCTTAGGCTCCACGTGCTCCAGTGTCCGTGCTCCAAGAGCCCCTCTTCCCGTACCAGTCACAACGCATTAGCAGCAGTCAGCTATAGGTCTACAACCTTAGTGGTGCTCTTCGCAACCCTCGGTGCGATTCGCACCCCAGCGGTGTACACCTGTCACCTGGCTCCAGGTGTCGTGACAGCCTGGATGTGGTCCGGGTGTATTTGGCAGCCACTGAGTCTTTTTGGATTTCAGATTCATTTTGTGACTGTTGGCGGGCCAAGAAAGGGGCTGTCTGCTTAGTTTGTGACCATTTCTATATGGATCAGACAGATGGCCTATTCTGTCAGGGGTCGGATTCCTCCTTTTCCCTTTTACAGCGCACTCTATTCGGGTGCTTAGTGCTTCTAGGGTGCCCTGTGTCATCAAGCGTCAGTTGTGCAATTTTGCAAGGCGGCCACTTGGTCGTCGGTGCACACTTTCCCAAAATTCTACGAAGTAGATATGCTGGCATCTGCGGATACTTCTGTGTCTGTCAATGAACGAACGAGAAAATTTGAGTTTTTAATATTTGACACTGCTTGTTGCTAAACTCAATGCCTATAGCAGAGATGGGGGTGAACACCACCTAGGACTTCCCATAGGCGTAGCCAAGTCTTTTTTCTGCCTAGTGTCCTCCTGTAGAGGGCTGTATAACCCTATGGTTTTGAATAATTGAGCACTGTGTCTGTCAATGAACTCAGAGAAATGGTTTTTAAAGCAAGTCAAAAATCTCATTTTTTCTTTGCAAGTGGGCAAACTTACACAATCAGGGGATCAAATAATTTCCCTTACTGTAATAAAGAAATAATATAACGGAAATGTATAGAGAGTGTGATGGATGTACTGTGCACACTGTGTGACGTTATGCAAGGCGAGGTGATTGATGGTCGCTATCTGTCGCCTCGCATGTGTTTGTTTGGAGTGGACTAAGGTGGAATCCGGTCCAGGTTTTACCAGCCACCTTTGCATGGTTGGTTCTGGACCGGATTTTGTGGTCCACTGAAGTCCAGTCTCAGATGGGGTTTAAATAACCAGGAAGTGTGCAAAAGTTTGCTCTGCCCTGGGACTCTGAGAGTAAGGATGGGCTCGGGCGTGTTCGCAAGTGCACGTCCCAAGCCCGCCGGGAAGTGAACCCTGCACTGCACTAATAAGAGGCCCCGATCCCTGCAGCCACGCATCAGGAAAATGTCTCACTGTCTGTGATTGGCGCAGTGCAGGGTTCACTTCACATGCACTTGCAAACACACCCGAGCCCATCCTATCTGAGAGTGATCAGCCAGAGAAAGCTGACACATGGAGATTTGGCTGTTGGACTAAAGAAAAAGGTTTGCAATAACTTTGTTTTGTGGGTGTCTGGGACAAGCCCTGCACCGCTCAGTAAGGACTGCTGATGTTTAGCTAGAGCCGGAGAGGCAAGGATTTATTTTGTTGTTTTTTGTTTATTTTTACCTGCAACCTTTTATCAATAAACATGGCTGCAAGCCAGATTTTAAGAAACTGCTGTCTGAACTGTCTTCATCCCTGGGAAGCTGATCCCCACATGAGCTAATCCCTCACAACTGATACACAATCATCCTATTTTATATAAGCGTTTCTGAGCCGCAGTGTTCGATGTGACCCAGAGACTGAGCGATGAATGGGATGTCTAGGTGAAGGGCGTTTTCCTGCAGTAAAATGACTGTGTGTTGTTGTTGCTCCGTACAATAGAAGATAAAGCGTCATCACTGCAAATAGAAAACGATTTCTATAAAAGTTCATTTATCCTCAAGATTTGTGACGTCTCCTATTATCTGTAGTGTGAAACAACCCTATGACCTAAACGATCGTCCAAAGCAGTTTTTATAAAAGAACTCTGGGAAATAAGCATTTAAAGCCGAACGCCAGACATGATTTAATTTTATATGGTTTAGGCCAAGCTGGTCCAAACCGAACATTTCCTTCAGTAACAGATATGCCCACTGTGAGCGCTGAATAAAGTGTATATACCCTCACATCCAGTATACAGCGCCATGTTCTGGCATCAGGATAGAGACATCCTGTATATATCCTCACCCACATCCAGTATACAGCGCCGTGTTCCGCCAGCAGGATGGAGACTTCCTGTATATATCCTCCCCCACATCTAGTATACGGCCACTGTGTTTGGGCAGCAGCGGGATGGAGACTTCATGTATATATCATCCCCCACATGCAGTATACAGCACTGTGTTCCGGCAGCAGGATAGAGCCTTCCTTCATATATCCTCACCCACCTCCAGTATACAGTGCTGTGTTCCGGCAGCGGGATGAAGACTTCCTGTGTATAGTCCTACCCACATTCAGCATACAGCGGTCCTGTATATATGCTTACCCACATCCGGTATACAGTGCTGTGTCCTGGCAGCGGGATGGAGACTTCCTGTATATAGTCCTACCCACATCCAGTATACAGCAGTCCTGTATATATTCTCATCCACATCCAGTATACAGCGCCGTGTCCTGGCAGCGGGCTGGGGACTTCCTGTATATATCCTCACCCACATCCAGTATACAGCGCTGTGTTCCAGCAGTGGGATGGGGACTTCCTGTATATATCCTCACCCACATCCAGTATACAGCGGCGTGTACCGGCAGCGGGATGGGGACTTCCTGTATATATCCTCACCATCATACAGTGCTGTGTTCAGGCAGCGGGATACAGACTTCCTTCATATATCCTCACCCACATCCAGTATACAGCGCCGTGTTCCGGCAGCGGGATGGGGACTTCCTCTATATATCCTCACCCGCATACAGCCCAGTGTTCTGGCAGCGGGATGGGGACTTCCTGTATATATCCTCCCCCACATCCAGTATACAGCGCCATGTTCTGGCAGGGGGATGGAGACTTCCTGTACATATCCTCACCCACATTCAGTATACAGCGCTGTGTTCTGGCAGCGGGATGGAGACTTCCTCAATATATGCACACCCACATCCTGCATACAGCGCTGTGTTCCAGCAGCGGGATGGAGACTTCCTGCACGCACCCTAAACCTTGAGGCAGTCAGTGACCTACCAGTGCAGGCCGCCCATCTGCAGTACATTGTGGGCTGGTGGTCTGGAAGTAGTTAAAGTGGGGAAGAGAAATATGGGATTTCAGAGTAAGACACTCATAAGTAGATGGCTGTATCATCACTCCCATTGCATCTGTCCTCCGCCATGTCTAACCGCAAGAACTGAGCGATCAAAGACTGTCAGTCACTGCCAGCGCTCACTGAAGTTCGGGCTGTAGGGGGAGGAAGCGACTCACTAAGAGGCTGAGTCAGCTGCCACTCGGGTACGTGGGTGGGTCCCGACACTGTCAGGATCCCTCCTGGACCAGCTGAGAGACATCCACCAACAGCAGGCTTTAGGCCACCATAGATTGAATAAGGGTCACAGGAGTGCAGAACTATGTGCCTTCATGACCCACATGAGAAGTATGACCTAAGAAGCTCTGGATTTATTTCTCCTTTACATAAAACCATCACTGGTGATCCCGCCATGGAGGTCCTTGTTTAGGCACTTCCTGTTATAGGGTGACAATGCTCTGCCCCGTTTCCCTGTATTGTCAGCCTGTCACATGAACTTTCCACATTATAGGCATCCTGTGACACTCATTGGGCAGCTGTGGTCCACTGTTGTTGGGACAACCACCCTGGGAAATGCCGTGTGGCTAATCACCGGAGTCCATGTGGGCAGAATTGGGTGCTAAGAGGCTTCAGGAGTTCCACAGTGCTGAAATGCAGCACAGGTCATTGTGCTTAGGTGCCAGTAACAGTTTACATGTTTGTTAACCAAGACTAGTAGGTGACCCGGTAGGTAGGTAGGTGCTTGCTGGTTTTCTGAATGCTGCCGGGAGATCTTTCATGATTGTTTTGAAAATCTCCTTTAAAGAGTAAGTAAACCCAGATGGGATTTACTTCCTCTATGTACACCTGTAAATTAGAAGCACAATGGGTTACTATGCATCGCATAGTAACCCATTATGTGCCACTTACCTGCGAACGAGTCCAGCGATGTCCCCTGCGCTGGCCGCATCCATCTTCTGCCCCTCTTCCTTGCGGCACGCGGGAGCCGCCAGTCACGACACGGAGGCCGTTTCTTCACTGTGCATGTGCCGAAATGACGTCGGCATATGCAGAACACAGCATATCTCCTGAACAGTGCAGGTTTAGGAGATATGCAGGGAACCTACAGGTAAGCCTTATTCTAGGCTTACCTGTAGGTTTAAAGTGGTTGTCACAGGTTGACAACCACTTTAAGTTGCAATTATGCATTGACACAATGCACACAACGGACGGTCATGGATGGGTAGGTCCCAGGATGAGGGGCCAGCATCCAGGTAAGTGCGCACATCTGTCCGCTTCCAGTAATAGAGCCGTAATCAGATCTATGAGCACAGATAAACATCTCGCTGAGCTGAGGGCTGATTTATATGGAAGCTCATGTCCATCACACTCTATAACGTATCTGTGTCACCCGGCATCGCTCAGCCGCAACGCCGAAAACACTGCCAGGAATTCATTCATCGCATTGTACCAGAGAGGAATGCCTGGTAATGAGGCTCACTGCCGCCTCCATTCTTCATTTCCATACAGCTTCTCCTGCATCGTTCATTACTTACTGGAGAGCCCAATGTACTCACCCCCCCACCCAAAGGGAAAGTCAGAAACTAGAGGTACAATAAAGCTTGTGTCTGTCCGCTCTGTACAGACAATCAGTGTCACCCAATCACCGCAACGCACCTGAGCCCAGCCAGACTCACAGCCTTACCTGACACCTGCTTTTAGCATAACCATGTGACTAGAGCAGTCACACCACATGAGACTATGGCACAGTGCTAGAGTCTGTCAGGTGAGAGGCTGCTGTCATGTTACAAGAGATTGCTGTATTGCAAATGATGGGTGATGTGTTTCAATATCCTGATCCTTTGTTTGGTACAAATAGAAACTTCTGTATTACAAAGATTGCATCATCTCAGGAAAATGCTAGAAACTGCTGCCATGTAACAGGTGACTGCTGTAGGTTGCTGCCATGTGACAGGAGACTGCTGTAGGCTGCTGCTAAGTGACGGCTATGTAACAGGTGACTGCTATAGACTGCTGCTGTGTGACAGGAGACTGCTATAGGCTCCTGCCGTGTGACAAGAGACTGCTGTAGGCTGCTGCCTTGTTCCGGTATACCGGTTGCAGGAAGCGCTCTGCTGTGTTGATGAAACTAAAGTCTCCTTTCCTCTCACAGGTTTTGCATGCAGAAGAGTGTGAAGTTGGTGCCTGGAGTCACTTTGGATCTCATTGAAAAGTAAGTTGAGAATTATATGGAATGTGACTTGTGCTCTTCACTCCCTATGTATCCCCACCTCATCATCTGCAGTGGTCTAACTTGACCTGCTGAATTTTTCATGTACTGATCCATTTCCTGTATAATTTGATGAGATTTGCAGTCCTGATGGACTAATTTTATTTGAACCACTTCTCGGCCTTTGAACCATAACCATAAATTTGTCCCTACAACTATAAAAAAGGGGGGTGCAGACAGCTGTAGGTGAGGAATTTGGGTGCTCAAAACACAGCATTCACTTGTTACTGATCATGTCCTTCGAGTAGCCATGTTGTATGCAGCACGTCGCTGAATCATTTGAGAGAAGAAGAAAAAAAAAAAGAAGTCTGGGGTAATTTGAAAAGCAGCAATATGGCTCCACCTTGGCCTGTGTGCATAGCAGAGCCATACCTAACAGAGAGCAGTTAGCTACAAGAACAATGTGAACCCTAATCACCTCACATTATATCAGTCGCATCCACCACACTCCTATCCCCACAGATAAAATAAAAGTTGTGTATCCACCAGTTAGGCCTTTTATCCCTGACTTCAACCTGTTCTGCTGCTGGACAGTTTACACTGCCGTTTCTTCTGATGTATCCTAATTCTTGTAGGAAAGTCCAGCTTCTGCTCTGTCCTTAGGCCTATCCTTTCTCATTGAAGTGGCCCTGCTGCAGGCCACTTTTAAACTGCTACATCACCTGCGGCCCCTGAATTCTTGAAGACCGTATACCTGCCTGCACTATTTTCCTCTAGCATATGTCAGTTAATTCACCCTCATTGAAAATGTTCAGCTGCTGGCTAATTTTACATTGTATCATCTGCAGTCTGTTATCTCTTAACCATAAAGTGATAGAAATCAGCCAGTGGCAGGACAGTTTTGCACCAGGAAGAACATGGACAGCCTCAGCTAACTACTGGCTAACTTCTTTTAGGGGTTCAGGTTCTCTGCAAAAACTAAATATGGGGGTCCCTGAAAAAGCAGCTGTGAGAGAAGTTAGTGATATCCATTCTCTGTTATAAATGACTCCAAGAACAGTATGCACCCAAACCACCTCACATTATATAATTCGCATTCACTGCACTCCCTATCATCACAGATGAAATAAAAGTTGAGGTACACCAGTTAGGCCTATTATTCCTGATTAAAACTGTGCTGCTGCTACTTAATCTTACACTGCTGTGTTTTAATTCTAGTAATAAAGCCCAGCCTGTGCTCCTTGTCTCTAGTAAATTTCGGCCTAGCCTTTCTCATTAAAGTGGTCCTGCTGCAGGCCAGTTTTACACTGCTATGTCACCTGCGGCCCCTTGCTTCATGCAGTAAAACACCTGCCTGTACTCTTACTTTAGTATGTGTTAGTCAATTCACCCTAATTAAAAATGTTCAGCTGCTGGCTAATTTTACTTTGCTTTATTATCTGTGGTCTCTAATCTCCTAATAAGAAAATGATAGAGATTGACCAGTGGCAGGACAGTTTAGCATCAGGAAGGACAGGGGCAACAGCAACTAACTACTGGTCAATACAGACTTCTTAGGGTTTGATTACAAAGCATGTACCACTGCTAATACTACCTATTTTTTTATAGACTATGATGAATCAGATTGGCTGCTGTATATATGCCAAGATAATTGTAAAATAAAAACATCAATTTTGCAGCCAAATATACATTGCCGAGAAGACTTTGCAAATCGTCCTGTTCTGTAATTCATGTACAGCTTTCTAGCCACACCCCTCCAAGCACGTTCTGTCAAAGATTAGTGTATTTTCACCGTTGCCCTTGAAACCGTAGACAATTACCCACCCCCCCCCACTGCACTGGTATATGTCCCGTGTCACAGTGCCCAGCTTCCCATGACCTTTCTGATGGTAGTTTGCCTATTGGGCCCAAAATTGCCCAGAATTTGATTACAGGGTCTGGTCCACCCCCCCCCCCCCCTTCCCCCGTTGACTTTGATGAGATTTACAGAACTCTCAGCCAATCACATCCCTCATTTTTATATCAGGGCAAGCGTTGATTGTCGATCAGGGACCGATGGGGTCACTTCCACAGGACAAGCTCACCTTGTGTTCATCAGACCTCTCACTGCCCACGGCCAGAAGCAACCAAGAAAAGATATAATTGGGTTTAGAGGAGTCGCTCTCTGGAGACGCAGCAGGTTCAGATTAATTAGAGACGTCAGTTAGCAGAGGAGCGGCCGGTAATTACTCCTATTCCACGCCGAGCGCCAATTCACTGCGACATTAACCCCTCTTCTGCTGGGACAATCTTTTACTGTCAGCTAAATGGGAACACTGCAATTATCTCATTTAAATTCCACCAACATGATTCAGCAGAAAACTTTGTACTATGGACATTCGTCCCTGCGCCCCAGGAGCTTACAATTCCATGTCCTTTGAAGGATGTGCATCAGGGATCACATGACCAAATGCTGATAACATGAGCAGCAACTGAGGGATCACATGACCAAATGCAGATAGCATTAGCCGCAACTGAGGGATCACATGACCAAATGCAGATAACATGAGCAGCAACTGAGGGATCACATGACCAAATGCCAATCGCATGAGCAGTACCTGAGGGATCAGATTAACAAATTCCGATCACGTGACCAAATCCTGATCAGATAAGCTGCAACTGAGGGATCACATGACCAAATGCCGATCACACGAGCAGCACCTGAGGGATCACATGACCAAATGCCGATAATATGAGCAGCACCTGAGGGATCACATGACCAAATGCCGATAACATGAGCAGCACCTGAGGGATCACATGACCAGCATCCTAGGGGATGACATGACCAAATGCCGATCACATGGGCAGCACCTGAGGTCCTTTTTGTGTAGGGTTGCCACATCATCCCTTTAATCCAGGACACATATTAATTACACAGGTCCTGTGGCTGATTAAGGTGGTAATTATAACTCACTCGGTGCCTTATCTGCATTAAATTGGCCTCAGAACAACCTGTGTAATTCAGATGTGTCGTGGATTAAAGGGATGATGTGACAACCCTATTTTTTTGTAACAAAGTATTTGGTGACAAGAGTGTGACTGACACCATTAATGTGAGAATAATTGTTAAACATGAATAATGTGCGGCTTGTAGGTAGCCAGGTCAGCACTGGGAGGAAGTGGGGTGCAGTACATGGGAATTCAGAGATCCCCCCCCCGCAATGTGCAGAATGCCGTGGAGCTCTGCTGCCTGGTAGTTAATAAAGTGGCACTCCAGTAAAAATGTACCATTCAAGGATTGAGATCTACAGGACGAGTTCTGATCATTGCTGCGCTGCCCCGGTCCACACCACTTCCTTTGCCAGCAGTCTGGGAACCCCTGTGTGTGAAGCAGGAGAGAAATTCTCAGGTGCACCCACTGCAGTCTTGTTATCTCTCACATTTAGACAGGCCGTTGGTAACAAATGTCCATGATACGTTTCTCCCAGATGGAATTCTTCCTGGAAATGTGATGGTACAAGAAGCAGAGAGGAAGCTGAACAGCACAGGAATGTTACTCCCAGTCACCCTGTGAGGAGCTGTGTAGATTCATGCTGCGGTGGTTACGGAGCACTCTGATTGAAGTGTATATAAAACTCAGATATGAAATATGAACAATGCATATCCCTCTACAGTGTGTACTTATCTTAGTCCAGAGCACAGAATACTACTTTTCTCTCCTTCCTCTGCTATCTGCAGTCACTTCTGACCAGCTATGATAACACCAGAGAATCCCGGGGGACATCCCTGCCCCCCTCCACACAGCGTAATTGAGAGCCTAGCTGTACATGTTATGAGTCTGTGTAGAAAGGGGTCTGTCCATCCCCTCCACTCAGGTCTCTGAATACTCTTAGCTCTCCTCTCCATCTATGCTATGCAGGATGTGACATCAGATCCCCGTCCTCTGAGCAAAAGGAGGACCTTGTCTGTATGCTGCTGCTCTTTCAGAAGGCTGGGGCTGGAGAGAGCCTGTCCTCCACCAGCATCCTGCAGAGATGGACCCGGCTCCCTGTGTGGAAGCAGTAGTCTCTCTGCAGAAGTCTGAAGTGCCATTCACAGAGTCAGAGATCTAGCCCTCTAACCCATTCTCAGTCATTCTCAGCCTTTCCACCTCTGAGGAACCTGTGAAATAATTTTGGGGAACCCCTATAAACCAATTCATTGGAGATCAGTGGGAAAATGTCATTGGCCAGCGGTGGGAAGAATGGCCAACTGAAATTTCTCCAAGGGCCAGTGATGTCGTGTACCCGGCTCTGCCAAGTGGTATTGGCCCAGGAATTATGGTGGCGCCATCGGAAGGAGGGGCAACCGCCGCTAGGGTTAAGGGAACTGCTAACCATCTCTGGAGGAGTCCTGGTGGGGAATGAAGCACGCATTCTGCTGATTCATCTCCAATGTAACGGGGGTGTGTCTGACCTCTGCAGAGGGGCTACTGCTTTGTCACTGAGAGCAAAGGTCCATCTTTGCAGCATGCTGGCAGGGGATGGGCTCTTCTTTAGGCTGTGGTTGCTTTTTGAAGGAAACCGGGACTCTTGGGTTTGGTACACCGGGCGAGGGGGGGGCATTCAGAAATGGCTTCAAAATAACCAACAAAACGTGGAGATAGGAGGGAATATATTCAGTTACCATTAACAAATGACATTTCAAGAGTGACCTGTTCCACTATGAAGTTTTCATC
>BLSH010205068.1:648085-661859 GCA_018402905.1 Glandirana rugosa
CCCCCCCCCCCCCCCCCCCCCCCCCCCCCCCCCCCCCCCCCCCCCCCCCCCCCCCCCCCCCCCCCCCCCCCGGGCCTTAACAACATAGCCAGCTATCGTCCCTGACCTGAATCAGGTGGATGGGAAGAGTAATATCAACTATTTATCCACATTTCTGTGTCTTTGTTTAAATACCATTGTATGTATTGTACTGCTGCTCTTGATTTGGTGAATAGCTGTGCCCTCCCCCCACCACAATTGTATCCATGGATATATATTATCATCATTTATTATTCTTATGATTAATACCTACACATTGATGTGATAGAATCTACATAAAACTACATATACCTATATATACATATATTTTTACTTGTCATTTATATGGGCAATATTTACATGCTGATTTGTTGAAATTTACAGAAACTATGGATTTATATTTGATTTAATATACATGTATACAATATTGGGGGATCACCACTTCATGCAATTCTACTCTGCTATATGACTGTAGTATTTGCACATTACTATGCAGTGCTCATGTTCTTTTATGCTTCTTTGTTTATGCTTTATTCATCAGGTTTAATTTTACATGCTTATATTCCAGCCTGCTGCCATGTCTGTGCGTTTTGGTGATTTGATCCGGTCTGCCCGGGACAATATGGGGATGCACCTGGGGCGATCCATGCCCTCCAATCTTCTCACCCAGCGCACAAAGGGGTCTCCTCAGAGGTGCCCCTTTAATTGCGGTGTCTGCAGACTCACTCTGCACCTGTGCTGCACGCACAGCGCAGTTGTTGGATGTCTGTATGGCCGCGCTTGTGCGTCGAAGGCTGTGGGACGCATTGCGCCGCCCCACGTCACACTGGGGCGGTGCCATGCACTCCACGGACTGATGGTTCTATTGGCCATTATTTGGCGCATGCACGCTACTCTCTGCAGCACCATGCGTGCGCAGGCATGGTCCGCCATCTTAAAATCCCTTTCCTGGCTCGCTGACATGCTGCTGAGCCGAGATTGGGATGACTCTCTCACACAGGCAAGCGATGGCACTCTGCAGTTACTGGGAGGATGGGAAGGGGATAGCTTTGGTGCTTGGAATGCTTTCTTTCCCCCTTTTCTCCGCCCCCCTTTGATATAACGTTGAACCTGATATGTACTTATTATTTTGTAGAGAACCCCTAAGGTTGCCCAGGGGGAACTTATCGACCCTGATTAACATTGCAGACCTCCGTGAGACAATATATGAGGTGTCTTGATCTGTCCCATTCGAGGAGGCATCCCCTGTGTCCTTTGGCTGACCGGGGACTTCTACCATTATTGCACAGCAGTTGCTCTACCAGACTATGTGTGCACTGACATCACAGCCGATAGGTAATCAACATTTTCCCTTATGGTTCCTGGCACACCATTCCAGCATTCATCTTATCTTTGTCATTATATATACACAAAGTTCTCTTTATAGAAACACTCAAGCTTCTCCTATCCAAACATCCCTGAGGAAAGGTCTCTTTTGTACCTGAAACATCGGGTGAATGGAGTCCGCTATCATCTGTTATCTACCAATGTGAATGTGATATATAGCCTGTATTTTAATCTCTTTATAATATATAATTTGTACCCAATTGTTTGAAGTAATAAAATGGTTACATTTTAAAGCCTGCTGGTGTATTGCTTGCAATTATAATCCCACATATGGGAGTCTAACCATTTGTGTTATCATACCAGGGATGAGGGCTGGCATGCACCAGACAGCTTAACAGTGGTCCCTTTTTTCTATATAGAGGAATCAGGATCTTCCTCTTGCTGGTGATCCCTCTAATATAAAGATCTATATAAAGGGATCAGGGCCTCCTTCCTCCTGTGATCCCTCTAGTGCTATAAAGATCTATATAGAGGAATCGGGACCTTCCTTCTGCCGATGATCCCTTTCGTGATATAAAGATTTTATAGAGGAATCATGACCTCCCGCTGGTGATCCCTCTAGTGATATACAGAGCTATATCAAGGAATCGTGACTTCCTCCTGTTGGTGATCCCTCTAGTGCTAGAAAGATCTATATAGAGGAATCAGGTCCTTCTTCCTCCTGCTGGTGACCCCTCTAGTGATATAAAGATCTATATAGAGGAATCAGGTCCTTCTTCCTCCTGCTGGTGACCCCTCTAGTGATATAAAGATCTATATAGAGGAATCAGGACCTCCTTCCTCCTGCTGGTGATTCTTCTAGTGATATAAAGATCTATATAGAGGAATTGGGACCTTCCTCCTGCTGGTGATTCCTGTAGTGATATGAAGATTTATATAGAGGAATCAGGACCTCCTTCCTCCTGCCAGTGATCCCTCTGGTGATATAAAGGTGTATATAGAGGAATCGGGACCTCCCTTCTCCTGCCAGTGATCCCTCAAGTGATATTTAGATCTATATAGAAGAATCAGGGTCTCCTTCCTCCTGCTGGTGACCCCTCTAGTGATATATAGATCTATATAGAGGAATCGGGACATCCTTCTTTCTGACGGTGACCCCTCTAATGATATAAAGATCTATATAGAGGTATCAGGACCTCCTGCTGGTGACCCCTCTAGTGATATAAAGATCTATATAGAGGAATTGGGACCTCCTTCCTCCTACTGGTGACCCCTCTAGTGATATAAAGATCTATATAGAGGAATCAGGACCACCTTCCTGTTGCCAGTGACCCCTCTAGTGATGCACCCCACAATATGTTTTGCTTTCCCCACTGTCTTACTTTTGATGTGGTTGTACACCTCAGACATGAAATCTGAATTTCAATCACTTGTGACCGACTATGTGAAATCAGCGATGATCGCGTGGTGTGAGGCGTGTTTCGCTCGGAGCAGTCCATTGATTCGGGAACGGTCCCTTCCATCCTCTGTCCTCCTCTTCTTGTTCACATTGGGACTTTGCGGTATTTGGATTGATCCGGGTTCTTTGATAACATTGGTTATAGTCAGAATGCTGATTTCTGACATGCGGTCGATGAATACAATGATATCAGACGTTGCCTGAACACTGGATGTTGGTGTGCCATCAGCAGACTCGCTCCCATAGGAAGGGGAACAGAGACCCCTCTCGGCGTCAGAATCGAGTGTTAGTTTTCTCTTTATGAGCGGCCGGCTTGCCTAAGCAGATTGTTAATTTGCAGCACTAACATGTCATTATTGTGTAAGCAGGTGAAGTGGCTGAGTGCCGCTGTGCGCCGGGGTCATTTATGCTGCGGCACTGCCAAAGTGGGTTAGCGAGAGTAGGTCAGTGAAGAGGACAGGCTGCAGCAGACGCACAGCCCACGATCGCAGCCTCCCTGTGCGTTCATCCAGGGAATACTTTGGAAGGATGGCAGTCAAAAGGCTAATGACAGTAAATTGCTATATTTATGGGTAAAGCATGAGCGATTAAGACAGACGCGGCGAGGACAAGCGGCGGCTGGAGGACGGGATCAGAGTGAATTCTGCCTGCTCATGTAGTCATTACTGCAGACACATTATTCTTTTCTTCAATTGGCTGCGGGAGATCCGCCGGCCTCATTTTCTGGTTCATCTCCATTAGCAGCTCCCCGGACAAAAGTGACCGAAAAAACCCCCATAAATAATGAAGATTTGCCAATAAGAAGTTGCTGGGTTACCAGTTATATAGAAACCTCATGTCCCCCCAAATGCAGCTCTATCATCTACAAACCAGGGCAATGGACCAGCAGATATAGTGAATGCAGGCTCCTGGGGAGAGCAGATTTAGTAAATGCAGAGCCTTGGGGAGATCAGATATAGTAAATGCAGGGTTCTGGGGAGATCAGATATAGTAAATGCAGGGTCATGGGGAGAGCAGATATAGTGACCACAGGCTCCCGGGGAGCGCACATATAGTGACTGCAGGGTTCTGGAGAGCGAGCAGATATAGTGAATGCAGGGTTCAGAGGAGAGCAGATCTAGTGAATGCAGGGTTCTGAGGAGAGCAGATATAGCGAATGCAGGCTCCTGGGTAGAGCAGATATAGTGAATGCGGGCTCCTGGGGAGAGCAGATATAGTGACTGCAGGCTCCTGTGGAGAGCAGATATAGTGACTGCAGGCTCCTGTGGAGAGCAGATATAGTGACTGCAGGCTCCTGGGTAGAGCAGATATAGTGAATGCAGGCCCCTGGGGGGACCAGATATAGTGACTGCAGGCTCCTGGGGAGAGAGCAGATCTAGTGAATGCGGGCTCCTGGGGAGAGCAGATATAGTGACTGCAGGCTCCTGGGGAGAGCAGATATAGTGACTGCAGGCTCCTGGGGAGAGCAGATATAGTAACTGCAGGCTCCTGTGGAGAGCAGATATAGTACTGCAGGCTCCTGGGGAGAGCAGATATAGTGACTGCAGGCTCCTGGGATGAGCAGATATAGTGAATGCAGGCTCCTGGGATGAGCAGATATAGTGAATGCAGGCTCTTTGGTAGAGCAGATATAGTGACTGCAGGCTCCTGGGGAGAGCAGATATAGTGAATGCAGGCTCCTGGGGAGAGCAGATATAGTGAATGCAGGGTTCTGGGGAGAGCAGATATAGAGAATGCAGGGTTCTGAGGAGAGCAAATACAGTGATGGCAGGCTCCTGGGGAGACCAGATATAGTGAATGTAGGCCCCTAGGGAGACCAGATATAGTGACTGCAGGTTCCTCGGGAGAGCAGATATAGTGAATGCGGGCATCTGGGGAGACCAGATACTGTGAATGCAGGCTCCTGGGGAGACCAGATATAGTGACTGCAGGCCCCTGGAGAGACCAGATATAGTGACTGCAGGTTGCTGGGGAGAGCAGATATTGTGAATACAGGGCCCTGGGGAGAGCAGATATAGTGAATGCGGGCTCCTGGGTTTAGGAACACTTTAAGGCTAGAATCACACTTGTGCAGGTGGTGCCACTGCAGGACCCGCACAGGGAAACGTGGGACCCATTAATCCTAATGGCATGCCATCTGCACTGGAAATTGAAACCGCGCTGTATTTGCGGTTTCCATGCGGGCTGCTATTTCCAAAGGAGTGTAGGACTTCTTTCCTGTGCGTCACTGGGTATGGCAACCCATTCAAATGAATGAGCTTTTGTGCCCGCCCCGCACGGCCGCACAGGTGTGAACCGAGGAGAAATATGGAGAAAGCTCTTATGGCCCCCCTACTCCTTTTGGATGACCGTAGTGCAACTCGTTCTGCACCCCGTGACCTGTTTTCAGCTGACAGCGGGCTAAATCCCTCCTGACAGTCACTGGCACTGCAGACTGAATACTGAGCAATCGGTGGACTTTGATCACTCAATTCTCGTTGTGGAGAAGTGGGAGATGGGATCGGTGCTGCAGCCATCTGGGGGAGTATAAATGTTTGTTTTTCTTTTCCCGAACTTCTCTTGTAAAGTGACATCATAGACTTTTCACATATGAGTCATGAAGTGTGGGATGTCCACTGCGTTCCTGGCCTAGGGAGCAGTGACACTACCTATAGTTTCCAAACAATTACTTTTTTTTTTTTTTTTTTTGTAAATAAAATTCTTGTTTTCAGCTTTTTTCATCCTTTGATACGTTACTCTTATAGCCTCTTTGCGGGCACTTTCTATCTCCATTTACTCCACCAATGGCTGCCTGGTATTTCTCAGTGTGGGTTTCCTGATGGTGAATACAGTGAATCCTGCCTTCATGATGTGCGTGGAAATGGACGCTGTAGTCTCCATCAGAAGCCGTGTCAGAGGGTGACAACACATGAGTGCAATTGGGAGTCAAGACAAAACTTTGTCACCCAAAAACAGGAGGAGCAGCATGGCGGGATCACCGGGATGATTACAATGAAAGCTGCAGATATATGTTAACCCCCTTCTGCCCTCTCATCCTGGCATCTGTTTAACTGGCCTTGTACACCTAGGGGAGGGAAGGTCTGCCTAATCATGTGATCACTGTGATTGGCTGCCACACGCAGCTAATCGTGGGGAACCCCCCTGTGTCCCCCCTTGGCTATTCACAGCGAATCCCCTCTGTGTCCCCCACAGCTAATCACAGAGAACTCCTACTGTGTCCATCACCAGTAATCCCAGGGAACCTCCTTTGTGTCCCCCACAGCTAATCACAGGGAACCCCCTCTGTGTTCCTCGCAGTGTCTCGCAGGGAACCCCCTCTGTGTCCCCCACAGCTAATCGCAGGGAACCCCCACTGTGTCCCCCACAGTTAATCACAGGGAACCCCCACTGTGTCTCCCGCATCTAATCGCAGGGAACCCCTTCTGTGTCCCCTGCAGCTAGTTGCAGGGAACCCCCACTGTGCCCCCCGCAGCTAATCGCAGGGAACTCTCACTGTGTCCCCCGCAGCTAATCGCAGGGAACCCCCATGTGTCCCCCACAGCTAATCGCAGGGAACCCCCACTGTGTCCCCCGCAGCTAATCGCAGGGAACCCCCTCTGTGTCCCCTGCAGCTAATCACACGGAACCCCCTCTGTGTCCCCCGCAGCTAATCGCAGGGAACCCCCTCTGTGTCCTCCGCCGCTAATCGCAGGGAACCCCCTCTGTGTCCCCCGCAGCTAATCGCAGGGATCGCCCTCTGTGTCCCCTGCAGCTAATCACAGGGAGTGATGGGTGGGGGGGTGTTGGGGATTGATTGGTGAAAAGGGATCACCATTATCAGTCTGCCTCCAGTTAGTTGTAGTTTTTGAACAGGTAGAGGGACATAACCACGCCAAGTTGGAAGACGCCAATCCCAGCGTCCCCTCGGTGGCGATGAAGGCGGAGGTGCGGGTTCTTGCGGCATCACCAGATGTTTTGCTGTTTGTTTCTCTGGCTGCCGGAGCTGAAATTATTGATGTGATCTGCAGCATTGAAGTGAGGAGAGCTGCAGTCACACCACCGCAGCCCATTATATAAGGCACACGGGGGAGAGCGCAGTGCTATTGTTCGTTGATTGCAGCAGCTGGGAGGAGACGACCGGCCGCTCTGCACACAGCCACCAGATCTTTCATCTTTTTCCACCAGCCGGGCATACACCCGCACAATCTCCTCCCAAATTCAGAAAAATCGCAGCCAGAAATTCGGAGTGAAAACTGAGAAGAATTTCATTTGGTTGCCATGTTGAGGTTTTAATCTCAGCGTTCGATTTCAGAATGCACAATTTTTCCTAAATGAAAGCCGCAGTCACCATTAGAATGAAACGCTTTCCATGTCTGACCCCTCTATAGAAATTCAAACTAATGTTAAAATAAAATCCTACGTGTATGCATGTCCAGCTTTCCTCTCTATTTACTGAGTGGGGGACGGTTTGGGGAAAAAAATGTATTTTACGATTGCTGTGCATTCTGCATGAATGGGCCGCCTTACAGTATTCGCTTCCCTCTTGGGGAAGCATGTTAGTCACATGTTAATTGGAGCACTCAACACACCAGATGCCGGGGGAAGCTCTCCCTCCCCAACCTCCCAACAGGTGCCGGGGGATCCCGCACCCCACTTCTTCCTGTGACAGCTGCCAGGGAATCCTCTCCCTCCCCACCCCCCACTTCTTCCCGTGAAAGCTGCCGGGGGATCCTTTCCCTCCCCACCCCTTGTGACAGCTCCCTTGGGGATCCTCTTCCCACGCCCATTGTCACAATTACAAATCAGCACCGCTGTGTGGGTCTCCGCCCACACCGCTGCATCATTCATTCACAGTTCTGTGAAGAAACTGCAACTCCCATCTTCCACCACTGCAAATGGCTTGTAGTTCATTGAGTCTTCCTGCTCTTCAGTAACTGTCTTGCCCTATGGAGGTATGAGAGTCTGCAGGAGCCTGACATTGCACCACCAATCCTCCAATGCACCGATCCTCCAAACTGCAGATCCACCAATCGGCAGATCCTCCGATCCTCTGATCCACCAATCTGCTGATCGCGGAGGCTGCAGTGTAAAAAAATAAAATAAAATGCATTTTTTTTACCTGCATCATCCTGCATGTTTATTTTTTTTCAGAAGGTGAACTTAACCTTTAAAGTGAGAGTATTACCGAAACATTAGGCCATACATACCACACGGAAAGGAGAACTAGTTTGTTTTTCCTCCACACAGCCCTATCTGCATGTTAAGAGAAGTGCGAAGAAAGTTTGGCCAGGCGTCTCTTGTGGGTCCCATTCACTCTTGCACCCCAGTGGCCAGGAGTTGGCTTATAGTGGCCTATTCCTTGCTGTTAGCCGATGAGGCAGAGCTATGCCAGGCTCAGGAAGGATCCACCCCCTGCTACCCGATTGACAGCTGGCTTCAGCGCATGGATTACAGCTGGCCCATCTCCCGTCCAGCTTAGTGGTGGGGGAGCAGAGCAGACAGCAGGGACTGACAGTCACTCCTTTTTGATTGGAGCAGGCTGAGTGCTGAGCGGTCATGTGATCGCTCAGATCTCTGTGTTAGGAGTTGACATGCGTCAGCAGCAGATCACACAGTTCTGCAGCATAGAGGGTAGTATGGAGGGTTTTTATTCATCGTTTAAGCCATTTTGAGTGCTTTCAAATCTGCACCTTTCATTGCAATAATGGCCGCCATGGAGGTCTTCATCCAGGCACTTCCTGTTATTGAGTGATATCACTTTGTCCCCGTCTTCCTGTTGTCACCCTCTCACACAGCTTCTAATCGAGACTACACAGGCATGGGGTGCTGTTGTCACCATTGGGAGACCCGCCTTGAGGAAAGCATTGTTAGGGGGCATGTAGACATGAAGGGTGAGAGTTATTAAACTGGAGAGTGCAGAATCTGGTGCAGCTGTGCATGGCAGCCAATCGGCTTCCTGGTTTTATTATCAAAGCTTCACTGAAAAAACTGAAGTTAGAAGCTGATTGGCTGCCATGCACAGCTGCACGAGATTCCGAGTGCTCCAGTTTTAGTTAATCTCCCCCCAAGTGTTCATAAAGAGGCTGCAAGAGATCAGCAGGGCTGTGATGTTAAGATGTAACAAAGGATGAAAAAAAGACAAAACTAGAAACATTAGTGAAGTAAATGTCATTCAGTTGCGGTTTACATCTTTATTAAATAAAAGTTAAAATGGTAAATCAGAACAGGAGGTGAAAATGTTCCATCTTCCCATTGGTCAGTTACAAATCTTAGCAGCTCTGATGTTTTCTAAACTCGGAGTCCCTCTTTACCCCGTGCAGCCTGAATCCTCGCTGGGGAACTGGCATCAGTGATTGGATTTGTGACCCCTGTCTTTCCTGTCACGTCGCAGTGACTTGTCGTCATCCCCAGCGGGATTCTCTCTGCCACCACCGAGGTAATTGTATTTCCTTCCCTCTCATGTGTTTTTCTTCTCCTCCTCAGGATTCCTGGACGATTGAATGACAGACGCACTCCTCTAGGAGAGCTCAACTGGATCTTCACTGCAATTACCGACACCATTGCATGGAACGTCCTGCCGAGAGGTACGCTGATACCGGCTGTCAGTGCGTGCCTGCTGACACACGGACATCTGCACACATCGTGTCTTCCTTTCACCATATTGTGTCCAGGGTGTCTTCTCATTGGCCAGTTACTGTTCCAGCTCCTAGATCCCATAATTATGCACCAATGAGAGTAGTCACAGCGAGGGCCCCTCCTCTGCTCAAAGCGGAGGGCCCCTCCTCTGCTCAAAGCGGAGGGCCCCTCCTCTGCTCAAAGCGGAGGGCCCCTCCTCTGCTCAAAGCGGAGGGCCCCTCCTCTGCTCAAAGCGGACTGCCCCTCCTCTGCT
The DNA here is from genome assembly GCA_018402905.1 of Glandirana rugosa. NCBI lineage: Eukaryota > Metazoa > Chordata > Amphibia > Anura > Ranidae > Glandirana > Glandirana rugosa. Next base: position 657,757 of record BLSH010205068.1, read on the forward strand.
CAAAGCGGACTGCCCCTCCTCTGCTCAAAGCGGACTGCCCCTCCTCTGCTCAAAGCGGACTGCCCCTCCTCTGCTCAAAGCGGACTGCCCCTCCTCTGCTCAATACTCTACAAACAATACCCCATAATGACAATGTAAAAGAGGTTTGTTTGAAATCTTTGCAAATGTATTAAAAATAAAAATAAAAAAAGGAAAAAAACCCATGTACATAAGTAACACAATCTTTGCTCAATACTTGATGCTACAAGCTTGGCACACCTATTTTTGGTCAGTTTCTCCCATTCTATTTTGAAATACCTCTCAAGCTCCATCAGGTTGGATGGGGAGTGTCAGTGCACAGCCATTTTCAGATCTCTCCAGAGGTGTTCAATCGGGTTCAAGTCTGGGCTCTGGCCACTCAAGGACATTCACAGAGTTGTCACATAGCTTTGTTCTAGTCTGAGGTCCAAAGCGCTCTGGAGCAGGTTTTCATCAAGAATGTCTATACATTGCTGCATTCATCTTTCCCTCGATCCTGAGTAGTCTTCCAGTTCCTGCCGCTGAAAAACATCCCCACAGCATGATGCTGCCACCGCCATGCTTCACTGTAGGGATGGTATTGGCCAGATGATGAGCGATGTCTGGTTTTCTCCAGACACACCGCTTGCCATTCAGGCCAAAGGATTCATTCAATCTTTGTCTCTCATGGTCTGAGAGTCCTTCAGGTACCTTTTGGCAAACTCCAGGCGGGCTGTCATGTGCCTGTTACTGAGAAGTGGCTTCCATCTGGCCACTCTACCATACAGGCCTGATTGGCGGAGTTCTGCAGAGATGGTTGTTCTTCTGAAAGGTTCTCCTCTCCACAGAGAAATGCTGGAGCTCTGTTAGTGACCATCAGGCTCTTAGTCACCTCCCTGACTAAGGCCATTCTCCCCCAATCGCTCAGTTTGCGCGGATGGCCCACTCTAGAAAGAGTCCTGGTGGTTCCAAACTTCTTCCATTCACGGATGATGGAGGCCATTGTGCTTATTAGGACCTTCAATGCTGAAGAAATTTTTCTGTACCCTTCCCCAGATCTGCGCCTCCATACAATCCTGTCTCGGAGGTATAAAGACAATTCCTTGGACTTTAAGGCTTGGTTTGTGCTCTGACATGCATTGTTAACTGTGGTACCTTATATAGACAGGTGTGTGCCTTTCCAAATCATGTCCAATCAACTGAATTTGCCACAAGTGGACTCCAACCAAGTTGTAGAAACATCTCAAGGATGATCAGAGGAAACAGGATGCACCTGAGCTCAATTCTGAGTGTCATGGCAAAGGCTGTGATACTTATGTACATGGGATTTGCAAAGATTTCAAACAAACTTCTTTCACGTTGTCATTATGGGGTGTTTGTAGAGTTTTGAGGAAAACAACGAATTTAATCAATTTTGGTAAAAGGCTGTAACCTAACAAAATGTGGGAAAAGTGAAGCTCTGTGAATACTTTCTGGATGCACTGTATTTAACCCTTTCCCACCCGTCACCCCACTACCAGAACACTGCGCTGTATACTGTATATAGCTGAGAGAAGTGCCGGGATTCAAAATCCTCAGACCACCAAACCGGCTGCATGGACACTGACAACTTGTTACCCACAGAGGTAAGTAAAGGGGACACTGACAGCTCATTACCCTCAGAGGTAACAACCTTGGACATGAAATATGAACAAATAATATCCTTCTAATCTACAGTGTGCACCCCCCCCCCCCCCCAAGCACACAGCAGGCGGCTGACAGCCTTAGCTGTGGATGTTTCCCTATAAGACTGTGTAGGGGGGGGGTGCCCATTACCTGCACTCATGTCTCAGATTACACTCAGCTCCTTGCTCTGTGCTGTGCATTGTGTGACATCAGATCCCTGCCCCCTGCCTACTGGAACTGAGAGATCCTGTGTAAATTCTGCACTTTGAATGGAAGAAGAGAAGAGGGCAGATAAACAGGTACAACTTATGTAGGAGGATTTGTTTCCTCTCTGAGGCCAATCGCCTCACTTGGGGATATGGAGCGTTTACACCCACTTTAGGATATAGGATGTCTGCTGTCTGTAGAATTTTCTCTCATTTCCTCTTCTGTTCAGGACAGATACAGGAAATAAAACCCTGGAGAGTTTAGCTCCTCCCCCAGCTGTATCCGGAACCAGTTTTAGCAGCTCCATTGACATGAAGATTTCTCTCCTGTCCCGATCCTCGATGATCCGGTTCTCTTCTCTTCCAGATCTCTTCCAGAAGCTTTTCCGGCAGGACCTGCTGGTGGCCAGCCTCTTCCGCAACTTCCTATTGGCCGAGAGGATTATGAGGTCTTACAATTGCACGCCTGTCAGCAGTCCTCGACTGCCCCCCACTTACATGCATGCCATGTGGTAAGTCCTTGCAGTTGGCTTCAATAATAAAGTATCTTTTTTCTTTTGTGTTTTTTTTTTTTTTTTCTTAATTTAAAACTCTCTGAAAATTTAAATTGGAAGAAAAACCGAAACAACATTTATTTCTAACAATGTCCCCTCCCCCTCCGCCTACCTGACCTATATATATATATATATATATATATATATATATATATATATATATATAAAACAGATCCGTGTACTTGCCTATTCTAAATTGAGTCCGATCACATGATCCCGCAACTCCATCTCCCCTGTGTCAGTTAGCTGCTGCTGCAGGGGAGATGAGGGAGCTCCAACAATGGCTGGGCCATGGAAGCCAATGGTTGACGTCACCGCTCCCTTACACAGTGCTGAGGGATCATGTGACTGGATTGGACCAGAGTGGATTGAAAATAGGTAAGTATACAGATTCTTTTCTTTGTAGGGGAACGGGGGGGGGGGGGGGGGTGCATTTATGAGAGTAGTTCTAGTTCGGCGTTCCTTCCACGTTAAGGTAAATCTGACGCATGCACACGGCTTCATCCATATTTGATATCTTCCATATGCCGGCTCTGCATTCTCTCCCATCTTTTTCTATCTGATCCGCTGACTATAACACAACTTCTCCACTTCTGTACAGTACATAGGAAGAAGCATTGCCAGCGCCCCATAATAGTGTTATCTGTGGTCATGTGACTGGTGGGTTACCTTCTCCAGCATTTCATAGGGAGCGGGGGGGGGAGAAGATATCGGCTGCTGCATTGACAGCAGTACCCCATACATGAGCAATTATGTGTGACTGTAAGGCCTTATTTACACTTGCTTTGCTCTTTGAAGGACGATCCACTTGGATCGTATTTCAGAGAGCTGGTGGTGTATCACCTTGTATCTGCACCTCCTATATACTGGACTACTGCACCGAAACTGCATGGTTGCGGGTTGGTTACAGCATGGTCCCCTTCTCTTGAATGGGTCGTGTTTGGTGGGCGGTAGTGCTTTAATTATTCTCCTTGTTAATGGAGTCTGCTGTATGGGGAGGCAGCCTCTTCCGTAGCAGGGTATATGAATAGAGGCAGCCCTTACCTGAGCTGGGTGAATGGGTAGGCAGCCCCTCCCGGAGTAGGGTGTATGGGTAGGCAGCCCCTGCCAGAGCAGGGTGTATGGGTAGGCAGCCCTTGCCAGAGCCAGGTTTATAGGTAGGCAGCCCCTCCCGGAGCCGGGTGTATGGGTAGGCAGCCCCTCCCGGAGCCGGGTGTATGGGTAGGCAGCCCCTCCCAGAGCAGGGTGTATGGGTAGGCAGCCCCTCCCAGAGCAGGGTGTATGGGTAGGCAGCCCCTCCCAGAGCAGGGTGTATGGGTAGGCAGCCCCTCCCAGAGCAGGGTGTATGAGTAGGCAGCCCCTCCTAGAGCCGGGTATATGGGTAGGCAGTCTCTCCCGTAGCAGGGTGTATTGGTAGACAGCCTCTCCCGTAACAGGGTGTATGGATTGGGAAGCCCCTTCCAGAGCCGGGTGTATGGGTAAGCAGCCCCTCCTGGAGCCGGGTGTATGGGTAGGCAGCCCCTCCCAGAGCAGGGTGTATGGGTAAGCAGCCCCTCCTGGAGCCGGGTGTATGGGTAGGCAGCCCCTCCTGGAGCCGGGTGTATGGGTAGGCAGCCCCTCCTGGAGCCGGGTGTATGGGTAGGCAGCCCCTCCTGGAGCCGGGTGTATGGGTAGGCAGCCC
>BLSH010205068.1:733767-756505 GCA_018402905.1 Glandirana rugosa
GACTTTACGTAGTGTCCACTATAGTAAACGACGAGTCACTAACGTCATAAGATCAGACGTAGAGGGGTTCTAGAATACTGCAATCACTGAGCAGCAAATGATATCACCTGTGATGCATTTCAGTTATCCTGCAAACCTGGCCTGTTAGTGGGTCCCGAGGACCGGAGTTGAGAACCACTGGCTCAGACCCACCTGCAATCCTCCATACAGACCACCAGCACTGATAGAGGAACACTGCCCTCTGCTGGGAGCTCTCTGTTTTACATGTGGGTGCAATACAAGTCCTGTACTGCCATCTAGTGTGACTGTTATATATTGCACACTTCGCTCCGCTCACACACTAAATCCCCCCTCCTCTTCAGTCTTATCTCCCCTATCCTCCCTCCTGCACCCCCTGCCCCCCTAGTATGGCATAGGTGCACCGGCTCCTCGCCTGGCCTGGAATGGCTTCCTCTGATCTCACTGCACACTGTGAGCTTCTCACAATGTGCATTACAAGCTGCAGCAAGTCCGATAGAGCCCACCTCATTTTCTGCACCATCCAACCCTTTCCTCCCCAGCCTGACTTGTCCCTGCCTTGCTCCCCTTATTCCTGTCTTTGAATCATAGAGGCTAAGCATCACATGCCGGGAATCTGAGCACAAATCCAGCCTTCCTAGGAGCACCACTTCCCCAGAATGACCCCACCCATCAAAGCAGTTTGTAACTCCTCCCACTGCTTGCATCAGGACTGAGGGCTCTGGAGAGGAGTACTGAGGCCGGGTGCTGTGATGTTTTCATGAAGCTCTGTACTGCCCCCCCGACGACCCCTCCCACCAGCCATTGGCTGCATTGCATAGAGAAGCACAGAGACCCAGTGATGACATCACCAGTATGTAATAAAAATGCAAAAGGATTTATTTCAAAATTTCTTCACCATGTGAATGGGGGAAGGGAAAACAATTACAAATAAAACCTTATCTTTAAAGACAAATAGCAGACAAGGATTGGACAGTCGCACCACTGCACAAAGCAATGTCCATAAAGACATGGATGAGTGAATTTGGGGTGGGGGAACTTGACTGGCCTGCACAGAGTCCTGACCTCAACCCGATAGAACACCTTTGGGATGAATTAGAGCGGAGACTGCAAGCCAGGCCTTCTCATCCAACATCAGTGCCTGACCTCACAAATGGGCTTCTGGAAGAATGGTCAAACATTCCCATAGACACTCCTAAACCTTGTGGACAGCCTTCCCAGAAGGTGACAACGCCTCCACAAACATATGACCGGTAGTGATGGTGACAACGCCTCCACAAACATATGACAGGAAGTGATGGTGACAACGCCTCCACAAACATATGACAGGAAGTAATGGTGACAACGCCTCCACAAATATATGACAGGAAGTGACAAATCCCAGAAAGAACTCCAGGGTGTCTCCACACAAATGCCTTTAGTGATCCTCTCCACCGCAACATATGAGCGCACAGCGCACTCACCAATCGGTTTTGACCCCCATTACAGGTAGTCAAAACAAGCATAGGTGGTTGAAATCACTCCACTTTGGATGTCCTGCAGTCCCAGTCTCCCTCCGGATGTCTTTGAAGCTCCTCAGGGGGCCTTTGGGTGGGACTGACTGAGCACACCACTTCCACTGTGTGGGACACATCTGGAACGCATACGGCGTCCTATCATTTCTGATTATGCGATTTTCTTCAGCAAGATTGTAAGTGTGATTTTAATTGATTTTACAATAAAAGTTGACATCACCATGGGAAGCCCTCTTTTCCTGCTCTTCAATATGGGATGACCCTTGAGGAGCTTCAAAGACATCCGGAGTGAGACTGGGACTGCGTGACATCCAAAGTGGAGTGATTTCAACCTATGCTTGTTTTGACTACCTGTAATGGGGGTTAAAAACCGTCTGGTGAGTGCGCTGTGCGCTCATATGTTGCGGTGGAGAGGATTACTAAAGGCATTTGTGTGGAGACACCCTGGTGTTCTTTCTGGGATTTGTCACTTCCTGCCATATATTTGTGGAGGCGTTGTCACCATCACTTCCTGCCATATATTTGTGGAGGCGTTGTCACCATCACTTCCTGCCATATATTTGTGGAGACGTTGTCACCATCATGCACTGTGTTGCACCAAGTCACTTTTGATTGTTGCAATTTTTTTTTCACTTATTTTTGTACCTATTTGCACTGTTTTATGAATTATTGATTATTTATTTATTGGGTACACAGAGTGAGCGCGGTTTAAATTTCTGGTTACTATATATTGGTTGTATTAGCAACTATACACATGCAGCTCTCTCATATTAACATTTTTTTATTAATTATCTATTTAATCACCTATTTATCTAATCACATCCATCTGCGTGGGGAAGGGTTAAGCTATCTTTGAACATTTTTTCAACCCTTCCCAGAAGAGATGAAGCTGTTATAGCTGCAAAGGGTGGGCCAACTCAATATTGAACCCTATGGACTAAGACTGGGATGCCAGTAAATGTTCTTGCGTGTGTAAAGGCAGGCGTCCCAATACTTTTGACAATATGGTGTATGTATATTATGACTCTTCTGTAATAAAAGTCCCGTCTGTTTGCCATTTCTTACTTAAAAGTTCTGTTGACTTTTAGATGAATTATTATTGTTAGCCTTAGGCTTTTCCATCACCCCTTGTCTTCTTCTGTAGTCAGGACACACTGACCCGGGGTCAAGATGGAGATAGCGAGTTCAGATCCTGAATTCCAGCCAGTTTGTTTCAGGATTGACATCCAAACTACTGAAAGTAGCAGAAGTAGGCTGCCAATGGGGGCCTCTATATCTCGGACTTCTAGAGCAGTGGTTCTCAAGTACGCCCAACAGGCCATGTTTTGCGAATTTCTCTTAGATAAAATAGCTGTCCAACATATCAAGCCATTGACTCTGATTTAAAGCACCTGTGCAAGATAAAGAAAAACCTGAAAACATGGCGTGTTGGGGGTGCTTGAGGACAGCGTTGAGAACCACTGCTCTAGAGGGACAGGTTTCCTTCAACCTGCTCCGCTTCCAAATAAAATCTGTCCCATCCATCAATCAATAGAAGGAGCCTGTCCTGCTGTACACAGCCCCATCCAAAGCCCGGAGTTATTGTATTCCGGGTGGCGAGACTTGGAATATTCTCCTCTATTCCAGATGGTGGGACTTTGAATATTTCCGGTATTTTGGCTCATACCCAAAGAAATAGTAGGATGAGACCATTGGCCAACGGATTGTCCTGCCTCATGGCTCAGGTAGTTGGTCCACCTATATTCTGTGGAACATTCTGGAGACGTAGGATGGAATCCTGGGACTGGTAGCTCGTTATTGTACAATGTGGGTGATGACACTGAGAATCATCTGAATCAGATGTCTCCTCCAGCCTGGTAGGTGGCTCTGAGGGTTGGTAGTGATCCAGCAGAGGATTTGGAGTCGCAGGTTCAAGGCTTGCTATCTCTTTATTTATTTGCAGCAGATTAATACCTGAACTATGAGAAGGGACACCTTGGTGTCTGAGTGCAGGTGATGGCTCAGAGAGTAAGGACTCAGACTGGTGTGCTGGAGACATGGGTTCTAATCCCTCTGCAGGAGGTTGGTGAGTGTCCCAGGTGCAATGCAGTGCCTCCTGTTGGTGGTAGAGAGTAGTGGGACTTGTTTCAAGTTCACTACCAGTAGGGGGTGCAGTGTAAATATATTAAAGAAAGAAGATAATAAATGGAAATTTGCTAAGTGTCTGTTTTTGGAATGGGCTGCCCTGGCAAGACAGCCCATTCTATTTATATATGTTGCAGTGATCTCACAGAGTGTGGACGGAAGAGGGATGTCCACAACCTAATGTGATGCCCACACATGTTACAGGCCTGTGGGGACCTGGGACTGGAGCAAACTGGTGGGTTGTCCATGGCCTCCAAGCTTTCACTCAGGGATGTGAACATGGGTCTACGAAGCTTCTTTCACTGCTCTGTGTGAATTATTGCCACCCAATTCACTCAGATAACAAGCTGGGGTTCTGCACCCTCCTGTCACCATGCTCCTTCTCTGAGTTACTTCCAACCCAGATCATGCAGGGGCCCCAGCTTGGTTATACGCGCCCTTCATCACATTCTCATTCTCTGAGCCACCCATGTGTGCCCAATTCACTCAGAGATTCGAACTCGGGTCTACGCCGCCCTGGTCACTGTTCTTATCCACTGAGCTACTCACCTCTGCTCATCTACTGATCCCTTCCCTCTCCTATTTCAGGAGGACACATAGAACACTCAATACTAAAGATAGAAACCAGAACCAAGGAAAAGATCACCAACTTACTTGTAGCTCACTGATTTATTGCATGACTTTGCTGCCGCATGGGTCTGGAGACTGGGGTTCAAATCCCACGGCTGGCTGTGTTTTATTTCCGTGGTCTGATGCAGCCTTCCGTATATTCCTAATAAAGATAAATATAATAAGGAGCACCCCCCTCCCCAGGGTGGTACATTCCTAATAAATATATAATAAGGAGCAATCCCCCCCAGGGGTGGTGCATTCCTAAAAGATATATAAAAAGGAGCACCCCCCCCCCCTCTTCGGGTGGTATATTCCTAAGAAATATATATATATGTTGCAGTGATGTCACAGAGCATGGACGGAAGAGGCGGGGTGTCCATAACCTAATGTGATCCCACACAGGGAGAGAACACAGACCAGTTCACACCAGTCTGCCCAGTACAATCCGGAGCATGAGAGGGAGGTCAGAGTCCCTCACTATACAATATCACCATCCCTCTGCTGCCACCTTATGAATACACACTGGTGGTGCTCCCCCTATATTACCATACATGCATCACCATCCCTCTGCTGCCACCCTGTGGATACACACTGGTGGTGCTCTCCCTATATTACCATACATACATCACCATCCCTCTGCTGCCACCCTGTGGATACACACTGGTGGTGCTCCCCCTATATTACCATACATGCATCACCATCCCTCTGCTGCCACCCTGTGGATACACACTGGTGGTGCTCTCCCTATATTACCATACATACATCACCATCCCTCTGCTGCCACCCTGTGGATACACACTGGTGGTGCTCCCCCTATATTACCATACATACATCACCATCCCTCTGCTGCCACCCTGTGGATACACACTGGTGGTGTGCCCTCTATATTACCATACATACATCACCATCCCTCTGCTGCCACCCTGTGGAAACACACTGGTGGTGCCCCCCCCCCTATATTTACCAGTTGGTGCCAAGCATACACGCATATGCGGCCAATGGGCATTTCACGGAGAGTTCCTGATCGCTGCTTGCGATTGGGACTTTTCTGATCATGTGACAGCCAATCACGGCTGTGATATGGCCATAAGCCCCACCCCGTCTCCATGCATAGCAAACCCCTTACATGGCCGGCAGTAGCCGGCCCCAAGGGGTTAACATACATACATCACAGTCATTCTGCTGCCACCTTGTGGATACACACTGGTGGTGCTCCCCCATAATATCATATATACATCACATATCAACATACATCTGCTGCCACCTTGTGGACATACATTAGCGGTGCGCCCCTTATATTACCATACATACACCACCTTCCCTCGGCTGCCACCTTGTGGATACACATTAGCGGTGCACCACCTATATTGCCATACATCAGGGCTCGACAATCCCCAGGCGCTATGGCGACCCAAAATCGCATCCTCGCGAGTAGCAGCCGATCCTAATCTCCCCTCACTATATTAAAACACAGCGTCTCTAATTCAGCGAGAGCCGTTCTCTGCTTAATCTAACAGCTGTTAGACTTGTCAATCTGCCCGGGGTATTTGTTTATACTTAGGAAGAAAAAAAGAAACACAATGTATCTCTTCCTTCTTTTATGAAAGTGATGAACTCCGATCTGTATGAGGGAAGTTTTAACCACTTAAAGACGAAACCTTTTCTGACATTTGTGGCTTACAAGTAAAAATCCAGTATTTTCTGCTAGAAAAGGACTTAGAACCCCCAAACTTTATATATATTTTTTTAGCAGAGACCCTAGAGAATAAAATGGTGGTTGTTGCAATATTTTATGTCACATGGTATTTGTGCAGCGGTCTTTCAAATGCAATTTTTTGGAAAAAATACACTTTAATCAATAAAAAAAAACTAAACAGTAAAGTTAGCCCATTTTTTTTTTATTTCTTTTTGTATAATGTGAAAGATGTTACACCTCGAGAATTGCGATCTTTATTCTAAGCAACAAAATTGTGATAAAGCCCTGTGTACCATCAACAATTACCACTCTTTATGTGCAGCTGGGCTCCAGTATTTCATGGTGACCGGAAACCCACCAGACCAATGAAAAGTCACTGTGGGTAACACACATATAGGCAGGAAGTGGCTGCAAAGAGGCAGCAGGAGATCAACAGCACTGGAATACTTCTTTCACCTTTTTTTTTTTGTATTTTATTTAAAATGTCACTAAGGCTTCATTTAGATGTGCAGTACAGACTTATTTTTGCCGCCCACCAATGGCCACCCTTAAGCTGTATTAGGCAGCAGATGAGGGCGTTTTACATGCCACAGTCACGATACATTTGGCATAATAAAAAGTTTCCCCCTATAACAGGTTTTTAGTGTCACTCTTTCTGGCCAGCTTATAACCCTGATGTAACGGTGTTACGTTGGAGTTATTGACTGGCTGCTTTGCTGTGAGTATTTGTCAAGCCCTGCCAAACATACATCACCGTCACGTTGTGGACATAAACTGGATGTGCGCAATGTATGGTTAAATAGGGATATAACCATACATACATCGTCACTCTGCTGCCACCTTCTGGATACACACTGGCGGTGCCCCCCGATATTAACCACTTCAGCCCCAGAAAGATTTCCCCCTTTATGACCAGAGCACTTTTTGCAATTCGGCACTGCGTCGCTTTAACTGACAATTGCGTGTCCTTCCTTTTTTTCCCACAAATAGAGCTTTCTTTTGGTGGTATTTGATCCCCTCTGCGTCATTTCTGATCGCCACTATAAAAAAAAAAAGCGACAATTTTGAAAAAAAAAATATTTTTTACTTTTTTGCTATAATACATATCCAAAAAAAAAATATGAAAAAACTAATGTATACATCAGTTTTGGCCAAAATGTATTCTACATATTTGTGGTAAAAAAAAAAAATCACAATCGGCGTATATTCATTGGTTTGCGCAAAAGGTGCAGCGTTTACAAACCATTAATTTATGTCGTTTTTACTATTTTTTTTTTTTACTAGTAATGGCGGCGATCTGCGAATTTTATCTGGACTGCATGTCGGACATTTTTGACACTTTTTTGGGACCAATGACTTATATACAGCGATCACATCTAAAAAACCCCAAAAAACACTGATTACTGTATAAATGTCATTGGCAGGGAAGTGGTTAACCTGTAGGGGGGGCAATGAAGGGGTTAAAGAGGAAGTAAACCCAGATTGGGTTTACTTCTTCAATATACCCCTGTAAAGTAGAATCATAATGGGCTACTATGCATCGCATTGTAGCCCATTATGTGCCACTTGCCTGCAAACGAAGCCTGCGATGTCCAGCGCTGTCCCCGCTCCAGGCCGCGTCCATCTTCAGCCCCTCTTCCTTCCGGGGCCGCGACTCCGGCGCTGTGATTGCCCAGAGTGGCGTGACATCACTCCCGCGCTTGCGCGAGGGAGCTGCCATTCACGGCACGGTCGCAGTGGAGGAAGGGCACGGAGGCTGTTTCTTCACTGCGCATGTGCCAACATGACGTAGGCACAGCACATACACTGCATATCTCCTGAACTGTACAGGTTTAGGAGATATGCAGGGCACCTACAGGTAAGCCTTATTATAGGCTTACCTGTAGGTTAAAGAGGTGTGTGTTCTGTGTGGGCTGCCAGGGGCATAACAGATCTAACTGAACTTGAACACAGGGATCAGTACATCCGTTTCATGCTGCCTGTCAGAACGGTTTCCCATTCTTCCTCTTTCACAGGCGATCGTGGGTCGCCGGTGGACAGAGTCTGCCCGACACGTGGCCACGCTCACAAAGCGTGCAGCGGGTGCCGCCGGTGGTGTGCGCTGGCCTGCAATCGTAAAAGTACGGTCGGCAAGTGGATACCAGACATACATCACCATCGCTCTGCTGCCACCTTGTGGATACACACTGGCACTGTGCCCCCTATATTACCATACATACATCACCATCGCTCTGCTGCCACCTTGTGGATGCACACTGGCACTGTGCCCTATATTACCATACATACATCAATATTGGCGGTGTGCCCTTTACATTAACACACATACATCACAGTTCCTCTACTGCCACCTTGTGGACATGCACTACTGGTGCGCCCCCTATATTATCATACATACATACATCACCGTCACTCTGCTGCCACCTTTTGGATACACAATGGTGGTGTGCCCCCTATATTACCATTCATACAACATCACCATTACTCTGCTGCCACCTTGTGGATACACACTAGCGGTGCACCCCCTATATTACCATACATACATCACTGATATTCTGCGGCCACCTTGTGAACATACACTGGCTCTGGCCCCCTATGTTACCATACATACATCACCGTCACTCTGCTGCCACAGTGTGGATACCCACTGGCAGTGCGCCCCCTATATTACTATACATTACCATTGCGGTGTGCCCTTTATTTTAACACGAAAGGTAGCAGTTTCCTTACAATAAAAACCCCTTTATTTTAACACACATACATCGCCGTCCCTCTACTGCCATCTTGTGGACATGCACTGCTGGTGCGCCCCCATTATTACCATAAATACATCACCGCCACTGCTGCCACCTTGTGGATACACACTGGTGGTGCGCCCCCTATGTTACCATGCATACATCACTGTTCTTCTGCTGCCACCTTGTGGATATACACTGGTGACTTCCTCCACCAGCGGGAGAGGATGTCCATTGAGGACTGTCGCAGACTGGTCCAGTCTGCTCAGAGAGTATACCTTGATGGACTTCAAGGAGGAAAAGAACATCTGAAGATTTCCCCCTCCCCCACTCTCCCTTATTTGTCCTTGTCCTTTCAATAAAGCTTCGGCCCCTCCTTATTCCCCATCACATATTGAATTGTGTTTGAAATGTTTGGAATGCTACATGCTTTGTTTTAGTCCCGGTGCGATGTAGGATGTGCGGGACGGGTCTAACCCAGGCACTGCACATCAGAAATTGTGCGGCACATACGGTAATGAGTCTCGGTCAATGCGGGTGAAGGCAGCGTCATGCATGCGTGATAACTCAGAGAACTTTGCTCCACGAAACACGTTAGGAATCATACCGCCGGGTGAATGTATTTATTATATGATGGGAACTATGCATGCACTGCTTCCCAGTACAGGGGGGAATGTACCACCATTAAGTATTTTGATTTTTATATATTTTACATTAAATAAAGTATATTTTTCAACAAAACTGGCAGTTCTCCCCCTAGATTACCATACATACATCACCGTCACTCTACTGCCACCTTGTGGATACACACTGGCGGTGCTCCCCCTATATTACCATATATACATCACCGTCACTCTACTGCCACCTTGTGGACATACACTGGTGGTGCGCCCCCTTTATTTATTATTATTATTATTTTACAGGATTTATATAGCGCCAACAGATTACGAAGCGCTTTACAATTTGAGGGTAGACAGTAGGAATACAATACACTTAAATACAGTAGGAATCAGAGGGCCCTGCTCATTAGAGCTTACAATCTAAGAGGGAAGGTCAAGAGATACAAGAGGTTATAACTGTGGGGGATGTGCTGATGGAGAAGATAAATGTACAGTTGTTAGGTGGGAGACAGATAGGCTTCTCTGAAGAGATGAGTTTTCAGGGATCGTCTAAAGGTGGACAAAGTAGGAGAAAGTCGGACAGATTGGGGTAGAGAATTCCAGAGGATGGGAGAGGCTCTGGAGAAGTCCTGGAGGCGAGTATTTTGAGACCAGGTTAGTGATGTAGCTGGGGGCCAGCTTGTGGATGGCTTTATAGGTTATTGTTAGCATCTTGAATTTAATTTGTTGGTTGAGTGGCAGCCAATGGAGGTATTGACATAGGGGTGTAGCAGACGCCGAGCAGCCGTTAAGGTGGATGAGCCTGGTGGCAGCGTTCATCATGGACTAAAGTGGGGATATCCTATTCAGAGGTAGGCCAGTGAGGAGGGAGTTGCAGTAGTCGAGGCGAGAAGTGACCAGGGAGTGGATTAGAAGCTTTGTGGTGTCATTGGTTAGGAAGGGGCGTATCTGGGAGATGTTGCGGGGGTTGAGGTGGCAAATTTTAGATAGCGATTGGATGTGGGGCCGAAAGGTTAGTTCAGAGTCCAGGATTACACCTAGGACCTTGGCTTTGGGGGATGGGTTGATAGTTGAGCCGTTGAGTTTGGCAGAGAAATCTGGGGAAGAGGCACGTGGGGCAGGAAATCATGAGCTCAGTTTTGGATAGGTTGAGTTTGAGGAAGTGATGTGACATTCAGGCTGATATGCCTGTTAGTAAGTTGGTGATGCATGAAGAGACAGATGGAGAGAGCTGGGGGGGTGAAGAGATAGATTTGTGTGTCATCAGCGTAGAGATGATACTGAAAGCCATGGGAGGCAATCAACTGACCCAGGGAGGTGGTGCAGATTGGGAAAAGGAAAGGTCCAAGAACAGAACCTTGGGGGACATACATACCTACATCACCATCACTCTGCTTCCACCTTGTGGATACACACTGGCGGTACTCCCCTACATACATCACTGTCACTCTGCTGCCACCTTGTGGATACACACTGGCAGTGCTCCCCCTACATACATCACTGTCACTCTGCTGCCACCTTGTGGATATACACTGGCGGTGCTCCCCCTATATTACCATACATGCATCACCATCCCTCTGCTGCCACCCTGTGGATATACACTGGTGGTGCTCCCCCTATATTACCATACATACATCACCATCCCTCTACTGCCACCTGATGGATACACACTGGTGGTGTTCCCCCTATATTACCATACATGCATCACCATCCCTCTACTGCCACCTGATGGATACACACTGGTGGTGTGCCCTCTATATTACTATACATTCAGCATCACCATCCCTCTACTGCCACCTTATGAATACACACTGGTGGTGCTCCCCCTATATTACCATACATGCATCACCATCCCTCTGCTGCCACCCTGTGGATGCACACTGGTGGTGCCCCCCCCTATATTAACCAGTTGGTGCCAAGCGTACACGCATATGCGGCCAATGGGCATCTCACGGAGAGTTCCTGATCGCTGCTTGCGATTGGGGCTTTTCTGATCATGTGACAGCCAATCACGGCCGTGATATGGCCATAAGCCCCGCCCCGTCTCCATGCATAGCAAACCCCTTAAATGGCCGGCAGTAGCTGGCTCCAAGGGGTTAACATACATACATCACAGTCATTCTGCTGCCACCTTGTGGATACACACTGGTGGTGCTCCCCCATAATATCATATATACATCACATATCAACATACATCTGCTGCCACCTTGTGGACAATCTGCCCGGGATATTTGTTTATACTTAGGAAGAAAAAAAGAAACACAATGTATCTCTTCCTTCTTTTATGAAAGTGATGAACTCCGATCTGTATGAGGGAAGTTTTAACCACTTAAAGACGAAACCTTTTCTGACATTTGTGGCTTACAAGTAAAAATCCAGTATTTTCTGCTAGAAAAGGACTTGGAACCCCCAAACTTTATATATATTTTTTAGCAGAGAACCCTAGAGAATAAAATGGCGGTTCTTGCAATATTTTATGTCACATGGTATTTGTGCAGCGGTCTTTCAAACGCAATTTTTTAGAAAAAATACACTTTAATCAATAAAAAAAAAACTAAACAGTAAAGTTAGCCCATTTTTTTTTTATTATTTTTTTTGTATAATGTGAAAGATGTTACACCTTGATAATTGTGATCTTTATTCTAAGCAACAAAATTGTGATAAAGCCCTGTGTACCATCAACAATTACCACTCTTTATGTGCAGCTGGGCTCCAGTATTTCATGGTGACCGGAAACCCACCAGAGCAATGAAAAGTCACTGTGGGGGGACACACACATATAGGCAGGAAGTGGCTGCAAAGAGGCAGCAGGAGATCAACAGCACTGGAATACTTCTTTCACCTTTTTTTTTTGTATTTTATTTAAAATGTCACTAAGGCTTCATTTAGATGTGCAGTACAGACTTATTTTTGCCGCCCACCAATAGCCACCCTTAAGCTGCATTAGGCAGCAGATTAGGGCGTTTTACATGCCACAGTCACGATACATTTGGCATAATAAAAAGTTTCCCCCTATAACAGGTTTTTAGTGTCACTCTTTCTGGCCAGCTTATAACCCTGATGTAACGGTGTTACGTTGGAGTTATTGACTGGCTGCTTTGCTGTGAGTATTTGTCAAGCCCTGCCAAACATACATCACCTTCACCTTGTGGACATAAACTGGATGTGCGCAATGTATGGTTAAATAGGGATATAACCATGCATACATCTTCACTCTGCTGCCACCTTCTGGATACACACTGGCGGTGCCCCCCCGATATTAACCACTTCAGGCCCGGAAAGATTTCCCCCTTTATGACCAGAGCACTTTTTGCAATTCGGCACTGCGTCGCTTTAACTGACAATTGCACGTCCGTCCTTTTTTTCCCACAAATAGAGCTTTCTTTTGGTGGTATTTGATCCCCTCTGCGTCATTTCTGATCACCGCTATAAACAAAAGAAGAGCGACAATTTTGAAAAAAAAAAATATTTTTTACTTTTTTGCTATAATACATATCCAAAAAAAAAATATGAAAAACAAATGTATTCATCAGTTTTGGCCAAAATGTATTCTACATATTTGTGGTAAAAAAAAAAATCGCAATCAGCGTATATTCATTGGTTTGCGCAAAAGTTGCAGTGTTTACAAACCATTAATTTATGCCGTTTTTACTATTTTTTTTACTAGTAATGGCGGCGATCTGCGAATTTTATCGGGACTGCATGTCGGACATTTTTGACACTTTTTTTTGGGACCAATGACATTTGTACAGCGATCACATCTAAAAAAAAACCCAAAAAACACTGATTACTGTATAAATGTGATTGGCAGGGAAGGGGTTAACCTGTAGGGGGGCAATGAAGGGGTTAAAGAGGAAGTAAACCCAGATTGGGTTTACTTCTTCAATATACCCCTGTAAAGTAGAATCATAATGGGCTACTATGCATCGCATTGTAGCCCATTATGTGCCACTTGCCTGCAAACGAAGCCTGCGATGTCCAGCGCTGTCCCCGCTCCAGGCCGCGTCCATCTTCAGCCCCTCTTCCTTCCGGGACCGCGACTCTGGCGCTGTGATTGGCCAGAGTGGCGTGACGTCACTCCCGCGCTTGCGCGTGGGAGCCGCCATTCACGGCATGGTCGCAGTGGAGGAAGGGCACGGAGGCTGTTTCTTCACTGCGCATGTGCCAACATGATGTAGGCACAGCACATACACTGCATATCTCCTGAACTGTACAGGTTTAGGAGATATGCAGGGCACCTACAGGTAAGCCTTATTATAGGCTTACCTGTAGGTTAAAGAGGTGTGTGTTCTAACTGTGTGGGCTGCCAGGGGCATAACAGATCTAACTGAACTTTGAACACAGGGATCAGTACATCCGTTTCATGCTGCCTGTCAGAACGGTTGCCCGTTCTTCCTCTTTCACAGGCGATCGCGGGTCGCCGGTGGACAGAGTCCGCCCGACACGTGGCTCACGAAGCGTGCAGCGGGTGCCGCCGGTGGTGTGCGCTGGCCTGCAACTGTAAAAGTATGCGACGCGGTCGGCAAGTGGATACCAGACATACATCACCATCGCTCTGCTGCCACCTTGTGGATACACACTGGCACTGTGCCCCCTATATTACCATACATACATCACCATGGTTCTGCTGCCACCATGTGGATATACACTGGCGGTGTGCCCCCTATATTACCATACATACATCAATATTGGCGGTGTGCCCTTTATATTAACACACATACATCACAGTTCCTCTACTGCCACCTTGTGGACATGCACTACTGGTGCGCCCCCTATATTATCATACATACATACATCACCGTCACTCTGCTGCCACCTTTTGGATACACAATGGTGGTGTGCCCCCTATATTACCATTCATACAACATCACCATTACCCTGCTGCCACCTTGTGGATACACACTAGCGGTGCACCCCCTATATTGCCATACATACATCACTGATATTCTGCTGCCACCTTGTGGACATACACTGGCTCTGGCCCCCTATATTACCATACATACATCACCGTCACTCTGCTGCCACAGTGTGGATACCCACTGGCAGTGCACCCCTATATTACTATACATTACCATGGCGGTGTGCCCTTTATTTTAACACACATACATCGCCGTCCCTCTACTGCCATCTTGTGGACATGCACTGCTGGTGCGCCCCCATTATTACCATAAATACATCACCGTCACTGCTGCCACCTTGTGGATACACACTGGTGGTGCACCCTCTATGTTACCATGCATACATCACTGTCCTTCTGCTGCCACCTTGTGGATATACACTGGTGACTTCCTCCACCAGCGGGAGAGGATATCCATTGAGGACTGTCGCAGACTGGTCCAGTCTGCTCAGAGAGTATACCTTGATGGACTTCAAGGAGGAAAAGAACATCTGAAGATTTCCCCCTCCCCCACTCTCCCTTATTTGTCTTTGTCCTTTCAATAAAGCTTTGGCCCCTCCTTATCCCCCATCACACCCGTTGCGTATTGAATTGTGTTTGAAATGTTTGGAATGCTACATGCTTTGTTTTAGTCGCTGTGCGGTGTAGGATGTGCAGGACGGGTCTAACCCAGGCACTGCACATCAGAAATTGTGCGGCAGATACGGTAATGAGTCTCGGTCAATGCGGGTGAAGGCAGCGTCATGCATGCGTGTTAACTCGGAGACCTTTGCTCCACAAAACACGTTAGGAATCATACCGCCGGGTGAATGTATTTATTGTATGATGGGAACTATGCATGCACTGCTTCCCAGTACAGGGTGGAATGTACCACCATTAAGTATTTTGATTTTTATATATTTTACATTAAATAAAGTATATTTTTCAACAAAACTGGCACTCTACTGCCACCTTGTGGATACACACTGGCGGTGCTCCCCCTATATTACCATACATACATTACCATCACTCTACTGCCACCTTGTGGACATACACTGGTGGTGCGCCCCCTTTATTTATTATTATTATTATTTTACAGGATTTATATAGCGCCAACAGATTATGTAGCGCTTTACAACTTGAGGGTAGACAGTACGAAAACAATACACTTAAATACAGTAGGAATCCTGGGCCCTGCTCATTAGAGCTTACAATCTAAGAGGGAAGGTCAAGAGATAGAAGAGGTAATAACTGTGGGGGATGTGCTGATGGAGAAGATAAATGTACAGTTGTTACGTGGGAGCCAGATAGGCTTCTCTGAAGAGATAGGTTTTCAGGGATCGTCTAAAGGTGGACAAAGTAGGAGAAAGTCGGACAGATTGGGGTAGAGCATTCCAGAGGATGGGAGAGGCTCTGGAGAAGTCCTGGAGGCGAGTATTTTGAGACCAGGTTAGTGATGTAGCTGGGGGCCAGGTTGTGGAAGGCTTTATAGGTTATTGTTAGCATCTTGAATTTAATTTGTTGGTTGAGTGGCAGCCAATGGAGGTATTGACATAGGGGTCTAGCAGACGCCGAGCGGCCTTTAAGGTGGATGAGCCTGGTGGCAGCGTTCATCATGGACTAAAGTGGGGATATCCTATTCAGAGGTGGGCCAGTGAGGAGGGAGTTGCAGTAGTCGAGGCGAGAAATGACCAGGGAGTGGATTAGAAGCTTTGTGGTGTCATTGGTTAGGAAGGGGCGTATCTGGGAGATGTTGCGGGGGTTGCGGTGGCAAATTTTAGATAGCGATTGGATGTGGAGCCGAAAGGTTAGTTCAGAGTCCAGGATTACACCTAGGACCTTGACTTTGGGGGACGGGTTGATAGTTGAGCCGTTGAGTTTGGCAGAGAAATCTGGGGAAGAGGCACGTGGGGGAAGAAATATCATGAACTCAGTTTTGGATAGGTTGAGTTTGAGGAAGTGATGTGACATTCAGACTGATATGCCTGTTAGTAAGTTGGTGATGCATGAAGAGACAGATGGAGAGAGCTGGGGGGTGAAGAGATAGATTTGTGTGTCATCAGCGTAGAGATGATACTGAAAGCCATGGGAGGCAATCAACTGACCCAGGGAGGTGGTGCAGATTGGGAAAAGGAGAGGTCCAAGAACAGAACCTTGGGGGACATACATACCTACATCACCGTCACTCTGCTGCCACCTTGTGGACATACACTGGCGGTACTCCCCTACATACATCACTGTCACTCTGCTGCCACCTTGTGGATACACACTGGCGGTACTCCCCCTACATACATCACTGTCACTCTGCTGCCACCTTGTGGATACACACTGGCAGTACTCCCCCTACATACATCACTGTCACTCTGCTGCAACCTTGTGGATACACACTGGCGGTGCTCCCCCTACATACATCACTGTCACTCTGCTGCCACCTTGTGGATACACACGGGCGGTGCTCCCCCTACATACATCACTGTCACTCTGCTGCCACCTTGTGGACATACACTGGCGGTGCTCCCCCTACATACATCACTGTCACTCTGCTGCCACCTTGTGGATACACACTGGCGGTACTCCCCCTACATACATCACTGTCACTCTGCTGCCACCTTGTGGATACACACTGGCGGTGCTCCCCTATATACATCACTGTCACTCTGCTGCCACCTTGTGGATACACACTGGCGGTGCTCCCCCTACATACATCACTGTCACTCTGCTGCCACCTTGTGGATACACACTGGCGGTGCTCCCCCTACATACATCACTGTCACTCTGCTGCCACCTTGTGGATACACAGTGGCTTTATTAACATACATACATCACCTTCACTCTGCTGCCAGCTTATGGACAAACACCGGAAGTGCGCCCCCTATATTGCCATACCTACATCACCGTCACTCTGCTGCCACCTTGTGGACATACACTGGCAGTGCACCCCATTAACATACATATGTCACTGTCACTCTGCTGCCACATTGTGGATACACACTGGTGGTGCGCCACCTATATATTACAATACCCACATCATGGTCCCTCTGCTGCCACCTTGTGGATACACACTGGTAGTGTGCCCCCTATATTACCATACATGCATCACCGTCACTCTGCTGCCACCTTGCGGATATACACTGGTGGTGCGCCCCTTATATTACCATACATACAACATCACCGCCACTCTGCTGTAAACCTTTTGGATACACACTGGCAGTGCTCCCCCTATATTACCATACATACATCACCGTCACCCAACTGCCACCTTGTGGATACCCACTGGTGGTATGCCCCCTATATTACCATACATTCAAAATCAACGTCACTGTTGCCACCTTGTGGATAAACACTGGTGGTGCGCTCTCTATATTACCATATATACATCATCACCATCATTGTGCTGCCACCATGTGTATACACACTGGTGGTGCGCTCCCTATATTAGCATACATACATCATCACCGTCATTCTGCTGCCACCATGTGGATATGCACTGGTGGTGTGCCCCCTATATTATCATGCATACAACTTCACCATCACTCTGCTGCCACCTTGTGGATACACACTGGTGGTGTGCCGCCTATATTACCATACATACATCACCACCCCTCTACTGCCACCTTGAGGATACACACTGGTGGTGCGCCTCCTATATTACTATACATTCAACATCACTGTCCTTCTACTGCCACCTTGTGGAAACACACGGGTGGTGTGCCCCATATATTACCATACATACATCACCGTCACTCCGCTGCCACCTTGTGAATATACACTGGTGGTGCACCCCTTATATTACCATACATAAGGGATATGCAATTAGTGGACCTCCAGCATCACCGTCCCTCTACTGCCAGCTAGAGGATACACACTGGTGGTGCGCCCCCTATATTACCATACATTCAATATCACCGTCCCTCTGCTGCCACCATGTGGCTACACACTGGTGGTGCTCCCCCTATATTAGCATACATTCATCACCGTCACTCTGCTGCCACCGTGTGGATATACACTGGTGGTGCACCCCCTATATTAACCACTTACTGGGCACTTAAACCCCCTTCCTGCCCAGGCCAATTTTCAGCTTTCAGCGCTGTTACCTTTTGAATGACCATTGCGCGGTCATGCAACACTGGACCCAAATTAAATTTTTATCATTTTGTTTCATACATATAGAGCTTTCTTTTGGTGGTCTTTATCAATCACTGCTGGATTCTTTATTTTTTTCTTAAAAAAAAAAATGAACAAAAACCCAAATATTTTGAAAAAAAACTGTTTCATAGTTTGTTATAAAATTTTGAAAACAGTTCATTTTTCTCCTTCATTGATTTGCGCTGATGAGGCTGCACTGATTGACAGTACTGATGGGCACTGGTGAGCATTGGTAGGCAGCAGTGATATACACTAGTATGTGGCACTGGTGGGAACTGGCGGCCACAGATGAGGTGGCGGTGGCTCTCCCTGTTCAGGACCGATGTCCCTCTGGCAGAAGCCGGTAATCGGCTTTTTTTTTCCCTCATGCTCTCAGCGATTACCGATTTTCTGTTTACATCACGTGATCACCTGTCATTGGCTGACAACTGATTGCGCGGTAAGGGGCCGAGTTTGGGGATCTCATTGACTCCCCCCCCTGCGATCTTGAGAGGATGTACATGGACGCCCTCCTGACAATTAAGGCCCGTGCTGTAGCCGTCTTTCGGCTATAGCGTGGGTGGGAGGAGGTTAACAAATAGTATCTCCCAAAAGTAAGTACACCCCTCGCATTTTTGTAAATATTTTATTCTAGCTTTTCAGGTGACAACACTGAAGAACTGACACTTTGCTACAATGTAAAGTAGTGAGTGTACAGCTTGTATAACAGTGTAAATTTACTTATTAAACAGTAAAATAATTTTGAACCAGTCCCATGACATATCACCAGTATCCACACGAAAATTGAAAAAATAAAAATAGAGTAAACAGACAACAACCTCACTAGGAGGTAACAGAATCCAGGGACTTTATATGATACTAATGAATAGGTGAGCCAATATAACACCACTGAGTTTGCAAATATAGAAAAATGTATTGACATAAATAGTTAAAAAAATGAAAATACTCATTCCATTAGTACATATGCAGAACAAGATAATACACATGGAGCAATCCGACGTTTCACAGTCTTGTGCTGCTTCTTCAAGGTAACTCACATATTACCTGGTTCTAATGTACAAAACAATTGTATCAGTATATTTCCAAATATGAGTGTAACATATAGGTAAAGCTCACCATGCAAAATTATTTCATAAATGAAATCGCTCAGCAACGTCCAGAGAACAGGGTGCCCCACTGGGCAAGATAGTCTGCAGCGTCAGAGCTGCATGCCGTGTCTGGTGGGCACTGGGCCATATTCAAAGGTGTAAGTGTACCCCAGTCCCAAAGGCAGCAAGATCCCAGTCTATCCTAGATAGAAATGTATAATAGTCACTATAATCGATAGCAGAGTACAGTATATCCACCAGTGCTGCTCCCCCATCCATATGGCCGATAGCAGCAACTGTGGAATAACGACAGACGCCGTCCACATAAACATCCCATCATAGCTACCTTTTCAGATTTTAGTGAATAAAAAAGTATAGTCCAGCAGACCGCCACAGGGGGATAACGACCGATTACAGCTGCCGCCTGTAATATACGGTCCCCCCGGAAGTGACGGGGCCGGCGCAGCTCAATGATGTCACTTCCAGTGCGGAGTATTTTCATTTTTTAACTATTTATGTCAATTTTCTATATTTGCAAACTCAGTGGTGTTATAATGGCTCACCTAATCATTAGTATCCTATAAAGTCCCTGGATTCTGTTACCTCCTAGTGACGTTGTTGTCTCCTTACTCTATTTTAGTGTAAATTTGCTGTCCCCTCAAAATAACTCAACACACAGCCATTAATGTCTAAACCACAGGCAGAAAAAGTGAGTACACCCTGAAGTGAAAATGTCCAAATTATGCCCAATTAGCCATTTTTTCTCCCCAGTGTCATGTGACTTGTTAGTGTTACAAGGTCTCAGGTGTGAATGGGGAGCAGGTGTGTTAATTTGGTGTTATCGCTCTCACTCTCTCATACTGGTCACTGGAAGTTCAACATGGCACCTCATGACAAAGAACTCTCTGAGGATCTGAAAAAAAAATCTTGCTCTACATAAAGATGGCCTAGGCTATAAGAAGATTGCCCAGACCCTGAAACTGAGCTGCAGCATGGTGGCCAAGACCATACAGTGGTTTAACAGGACAGGTTCCACTCAGAACAGCGCCTCACCATGGTCGACCAAAGAAGTTGAGTGCACGTGTTCAGCGTCATATCCAGAGGTTGTCTTTGGGAAATAGACGTAGGAGTGCTGCCAGCATTGGTGCAGAGGTAGAAGGGGTGGGGGGTCAGCCTGTCAGTGCTCAGACCATACGCCACACACTGCATCAAATTGGTCTGCATGGCTGTCGTCCCAGAAGGACCTTCTTCTAAAGATGATGCACAAGAAAGCCCACAAACAGTTTGCTGAAGACAAACAGACTAAAGACATGGATTACTGGAACCATGTCCTCTGGTCTGATGAGACCAAGATAAACTTATTTGGTTCAGAGGAGTACAAAGACAAGTGTGTCTTGCCTACAGTCAAGCATGGTGGTGGGAGTGTCATGGTCTGGGTCTGTGTTAGGAAATAACACTAAGACCAGAGGTTTCTGGCCGTTTCCGCGGTGGTGCGCGTGCTATTTAAGCCCTATGCTCCCAGCAGCAAGTGCTGTCCTTTCTACAGCGTCTGTGACCTGTGAGCTCAAACCCTCTGTTCCTGTACTACTCCGCTTCCTATTGACCCGGCTTGACCTGATCTGCTGCCTGCACCGAACCCGGCTATCCACGACCCTCCGATTGTCTGCTCCCTTTGTACTTCTGCTGCCCAACTGATAACGAACCTTGCTTGGACTTGACCACCCTTCTGCCTGACCCATCTGTACCGCACTGCCTGCCTGATGCCGACCCAGCCTGCACGACCATCCCTCTGTTCAGCGCAGCCACCTGGATCATCACATCATCACCCGTGACCATCCAGCCCTCGTGCCACCCCGCACTCTTGGACTTCAGTCTACTCTACCAGGGGTCCTTGAATCGGGTATGCAAGAGCGGTTGTTCCCTGTACAAGACAGACTCCACCACCAGGACCGTGACAGTCTGCATAAGTGCTACTGGTATTGGGGAGCTACAGTTCATTGAGGGAACCATGAATGCCAACATGTACTGTGACATACCGAAGCAGAGCATGATCCCCTCCCTTCGGAGACTGGGCTGCAGTGTAGTATTCCAACATAACAACCCCAAACACACCCCCAAGATGACCACTGCCTTGCTATAGAAGCTGAGGGTAAAGGTGATGGACTGGCCAAGCATCTCCAGACCTAAACCCTATTGAGCATCTGTGAGGCATTCTCAAACGGAAGGTGGAGGAGAGCAAGGTCTCTAACATACACCAGTTCTGTGATTTCATCATGGAGGAGGGGAAGAGGACTTCAGTGGCAACCTGTGAAGCTCTGGTGAACTCCATGCCCAAGAGGGTTAAGGCAGTGCTGGAAAATAATGGTGGCCACACAAAATATTGACACTTTGGGCCCAATTTGGACATTTTCACTTAGGGGTGTACTCACTTTTGTTGCCAGCGGTTTAGACAATAATGGCTGTGTGTTGAGTTATTTTGAGGGGACAGCAAATTTACACTGTTATACAAGCTGTACACTCACTACTTTACATTGCAGCAAAGTGTCATGTCTTCAGTGTTGTCACATGAAAATATAGAACAAAATATTTAAAAACATGTGAGGGGTGTACTCACTTTTGTGAGATACTGTGCATACAACACCGCTACTCTGCTGTCACCTTCTGGATACACGCTGGCAGTGCGACCCTTATATTAACCAGTTGGCGCCGAGCACACACAAAAATGTGTCCGATCAGCGGCTCTCTCGCACACTAATCAGCGGTTCACAGGACTTTTCCTATCATGTGACCGCAGTGACAGCCAATCACGGCAGTCACGTGCCCATAAGCCCCACCTCGTCTTCCGGCATAGCAAATCCCTTAAAGGGCCGGCAGTAGCCAGCACCAAGGGTTTAACCAGTTCCCTACCGACGTATAGTGAAATGACGTCGGCAGGGACTGGCCGTCGATCCGGGAGGACGTCATATGACGTCCTCCGCTTCTCGCCGCTACTGCGGGCGTCATCGCCGCTCTTCGCCTCCTGCAGTATACTGCAGGAGGGCCTAGCTGCCGGTCAGGGACGGCTGCAGTAAAGTGATATGCAGCCATCCCTTGACCAATTTGGGAACCACGACCGATGACGGCCGGGAAATTCCCTAAACGATACGGCCTTCTGCTCCACCCCGAATACCCGTGCACTGACGGCACTAACCGACAGTGACGCCAGTGTACTATCCTTTTCAGGACACTTGGCGACTAATCACACGCTCTCTCGGCGACTAGCCTGTGTAAAAACACACACGAGCCGCGGTTGACCAATTATATTCCCAGCGT
>BLSH010205068.1:767844-778904 GCA_018402905.1 Glandirana rugosa
AAAAAAAAAACCTAAACATAAAATCGTTTTTTCATTCTTTATAACAAAAAAAAAAAAAAAAATGTTTTAAAAGCGAGAAAAAAACAAATATCGCCACTAGTCTTTACTGCGTCTCCCCTAGTTTATGGTGGTTTTCTTTCGAGATGACGGACCTAATGGTCCGACCTCCACAGAAAAACCACCTGGGGGACGGTTACCGCCCGGTGCAAGCAAAGTGCTAGAAATAAATACAGTGTGTTCACTAGTAAATTAGACGAACATACATCAAGAGGGGTGTATAACCTACAACGTGAAAAAAAAACAATATTTCTTACTTTTTTGCTAAAATACAAATCCAAAAAAAAAAATAAATAAAAAAATCATTTTTTTTTTTTTATTGGTTTTGGCCGATTTATATTCTTCCTCATATTTTTGGTAAAAAAAAAAAAAAAAAAATCGCAATCGGCGTTTATTGATTGGTTTGCGCAAAAGTTGCTGCGTTTAGGAATGAGAATCAATTTCTGGGTTTTTTATTATTTTTTACTAGTAATGGCGGCGATCTGCGATTTTTAGCGGTACTGCGATATTGCGCCGGACACGTCGGACCATTTTGACACTTTTTTGGGACCATTGGCATTCATACAGCGATCAGTGCTATGAAAATGCACTGATTACTGTGTAAATGCCAATGGCAGTGAAGTAACCTGGAGGGGGCACTATAAGGGTTAACTGTGTTCCCTCAGTGTGTTCTAACTGTATGGGGCAGGGGGAGGGGAGTGATCACGGCTTCCATATAAAGGAAGCCTGTGATCACATCCCTTCCCCCTCTGTTTACATACATGGACCTCCGTTCTCTCACTGCGGGGGGGCCATCGCGGGTAGCCGGCAGAGATCAAGTCCGCCCTACCCGCTCCCTGCCCCCCCCGAACACAGTGAGCGCGCGCGCAACCGGCGGCGCGCGCGCTAACAATACTCGTTATCGCAGCCGCTGTCAGGTGACAGCGTCTCATGTTAACGAACCACTTTGCTGCCGTCAAGCCACGGCGGGCGGTTGGCAAGTGGTTAAAAAGGATTTTCCCTGTGCTTTACCATGTGGGACCCCCTCCCCTCCTCCCTCCTTCCCCTCCCGCTCTGTCTGCCTTTACTTTTCCACGATTGACACAAATTATTTGTGCTTGTCCTCTTTTGTCCGTATTGGCAGGTGTATGCAGTCAGTCCGATCGGACCATCCCTGGCTGCTTAGCCATGGGTGTGGGAGTTTTGAAATATTGTTGGTCACTCGTTATTATTGAAATAACTTTGATTGTTACTTTGTCTGTCACATATGCCTGTATTTCAGGTTTGCGGGTGTCCAACCTATTTCAGCCCCTATTTTATAATACATCTGCTGGATTGTTTTTAGCCCCCTTCATGTGTTATTATGTACTGAAATTGTTTGTCTTGTTATTGCTTTATATGGGTTTTATTGCAATTGCTAATCTGTCATTTTTTTTATATATGCGGGTGGTCATAAATTGTGACAGTTTTTCTTTTCTTTGTTTTACAGATGGCCACTTTAGCCCTCCAACGGGACTCTCCCCTATTTGTGGAGAACGTAAGACCACGGCTTTGGGTCTCTTTTAGGAGCTGCTTTTTATGTCCTGCTGGAAGTGGACACAAATGGATGTGGATGAGAACGCCCAAAATATTCTACTCATACTGGGTTTATTGGATTTATGCATTATATTTTTCATTGGTCGCCATCCCCTTCTTTTATTTTCCACTATGTATCCCTTCCTTAACCCCGTTGTGAGGTTTTACTGACCCCCTGTTTTGGATCATGTGATCAATCAACTGTCTAATTGTGACTACCTTTTGTATATATTGTTGCAAATGTATCAGACATGGCAGACTATGAGTAAGCGCCTATTGTGAGGCGTGAAACGCGTTAGTCCTTTTCTCTGTACCGCATGGACTTATAATGGCTTTATAATAAAGGTTTAATCGGAGTGCAGCGGTCCAGAGTTCTGTTTTACACTTGTATTCCTCACATTGAGCCTGCACCTGAGAGCTATGGAGAGAGCTTCATTATGTGGGAAAATGGGACACACCTTTTGGAGCTGACACACCCATCTCAGCCCATCTGAGTACCCGAGTACTTGTCACCTGCCCATCTGAGTACCCGAGTACCTGTCACCTGCCCATCTGAGTACCCGAGTACCTGTCACCAGCCCATCTGAGTACCCGAGTACTTGTCACCAGCCCATCTGAGTACCCGAGTACCTGTCACCAGCCCATCTGAGTATCCGAGTACCTGTCACCAGCCCATCTGAGTACCCGAGTACCTGTCACCAGCCCATCTGAGTACCCGAGAATCTGTCACCAGCCCATCTGAGTACCTGAGAATCTGTCACCAGCCAATATGAGTACCCGAGTACCTGTCACCAGCCCATATGAGTACCAAAAAATTGGTCTGGGCAGGAAGGGGGTGTAAGTGCCCTGTATGGAAGTGGTTAACATACCCACATCACTGTCCCTCTGCTCAGACCTTGTGGCTATACACTGGTGGTGCGCCCTATATTACCATACATACATCAACATCCCTCTGCTGCCACCCTGTGGATATACATTGGTGGTGTGCCCCCTATATTGCCATACATACATCACTGTCACTCTGCTGCCACTCTGTGGATATACACTGGTGGTGCACCCCCTGTAATACTATACATACATCACCATCCCTCTGCTGCCACCCTGTAGCTATACACTGGTGATGCACCCCCTGTATTACCATACATACATCACCATCCCTCTGCTGCCACCCTGTGGATATACACTGGTGGTGCATCCCCTATATTACCATACATACATCACCATCCCTCTGCTGCCACCCTGTGGATATACACTGGTGGTGCATCCCCTATATTACCATACATACATCACCATGCCTCTGCTGCCACCCTGTGGATATACACTGGTGGTGCATCCCTATATTACCATACATACATCACCATCCCTCTGCTACCACCCTGTGGATATACACTGGTGGTGCATCCCCTATATTACCATACATACATCACCATCCCTCTGCTGCCACTGTGGGTATACACTGGTGGTGCATCCCCTATATTACCATACATACATCACCATCCCTCTGCTACCACCCTGTGGATATACACTGCTGGTGCATCCCCTATATTACCATACAAACATCACCATGCCTCTGCTGCCACCCTGTGGATATACAATGGTGGTGTGCCCCCTATATTGCCATAAATACATCACTGTCACTTTGCTCCCACTTTGTGGATACACACTGGCGGTGCTCCCCCTATAATACCATACATACATCACTATCCCTCTGCTGCCACCTTGTGGATATACACTGGCGGTGCTCCCCCTATATTACCATACATACGTCACCATCCCTCTGCTGCCACCTTGTGGATATACACTGGCGGTGCTCCCCCTATATTACCATACATACATCACCATCATTCTGCTCCCACCGTGTGGATACACATTGGTGGCCTCATCCAGCAGCAGGAGAGGATGTCCATTGAGCATTATCGCAGATTGGTCCACACAGACTACAACTTGATGGACTTCAAAGAGGAAAAGAACATCTGAAGATTTCCCACTCCCCCTCATATGTCTTTGTTCTATCAATAAAGCTTTGGCGCTTCCTTATTCCCCATCACACCCGTTGCGTATTAAATTGTGTTTGGAATGCTACATGCTTTGTTTTAGTCGCAGTGCGGTGTAGGATGTGCGGGACGGTCTAACCCTGGCACTGCGAATCAGACATTGTGCGGCAGATACGGTAATGAGTCTCGGTCAATGCAGGGGAAGAGGGCGTCATGCACGACTTGATAACTCGGAGAACTTTGCTCAACGAAACACATTAGGAATCATACCGCCGGGTGAATGTATTCATTGTATGATGGGAACGGTATTGTAATGTAGTGTTTGCATGCGCTGCATCGCAGTACAGGGTGGAATTTACCCCTATTAAGTATTTTGTTTTTTATATATTTTACATTAAAGTATATTTTTCAACAAAACTGGCAGTTCTCCCCCTATATTATCATACATACATCACCGTCCCTCTGCTGCCACCTTGTGGACATACACTGATGGTGTTCCCTCTATATTACCATACATACAACATCACTGTCAATCTGCTGCCACC
Organism: Glandirana rugosa; assembly: GCA_018402905.1. NCBI lineage: Eukaryota > Metazoa > Chordata > Amphibia > Anura > Ranidae > Glandirana > Glandirana rugosa. The sequence goes on from BLSH010205068.1 coordinate 771,995, forward strand.
TTGTGGACATACACTGGTAGTGCGCCCCCTATATTGCCATAAATACATCACTGTCATTCTGCTGCCACCTTGTGGACGTACACTGGTAGTGCGTCCCCTATATTGCCATAAATACATCACTGTCATTCTGCTTCCACCTTGTGGACATACACTGGTAGTGCGCCCTTATATTGCCATAAATACATCACTGTCATTTTGCTGCCACCTTGTGGACATACACTGGTAGTGCGATTCTATATTGCCATACATACATCAGTGTCATTCTGAGGCCACCTTGTGGACATACACTGGTAGTGCGCCCCTATATTGCCATACATACATCACTGTCATTCTGCTGCTACCTTGTGGACATACACTGGTGGTGCGCCTCCCCCTATATTGCCTTACATACATCACTGTCACTCTGCTGCCACCTTGTGGACATACACTGGTGGTGCGCCCCCTATATTACAATACATACAACATCACCGTCCCTCAGCTGCCACCTTGTGGATACACACTGGCAGTGCCCTGCCATATATTACCATACATACAACATCACCGCCACTCTGCTGCCACCTTGTGGACATACACTGATGGTGTTCCCCCTATATTACCATACATACATCATTGTCAATATGCTGCCACCTTGTGGACATACACTAGTAGTGCGCCCCTATATTGCCATACATACATCACTGTCACTGCTGCCAACTTGTGGACATACACTGGTAGTGCGCCCCCTATATTGCCATACATACATCACTGTCACTCTGCTGGCACCTTGTGGACATACACTGGTGGTGCGCCCCCTATATTGCAATACATACATCACTGTCACTCTACTGCCACCTTGTGGATATACACTGGTGGTGCTTCCCCTATATTACCATCTATACAACATCACCGTCCCTCAGCTGCCACCTTGTGGATACACATCGGCGGTGCGCCACCTATATTACCATACGTACAACATCACTGGCAGTGCCCTGCCATATACTACCATACATACAACATCACCACCACTCTGCTGCCACCTTGTGGATATACACTGGTGTTGCTCCCCCTATATTACCATACATACAAAATCACTGGCACTCTGCTGCCACCTTGTGGATACACATCGGCGGTGCGCCACCTATATTACCATACGTACAACATCACTGGCACTCTGCTGCCATCCTGTGGATACACACTGGTGGTGCACCCCCTATATTACCATACATACAACAACACAGTCACTCTGCTGCCACTTTGTGGACATACACTGGCAGAGCACCCCCTATATTACCATACATGGAACATCACAGTCACTCTGCTGCAACCTTGTGGACATACACTGGCAGTGCACCCCCTATATTACCATACATGTAACATCACAGTCACTTTGCTGCCATCTTTTGGACATATACTGGCAGTGCACCCCCTATAGTACCATACATGCAACATCAGAGTCACTCTGCTGCCACCTTGTGGACATACACTGGCAGTGCACCTCCTATATTACCATACATGCAACATCACAGTCACTCTGCTGCCACCTTGTGGACATACACTGGCAGTGCACCCCCTATATTACCATACATGCAACATCAGTAACTCTGCTGCCACCTTGTGGACATACACTGGCAGTGCACCCCCTATATTACCATACATGCAACATCATAGTCACTCTGTTGCCACCTTGTGGACATACACTGGCAGTGCACCCCCTATATTACCATACATGCAACATCACAGTCACTCTGCTGCCACCTTGTGGAAATACACTGGTAGTGCACCCCCTATATTACCATACATGCAACATCAGACTCACTCTGCTGCCACCTTGTGGACATACACTGGCAGTGCACCCCATATATTACCATACATGCAACATCACAGTCACTCTGCTGCCACCTTGTGGACATACACTGGCAGAGCACCCCCTATATTACCATACATGCAGCATCACAGTCACTCTGCTGCCACCTTGTGGACATACACTGGCAGAGCACTCCCTATATTACCATACATGCAACATCACAGTCACTCTGCTGCCACCTTGTGGACAAACACTGGCAGGGCACCCCCTATATTACCATACATGCAACATCACAGTCACTCTGCTGCCACCTTGTGGACATACACTGGCAGTGCACCCCCTATATTACCATACATGCAACATCACAGTCACTCTGCTGCCACCTTGTGGACATACACTGGCAGTGCACCTCCTATATTACCATACATGCAAAATCAGAGTTACTCTGCTGCCACCTTGTGGACATACACTGGCAGTGCACCCCCTATATTACCATACATGCAACATCAGTCACTCTGCTGCCACCTTGTGGACATACACTGGCAGTGCACCCCCTATATTACCATACATGGAACATCACAGTCACTCTGCTGCAACCTTGTGGACATACACTGGCAGTGCACCCCCTATATTACCATACATGTAACATCACAGTCACTTTGCTGCCATCTTTTGGACATATACTGGCAGTGCACCCCCTATATTACCATACATGTAACATCAAAGTCACTTTGCTGCCATCTTTTGGACATATACTGGCAGTGCACCCCTATATTACCATACATGCAACATCAGAGTCACTCTGCTGCCACCTTGTGGACATACACTGGCAGTGCACCTCCTATATTACCATACATGCAACATCACAGTCACTCTGCTGCCACCTTGTGGACATACACTGGCAGTGCACCCCCTATATTACCATACATGCAACATCAGTAACTCTGCTGCCACCTTGTGGACATACACTGGCAGTGCACCCCCTATATTACCATACATACAACAACACAGTCACTCTGCTGCCCCTTTGTGGACGTACACTGGCAGTGCACCCCCTATATTACCATACATGGAACATCACAGTCACTCTGCTGCCACCTTGTGGACATACACTGGCAGTGCACCCCCTATATTACCATACATGCAACATCACAGTCACTCTGCTGCCACCTTGTGGACATACACTGGCAGTGCATCCCCTATATTACCATACATGCAACATCAGAGTCACTCTGCTGCCACCTTGTGGACATACACTGGCAGTGCACCCCCTATATTACCATACATGCAACATCACAGGCACTCTGCTGCCACCTTGTGGACATACACTGGCAGAGCACCCCCTATATTACCATACATGCAGCATCACAGTCACTCTGCTGCCACCTTGTGGACATACACTGGCAGAGCACCCCCTATATTACCATACATGAAACATCACAGTCACTCTGCTGCCACCTTGTGGACAAACACTGGCAGGGCACCCCCTATATTACCATACATGCAACATCACAGTCACTCTGCTGCCACCTTGTGGACATACACTGGCAGTGCACCCCCTATATTACCATACATGCAACATCACAGTCACTCTGCTGCCACCTTGTGGACATACACTGGCAGTGCACCTCCTATATTACCATACATGCAACATCAGAGTCACTCTGCTGCCACCTTGTGGACATACACTGGCAGTGCACCCCCTATATTACCATACATGCAACATCAGTCACTCTGCTGCCACCTTGTGGACATACACTGGCAGTGCACCCCCTATATTACCATACATGCAACATCAGAGTCACTCTGCTGCCACCTTGTGGACATACACTGGCAGTGCACCCCCTATATTACCATACATACAACACAGTCACTCTGCTGCCACTTTGTGGACATACACTGGCAGAGCACCCACTATATTACCATACATGGAACATCACAGTCACTCTGCTGCAACCTTGTGGACATACACTGGCAGTGCACCCCCTATATTACCGGCATACATGTAACATCACAGTCACTTATCTTTTGGACATATACTGGCAGTGCACCCCCTATATTACCATACATGTAACATCACAGTCACTTTTCTGCCATCTTTTGGACATATACTGGCAGTGCACCCCCTATATTACCATACATGCAACATCACAGTCACTCTGCTGCCACCTTGTGGACATAGACTGGCAGTGCACCTCCTATATTACCATACATGCAACATCACAGTCACTCTGCTGCCACCTTGTGGACATACACTGGCAGTGCACCCCCTATATTACCATACATGCAACATCAGTAACTCTGCTGCCACCTTGTGGACATACACTGGCAGTGCACCCCCTATATTACCATACATACAACAACACAGTCACTCTGCTGCCACTTTGTGGACATACACTGGCAGTGCACCCCCTATATTACCATACATGGAACATCACAGTCACTCTGCTGCAACCTTGTGGACATACACTGGCAGTGCACCCCCTATATTACCATACATGTAACATCACAGTCACTTTGCTGCCATCTTTTGGACATATACTGGCAGTGCACCCCCTATATTACCATACACGCAACATCAGAGTCACTCTGCTGACACCTTGTGGACCTACACTGGCAGTGCACCACCTATATTACCATACATGCCACATCACAGTCACTCTGCTGCCACCTTGTGGACATACACTGGCAGTGCACCTCCTATATTACCATACATGCAACATCACAGTCACTCTGCTGCCACCTTGTGGACATACACTGGCAGTGCACCCCCTATATTACCATACATGCAACATCAGTAACTCTGCTGCCACCTTGTGGACCTACACTGGCAGTGCACCACCTATATTACCATACATGCCACATCACAGTCACTCTGCTGCCACCTTGTGGGCATACACTGGCAGTGCACCTCCTATATTACCATACATGCAACATCACAGTCACTCTGCTGCCACCTTGTGGACATACACTGGCAGTGCACCCCCTATATTACCATACATGCAACATCAGTAACTCTGCTGCCACCTTGTGGACATACACTGGCAGTGCACCTCCTATATTACCATGCATGCAACATCATAGTCACTCTGCTGCCACCTTGTGGACATACACTGGCAGTGCACCCCCTATATTACCATACATGCAACATCACAGTCACTCTGCTGCCACCTTGTGGACATACACTGGCAGAGCACCCCCTATATTACCATACATGCAACATCACAGTCACTCTGCTGCCACCTTGTGGACATACACTGGCAGAGCATGCACTATATTACCATACATGCAGCATCACAGTCACTCTGCTGCCACCTTGTGGACATACACTGGCAGTGCACCCCCTATATTACCATACATGCAACATCACAGTCACTCTGCTGCCACCTTGTGGACATACACTGGCAGTGCACCCCCTATATTACCATACATACAACAACACAGTCACTCTGCTGCCACCTTGTGGACATACACTGGCAGAGCACCCACTATATTACCATACATACATCACTGTCACACACACACATATATATATATATAAATATACACACAAAGTTGTTACAGTAAAATATCACTTTGGTGACAATCATCTCTTCATCGGATAGAAATGTACAAAGTATAGATGGGTTCAAGGATCAGATCCCGGTACCCCCCTCCCCATACACATCTTCATGTCCACGGACAGCTGGATGGGGGGACCGATCCCAGATGGAGGCGCTGTGATACAACTCATCCTGCTGTGCTTTCTACCCTGTGTGTCAGAGGAAGAAGTCTCTAATAGAGGTGACCATATGGTATAATACCTGCCCACATGTCTAATGTTAGAGAGAGAGAGAAGGGGAAGAGCAGGGGTGAAGGGAAATAAAGGAGGGGAGGGAGAAGAAGAATGAGAAGGAGGGGGAGGAAGGAAGGAAGGAGGGGGAGGAAGGAAGGAAGGAGGGGGAGGAAGGAAGGAAGGAGGGGGAGGAAGGAAGGAAGGAAGGAGGGAGTAGAAGAATGAGAAGGGAGTGGAGAAAGGAAGGAAGGAGGGGGAGGAAGGAAGGAATGCTGAGTCTTATCTGTGTCACCAAATCAGGAAGTGAGGGGAAATCTCCCACTGGGGACACCTCTTCCCATAAGAAGTAGATGATCTGCATGGAATGCTCCCTCCACATGCAAACTGGGAGGTGCTGTGTCCCCGGTAGGGTTGCCACATCATCCCTTTAATCCAGGACACATAGGAATTACACAGGTTGTTGTTCTGGGGCTGATTAAAGTGGTCATTAAACTCACTCGGTGCCTCCCCTGCATTAAATCAGCCTCAGAACAACAACCTGTGTAATTCATTTGTGTCCTGGATTAAAGGGATGATGTGGCAACCCTAGTCCCCGGTGTGGATGAGGGAGGGGTCTGAGGGGTCTCGGGGGCGGGGATTGATGGGAACGTACAGTAGATATTTGTGAATTATTGGGCGGGACTTAGACTTTACCTCACAGAGCAGGCGGGGCCACAGAATCCTCTCAGGGGCCATTCGGTGATAATGGCGGGAAGGGAGGAGATAGGAGGCGGGAAATCTCCTTAACACGGGGCGTCACCAGCAGGGCTCTGTACGCCTAGGGTGGGAGGAGCTGACAGCGTAACCCCGCCTATCAATGATTTCGTCCAGGGCGGACTACACCTCCCAGCCTGCATCGCCCGCTAACGTCACCAGTTTCGGATTGGTCCATCCCAGGCTGCACCGGGCGGAGACGTCACCCGGCTGAATTGATCCCTCCCCCCGCCGCGCGGGAGGCGGAAGTGTCCGATCCGGAGGGGATGAGGAGGCCGCCCGCCGGGCAACACTATGGGCAATATATTCGGGCGGAAGAGACGGAGCCGGGTCACCGAGCAGGACAAGGCTGTGCTGGTGAGAGACTCGCCCGGATACACCCCAATATCACCCGAGCAGGACCCCCCACACCCGGATACACCCCAATATCACCCGAGCAGGACCCTCCACACCCGGATACACCCCAATATCACCCGAGCAGGACCCCCCACACCCGGATACACCCCAATATCACCCCCCCCCAGGACGAGCCCACTATAACCCCACATAGGCCCACACCTCCCAGGACGAGCCCACTATAACCCCACATAGGCCCACAC
>BLSH010205070.1:7690-29288 GCA_018402905.1 Glandirana rugosa
TACCGCCACGAAATTGGTGAATTGTTGGCGGGATATCTGTTTACTGTATATGTCTCGCCAACGAATTAAGACCCTCCTGCAGATAACTGCAGGAGGGTCTTAGCGCCAAGGGCCCCCTGGGCTGACTAGTGCCTAGCACCACTTACTGGCGACACTCGCCGGAAAATGGTGCACTAACGCGGCAGTTTACTGCCACACTAGTGTACATTTTTTCGGCCGCCTTCGCGGCCGAAAAGAGAGGACGCTGGGTGGGTGGTGGATGGCTGGGTGGTGATCACTGGATCGATGGTGGGGGTTGCCAACTGTCACTAGGCAGCGCTGTGGGCATTACACATTGCCCACAGCGCTGCAGCACCTCCTCTCTCCCCCCTCTCTCCTCTCACAATGCACTGATCGGTGCGGAGAGGAGAGAAAAGCCGGCGCTTCCGCCGGCTTTTTTACATGTGATCACACCGTCATTTGACGGCGCAATCACGTGGTAAAAGGCCGCTCACAGCGGTCATTCACCACGATCCGTGATCAGTCGGGTCCCCCGGGAACCGCGATTCTGGGAGGACGTCAATAGACGTCCTCCCAGAATTAAGCAACCGCTCTGTATATGTCATTTGTCTATAGGGCGGTTGTTAAGTGGTTAAAGCACCGCCATATAGCTATGGCGATTCACGCAGGAGAGCCAAGCTGCCAGCATTGGCTGGTCATCAAGGGGTTAAAATATTATTTAATATTATTACAAATAAAAAGACAATAATGCAAAAAAAAGGGTTTAAGAGTGAAAATATCTAACAAACTCCTGGTTCTGTGAGTTCAGAAAACTCCAGCCAATGAACATAAGATGTGTCTGTGTGGCTCTCAAAATATATCATGCAGATGTTCTTTTTTGATGGTAAAGGATAGCTCTAGACTGCTAATGCAGTCTCTCTTTTCTGGTCCCGAGGACAGTGTTCTGACTAATCAAGAGATCTGACGAGTGGTGTATGTCACAGTCTTTATGACCATGTAGCTGCCATTCCATCAGATGCAGTGATCTATAAGTATTATTATCTTGGAATACTGGTCACTAATATATTATTGTGCAGCATGAAATTACCATTTAAATGAATACAAATATGATGGGTGTCAGATGCTTATTTTACATAGGAGTTGTAATTTGTCAAACTCGCCTCTTGTACCACCTATTATAGTGGTGTTTGGGCTTAAAATTCTGCTAATGAATTGATACAGGTAAAGATGTACTTATTCTGGCTGTTCTGTTATCATCTCAGAAGTTATTAAATATACTGAAGTTTTGATTTTGTAGGTAGGGATAATCAGCCAGGAATGTGTTTTTGCTAAACTGTTTATGACAGACGAAAAGTCTGACTATTAGCTAGGACAGATATCGGCTTAATGTTCTAATTACTTAAGCCTGGAAACTTGAAGGTTTAATGATGGTTATTAGAGCCAGATTGGGATGTGTATTTTCTTGGTATGGGGTTTACAATGTACTAAATCAAAAAGGTATCTGCTTGCCATACTTTGTTTTGAAATTGGTTAGTTTGGTTAAGAGGTTCTGTCCTATCAATGTACCAATAGGAATGTTTTGGAATACAGCTAAACATTTGTTATTTGTAGGAGATTCCCCCTTGGGATTATAGCCAGGGACAGAAAGGGGATCACTGCTGTCTTGTGCCTCCTATTTTAGAAAAATGTAATGGTTGACAGGAAAGTTCTAATCAACATGGCACAGTGCACAGTATTATCGCAGTGGGTATACGAGTGGTCTAAAGCCATACCTTTTAGTCACAGTTGAGAGTCTAAAGAGTTCAAAGACAAATGGAGGGAGAAAAAGGAGGAGGAACCAGAAGGAAAGGGAAAGTGAAGTTAGGTAAGAGAAGAAGGGAGGAGGTACCCCAGAAACCAGCACAGCAAATTGTATATTAAAATACTCCATCTGTAAAGGTTCAATAGCTGCTTGGTGGTTTGGAAAGGTGAATGACAACCAAGTCAAGGTCACTAGCTTTTGAGAAACTTGTCATGTGTGTCATTTAGAATAGCCAGCAACTTTTGACAAATGTGCCCTGTATGCGACCCTTTACTTTAGTAAAATTAAGAGAAGGTAATTTTCACTTCTGCTAGTCTGCTTAGTTGCCATAAAAATATGTGAAATGAGTAAACGCTCACAGCGCAGAACATTTTCAACAGGTTTATACAAAACATCTTCCCCCCTTGGGAATTGTGTTGATCACTGTATATATCTGGATTAGAGTTGGGTGAATGGTTCGTTCAGAGCATGAGTTCAGGCCTAACATGGGCTGTTCGTCCGTTCGACGAACACATGAATTATCAGCGAGTTTGACTGTATGTTCGGCCCGCCAAATGACCACAATGTACTGCGCTGCCGCACAGTGCATTGGAAGCCCTGATTGGCTGAAGCAATGAAAGCTTGTGCACTGTCAGAGCCAAGATTGGAGAAAGTAATGATGACTCTATCCAATCATGGCTCATTGCTCTTAGTCCCGCCCAACACTATGAAAATATTCTCCCCATAGCGGCCATTTGCAGTATGATATTGGCATGGAGAGAGATAGGACAGGGCTCTGTTCAGTGCTGCTAACGAGTTAGTGTACTATAGTGAGCTATTGTGCTTCTATTGTTAGTGTAGAATATCAGTTTAGTGTGAATCTAGTAATAGTTCAGTGTGAGTGTAGTGTGACCATTCATTTTTACTTTAGTGTCAGTTTTATGAGTGTAGTGTGACCATTCATTTTTACTTTAGTGTCAGTTTTGTGAGTGTAGTGTGATCATTCATTTAGGGACGTGGTCTGGTCGGGGGCCAGGCTGAGGTTGCCTCTTCATTGGCCTCTCCAGGGCACTATAGATGGGTGACTTCCGTATGTATCCGTACCTTACAGCACATTTAACACAGTATATTTGAGTACATTACTACACGTTTAACGCAGTATATATCCATTGTTACTGCACATTTAACACAGCATATATCAGTGTATTTCTGTATGTTTAACACAGTATATATCAGTGCTTTACAACATGTTTAATGCAGTATATCCATGCATTACTGCATATTTAACGTAGTATATATCAGTGCATTACTGCACGTTTAACGTAGTACATATGAGTGCATTTCTGTACGTTTTACGCAGTATACATCTGTGCATTGCTGCACATTTAACGCAGTATATATCTGTGTGTTACTGCATGTTTAACGCAGTATATGTCAGTGTGTTACTGCACATTTAATGGAGTATACTGCATTTCGTTGTTATGTACCTGTACAATGCAATGACAATAAAATTCTATCTATCTATCTATCTATCTATCTATCTATCTATCTATCTATCTATCTATCTATCTATCTATCTATCTATCTATCTATCTAACTATCTGTGCATTATTGCACGTTTAACACAGTATATATCTGTGCATTACTGGGCATTTAACGCAGTAAATAGCAGTGCGTTACTGTACGTTTAATGCAGTATATATCAGTACATTACTGCACGTTTAACGCAGTATATATACCTGCCTTATTAGACATTTAACACAGTATATAACCATTGTGACAATATGAGATGCTGTCATTATGAAGTTGGTCATTTTGGGGACACATTGCGTGCTCATTGACTTGGTGCAGGACTGCAGAGCATAGATGTGGACTGGAGAAAACTTTTTTTGCAGCTTTCTCTGGGTTTTGGTATTCCTGCACACCATCTGTATAATAGAGGTTTAGGAATACCTCAAGGATCCCAGTTGGAGACTGCCCCACCCAAGGGGGATAGAAGATCTCCAGGAGTCAGAGAAGCTTCATGTGGCAGCCAGAGCCTGTTTGTCTGTAAGAGACAGTAAACAGCCTGAGTACTGAGGCCAGAGTAGCTGTATGCAGAAGTGAGAAGCCATCCACACTGAAGAACATGTAGTCTGTGTGACCAGCATAAAGAGCAGAGGTACTACTAAAGAGAGAGCCAGGTGGGCTAGCATTTTCCACTTATGCATTTTTCCTGGAGAAGAACCCCTGTGTAGACATGTTGGACTTTTGCTTGGTGTTTTTCCATCTCCAATAAACATGGGCTGCTAAGCCCTTAAAATATAGTTCCTGACTGATGTGAATCACTTGAAAATGCATCTAGTACTGAGCTAAACACCCCCAATATCACACCGTGCATTACTGCATGTCTAATGTAGTATATATCAGTGCGTTACTGCACGTTTAATGCAGTATATATCAGTGCGTTACTGTACACTTAACACAGTATATATCAGTGTGTTTCTGCCGTTTAACCACTTCAGCCCCAGAAGGATTTACCCACTTCCTGATCAGGCCATTTTTTGCGATACAGCACTGCATCGCTTTAACTGACAATTGGGCGGTCATGCAACGCTGTACCCAAATAAAACTGATGTCCTTTTTTCCCCCACAAATAGAGCTTTCTTTTGGTGGCATTTGATCACCTCTGCAGTTTTTATTTTTTGCGCTATAAACAAAAAAAGCGACAATTTTAATAATATATAATATAATAAATATCCCCAAAAAATATTAAAAAAACAAATTTATTCATCAGTTTAGGCCAATATATATTCTACATATTTTTGGTAAAAAAATATTGCAATAGGTGTATATGGATTGGTTTGCGCAAAAGCTATTGCGTCTACAAACTGTGGGATAGATTTATGGACTTTTTTAATTGTTTTTACAGGTACGGCAGTTGGCGCTATCCGACCAGCTTGTCGCAGTATATCTGTATGAGCTGGTTGGAAAGTGGCTAATGCAATATATATCTGTGTGTTACTGCAGTCTATAACAGTATATGTACGTGCATTACTGCATGTTTAACACAGTATATATTAGTGCGTTACTGCAAGTTTAACGCAGTATATATCAGTGCGTTACTGTACATTTAGCGCAGTATATATCTGTGCATTACTGCACATTTAATGTAGTATATATCAGTGTGTTACTGCACATTTAACGCAGTGCATATCAGTGGGTTACTGCATGTTTAACGCAGTATATATCAGTGCTTTACTGTTCATTAAATGCAACGTATATCTGTGCGTTACTGCACATTTAAGGCAGCATATATCAGTGCTTTACTGCACATTTAACGCAGTATCTTTCATTGCATTACTGTACGTTTAACGCAGTATATTTAAGTGTGCTAGTGCATGTTTACCACAGTATATTGCAGTGCGTTAGTGCAGTGATACTGCAGTATATTGTAGTGTGTCAGTGGAGTCTGTCTGTGTAGTGAGTGCTCAAGTTAAAGTATGCCATACACCACTTTCTATTGATTAAAGTTCATCCACATACACATTTCCAAATCTTTATTACATTTTGTTAGTTAGCACCCCCATCATGTCCTTGAGGCCAAGGAGAGGCAGATGTTCCCATGGTACTGTGAGGGGGTCAGCAGTGTATGTGTCCACAGGCAAAGGTGGACATGGTCTGTCCTCAGGCAGGGCATCATTTCCTCTGTTTAGTGATGTTGCCCATGCCATCCAGCCACAGCATGCAGAGGAGATGGGGGACTGGTTTACTAAACCATCATCATCCTCCTCATCCTCCGTCATCCAAACAGAGACTAGTGTACAGTCCACTGCAGGTGCCAGAGTAGCTTATTCTGCCTCTTTATCCACAGCGACTCCTGCCATAGCCCCAGCATCAGGCATGGAGGAGTCAGCTGAGTTATTTGCGTTACTGCGTGTTTAACGCGATATATATCCATGCATTACTGCATGTTTATTGTAGTATATACCAGTGCGTTACTGCATGTTTAATGCAGTATATATCCGTGCATTACTGGATGTTTAACACAGTATATATTAGTGAATTACTGCACATTTAATGCAGCATATATCAGCGGGTTATTGTACGTTTAACACAGTACTAGGGATGGGCCCACGGTTCGAATCAAACGTAAGTTTGACTCGAGCATCCAGCATTCGGCCGTTCGTCTAATTTAGAACATTATGGGGTGTTTGCAGTGACTGTTGTTACTGCATATTTAAAGCAGTGTGTTACTGTACGTTTAACACAGCATATCCTTGCATTACTGCACATTTAATGTAGTATATATCAGTGCGTCACTGAACATTTAATGCAGTATATGTCAGTACATTACTGCACATTGAATGCAGTACATATCAGTGCATTACTGCACGTTTAATGCAGTATATATCAGTGGGTTATTGTACGTTTAACACAGTACTAGGGATGGGCCCACGGTTCAAGTCGAATGGAAGTTCGACTCGAGCATCGGGCATTCGCCCGTTCATCTAATTTAGAACATTATGGGGTGTTCACAGTGACTTTGCCACGCGGAGCACCCCATAATGCATTGCACACAGACATGGGAGGGCTCCCGCCGACTGCCCACTGTTTGTTATGCCAGTTTATTTATATGGCAGGGCAGGGCCACCCAGCGATGTAAGTGAGCGACCCCGCCCCTTCTGACATCATGTGATGTCAGAGGGGTGGGTCATGCGTGTATGTCACCGAGTGGCCCCGCCCTGCCATATAAATAAAGTGTCACAACAAACAGAGTTCAGTCGGCGGGAGTCCTCCCATGAAGGAGCTGTTGCGTTGTGAATGACGATGGATTACAACGGGGGACACTTATTTTTATTTTTTAATAAAGGACTTGTCACGAATTGTCTCCTGTAGTTTTTTCTTTTTTTGACACTTTTGGTGAAGTAGTAGGGGTATGATGTACCCGATACTAATTCACATAGGCGGGTCGGAATCAGAGGGCCCCCTTATTAAAGGGGGCTTCCAGATTCTGATAAGTTCCCTGCCTGCACACCCCCACAACCACAGCCCAGGGATGTGGGGAAGAGGCTCTTGTCCCCATCAACATGGGGACCAGGTTCTTTGGAGTGGGGGATGTAGAGCCCCCCTGCCCCAAAACACCCATACTCCCCATGTTGAGGGCATGTAGCCTGGTACGGTTCAGGAGTGGGGTCGTTCACTCGTCCCCCCCTATCCTGGCTGACCAGGGTGCATGCTCGGATAAGAGTCTGGTTTGGATTTTAGGGGGGACACCACATCAATTTTTTGTAAAATTTTGGCACATGTTCTCCTTAAAATCCAAACCAGACCCAAAGGGCCGGATTTGGACTGGGGGACCCCACGCAAATGTTTTCAGTGATTTTCCCTTTTTCCCAGAGATGCACCCTTTTACAGGCAGATTAAGGGACCCCCCCGGGCACATTATTTAAACGAATATTTATTTTTTATTGTTTCACTTTAAGCATTATTAAAATCACTGCTCCTGAAAAAACGATTGATTTAAAAACTTTTTTCTGCATTGATACATGTCCCCTAGGGCAGGACCCAGGTCCCCATACACTTTTTAGGGCAATAACTTGCATATAAACATTTAAAATGAGCACTTTTGATTTTCCATGTTCGGGTCCCATAGACTTTAACTGTGTTCGAATGTTCGCACAAATTTTTTGACTGTTCGCATGTTCTGGTTGCGAACTGAACCAGGGATTGTTCATCCCATCCCTACACAGTACATATCAATGCTTTACTGCATGTTTAATGCAGTATTTTTGAGCACGTTACTGCATCATTAATGCGGTATATTTTAGTGTGTTACTGTACGTTTAACACAGTATATTTCAGTGCATTAGTGCACATTTACCACAATATATTGCAGTGCAATTTTACTGCAGTATATTGTAGTGTGTCAGTGGAGTGTGTCTGTGTAGTGAGTACTCAAATTTAAGTACACCAAACACTACTTTCCACTGATTAAAGTGCATCCACATATACATTTCTAAATCTTTATTACATTTTGTTAATAAGCGCCCCCATCATGTCTGTGAGGCCAACAAGGAGAGGCAGATGTTTCCATGGCACTGTGAGGGGTCAGCAGCGTATGGGTCCACAGGCAAAGGTGGACATGGTCAGTCCTCAGGCTGGGCATCATTTCCTCTTTTTAGTGATGTTGCCTGTGCCATCCAGCCAGGAGGTGGTGGATTGGCTTACTAAACCATCATCATCCTCCGGCTGCCATTGTGGTTTATATTGCCTCCTTGTCCACAGCTACTCCTGCTATAGCCCCAGCATCAGGTATGGTGGAGTCAGCTGAATTATGTGAACACAGCCTCAGCCACTTGCCCCTTGATGATGCACAGCCATTACTTGATTCAGATCTTGGTTCTGAGGTTGAGGAAGGTAGGAACGTGAGCCTACAGAGAGGGGAGAACACTGGTAAACAACAAATTGTCAGTCATGTTCCCCCAGCCGCAGCGTATTACCAGTGATAATAAGGATATTGGGGATGATGATGATGAGGTCATTGAGTGCCGGATAGAACAGAGGAGGAAAGTGAGGGTGAGAACATCCACCCTATTGCACCAGATTGTGGAGCTGTTAACTCCCGCCCCACTTCCAACAACTCAGCTGTTTGGGCCTTTTTTAGCACATGTGCAGCCGGCCGCACTGTTGCAATGTTGGAAGATCTGCTCAAGCAGGCCAGAAGAGTTCAGAAGGGTTGGAAGATCTGCTCAAGCAGGCCAGAAGAGTCTGTAGCCATTTCAGACGGTTATACACAGCCATTGCTCAGTTGGCTGAAATTCAGCGAAAATTCCACCTGCCCCTAAACCATCTGATTTGTGACATACCCACCAGGTAGAACTCAATTTTGGCAATGCTGCAGTGGCTGCCTATGCAGCAGAGGGCCATCAACAAATATATGTGTGAGTATGGCACAATGACAGGCTTTTTTTCCCCACTTCATTGGCTGCTGATAAAGGATGCATGCACTGTACTGTCACCATTTGAGGAAGCCACAAGGATGGTGACCCGTGACAATGCATGCATCAGTGGCACAATCCCTGTTGTGTTCTTTCTGGAGCAGACTCTGTGTGGCCTTATGGACAGGGAACTCGGGGCAGAGCAGCAGGAGGAAGAGGAGGATTTCCTTTCCTCAATGCTTACTTTATGCAGACACCTACATCACAGAACACACAAGAGAAGAGGGAGGAGGATTCTGGCAGCTTTGGAGGCAGTGAAGCAGAGCAAGACAGATGTCAACCCTTAACAGATGGTTATCCATCTCCAGAACCCTTGGAAGTAGTAGGTGGCTGGGAGGAGGCAGTATCAGACACTAATCCTCAGTGACCCTGAGGAGTCTGCTTCTCATGCCTCCACAAACTTGTCGTGGGCGGGCTCTCTCATTCTTAAAAGCCTGCGCAAGGACCCAAGAATATGTGGCATAAAGAAGAAGGGTCACTATTTGTTAGCAAACCTCCTTGACTACCGTTACAAGGGGAAAGTCTTGGCGCTCATCCCGTCCTCACAGAGTGAGCAAAAGATGTAATCTCTTGAGGACATCTTTAAAGAGGTGTTTATGTAATGCCTTTCCCGACTCTAGTAGGTTACAGTCTGGTGGAAAACATAATTTTGAGGCTTCTGTTGGTCAAGAGAGGAGGAGTGGAGAAGGGGAGCCTCCTCAGAGATGCCTTTCAAATTTTTCCACACCTGTTTGACTCATGCATATCATTGCAATTCTTGCTTTCATCAAGAGTACCTGTCACGGCACCTGGAGTCAGGTGACAGATGCGCACCGCAAGAGAGTGCGAATTGCACCACTGAAGTGTGAAGCGTACGCTAAGGTTGTGAAGTGCACTGCAAGGTTGTAGACCTATGGCTGACTGCTGCTAAGTAGTTCTGGCTGATACGGGGAGAGGGCCCCCTAGAGCACGGACACTGAAATACAGGGAGCTAGTGCATGAGTTTCCCTGGGGCACGGAATCTAAGAGCCAGTGGTTGTTCACCAGAACCTCTAGTGGTGAGGATGGATTTGGCTGCAACTGAATCCAGGTCGTGGCCCCCGGGGTCCCCTAGCTCACGCTCAGGCTGGCTAGAGGTGGTAGAGGGGAAGCAGCAGCACAGGAATAACAAGAATAGTCAGAGGGATAGCGAAGGGTCAGGGCTACAAGCAGACAGGAGAAACCGAGAACAAGCCGAAGATCGAGGTATCAGGCAGGAAGGGATAGTCAGGCATGCCAAAGATTGGTACACGGATAAGACTCAGAGCAATGAAGGAAACAACCACACACAAACCAAACATGGACAAACGTTGATCAGCAATGCAGCCTTGCACTGCCAGGTGTTATATCCTCTTTCCAATTAAGGCCTGGGGAGGAGACCAGCTGAGGAGGGCCTACTAAAGCACACAGGTGAGGGAGGCCCGGCCTTTAACTGGACACATGCAGCAAAGGTAGGCAACAGATAAGACATGAATATTTGCTGTGGTTTCATGGCAGAATGTTTACTGGTTTCATGACAATACCCCCCTCTTACGAGGCCTCTCCCTCCCCCGCTTGGGTCCAGGCTTGGAGGGAAACCTCAAATTAAACCTTTTCACAAGATGAGGCGCAAATACCTCAGATGCAGGAATCCACAACCTCTCCTCAGGACCAAAAACTCTCCAATGCATGAGGTACTGAAGGATGCCTTTACAGAGGTGAGAATTCAGAATGTGGCTAGCCTCATACTTCTGATTAGAAGACCAGAGACCAGAACAGAGGTTGGGGGAGGCCAAGAGGAGTTATTGAGGGTGAACGGTTTCTTAGAAGTGGGCAAGGGCAAGCGAAGACCAGCAGAATCTTGCATGGAGAAGTCAGACCAGGCACAAACATGACAATCCCTCTTGGAATCATGTCCCAAACAAAGAATCTTAGCTCTTAGCTCAGTGAGGACGAAGATCTTGCCCGGAGGAGTTTTTGACTCCAAGGTGGTAGAATGGGCAAAGATGCATGAGGTCAGACAGATAGACTCAGGTTCACAGGTGGACTGCTCATCCAGAGTGCCAAATGACCTAGAGAGCGTATCAACCTGACTGTTGCTGGGCACATCCCAGAATATGCTACATGCAGCGGGAAGAACAGGAGATACTGAGGTGGTGGCAACAGGAATTTCCACTTTCTGGGCAACCTTAAGTAGACAAGAAGAGGAACAGGAGGGACCCCAAGCCCCAATTTGCCCAGAAGTCCAGTTCACATGTGGAGAATGGAGCCGTAACCAATGAAGGCCCAGTATGGTGGGGGTTGAGGCCTTAGGCAAAATAAAGAAGGACATCCACTCCTGGTGGAGTGTCCCTACCGACATCTTAACAGGGAGGGTCTAGAAGCGGATAGGACCCCCTGGGAGAACAGTGCCATCAATCGCCGATACCATCACTGGTGTGGTGAGGGGTGAAAGGGTAAGTCCCAAAGAAGATGCAGTTCCCCAGTCCGTGAAATTGCCAGCAGCTCCGGAATCCAGATACTGTATGCTATGACCGGATGAGAGGAAGCGCCAACATGGAGGCACACAGAAACAAGAAGACAAGGAGGTGAAGGTGATACTTCTGGATCCAATACTCCACCTTCCAGATGTATTGGACCTGAGCGTTTTCCCGGGCAAAGTGAACAAGTGTCAAGAAAGTGGCCTTTGCCCCCACAATAGAGGCACAGACCCAGAGTTCTGCACATAGCATGTTCCCCAGAAGATAGCCTGGTCTGGCCCAGCTGCATGGGTTCCTCAGCTGGCAGGGGACACTCCCCAATATGAAGAGAGGGGAGCTCAGACTGCCTAAGGGCTGGGAAGTGCTGGCATCTTTTTTCTAGGGACCTCTCCTGAAAACGGATGTCGATCTGGTTACACAAGGAGATGACCCTGTCCAGATTAGTGGGGAGCCAAAGATCGGTACACGGATAAGACTCAAAGCAACAAAGGAGACAACCACACACAAGCCAAGCACGGACAAACTTTGATCAGCAATGCAGCCTTACACTGCCAGGTGTTATATCCTGTTTCCAATTGAGGCCTGGGGTGGAGACCAGCTGAGGAGGGCCTACTAAAGCACACAGGTGCTGGACACATGCAGCAAAGGTAGGCAACAGATAAGACATGAATGTTTGCTGTGATTTCATGGCAGAATGTTTACTGGTTTCATGACAGTACCTTGATAGACTTATGGTGTGAAGGCACCACCGACACCCAAAGACCAATTTTTCCGCAACTGTTTGAGTGGGGCATCAAATTTCAATTTTGGACAGCAAGGCCAATTCTTGCTTTCATCAAGAGTACTTCTATAGGGTACGGTGTGAAGGCACCACCGACACCCAAAGTCCAATCTGCACCTGTAACTTCTATCCAAAGTCTGTGAAAGAGACACCAGAATGTATCCAAAAAATCTCTAATCTTGTTCTGACTGCACTAAATTGTGGCCTCATCATGGAAAATGTCTTTTTTTTTTTTGCTTTATAAATGTCATTATTGTTGCAGGAGGCTCTATACACAGTACAGAAGTGTGACATTACAGGCAGACTAAGGGGACCCCCAGGCACTATATTTAAAGGAATTTTTAATTTTTATTTCTCATTTTGATGGTTTCACATTAAGCATCAGTAAATCACTGCACATTTAAACATTTTCTTCATTGGTACATGTCCCCAGGGCAGTACCCAGACCCCCATAACCATTGTATGCCCAATTGCTTGCATATAGCCCTTCAAAATAGTCACTTAAGATTTTTTTCAGCTCGGGTCCCTTAGACTTCAATGGGGTTCGTTATTCGGTTCTGAACTTTTGAGATAGTCAAAAGTTCTGCCGAAAACTGAACAGGGGGTAATTTGGCCCATTTCTGATCTGGATCCATAGATGTTTGACCTTAGGGCATGTCCACCAGATGTGCTTCATATCTCCTAGGTCCAAACAACCCCGCTCTTCTTTGAAGAATTGTGCACTGCAGGCATCTCATCTAATTTACTATCTTGGGGGAACACTAGGTTGAGTTTTTTCCCTGAAAGATAATTACCAAGAAGAGCTTTACTGCCCTCTGCCCCCAAATGTATTATAATTTGTCACAACTTTAAAGAAGAATTCCAGGTATGCCATTTTTACATAGTTACATTGATTCAGCTTGGACCAATGTAACTATGCATATACAATACCTTTAGGATCCCTCTAAAATATGGAAGTCACTATAGTAGACACCACTTTACCAGAAATCTCCTACGGGTCCCATGCTGAGTAACTGTTCTTCTACATTGTGAACTCCGAAGGCCCAGCACTTGCCATGGGCACCATTTAAAGACAGGTGGGGAGGTAGGGTGGTCTTGCTTTCTAGCTTGTCCAATCAAAGAATGAATACTTTCTAGCTTATCCAAATCAATTGCATTCATTGAGAAAATGCAAAGCATTCTCTCAATGGTGCATGTGTCAAGAGGCTATATAGGAGCAGGTTTTGGGACTTTGTGTGAAACATGCAGCCAGGGAGGTATCAGGGAATAAATGTATCTGGTGGGTATACCATAAATTACGACCATATATCTTACATAGTAACATAAGCCATCTAAAATACTAAATAAGGAAACTTTATTCCATAACATAATACATAATAATATGGTAGTATAATGGCATAGCAAAATAATGGTTCACAGGAATAGTATCATAAAAACACCAGACTCTTTATTGCGTGTCTCCACAGTAAAAAACATAATTGAAATTGTTAAGGTCCAATAAAACATGATGTTGGTAACAATCTTAAGATGTAAAAAGAGGGGCATCTAATAGTTCAACATGTTTTTTGGCTGGAATGCCACTCTTCAGGAGCAGATGCAGGATAGGTGCCTATAAAAATGTTGACATTAAATATTAAATTGGGTAAGTATATAAAAGGAAAAAGGAAAAAAGGGGAGGAAAAATGAATACAAGGGTAGGTCCCCCACTCATACTTACAAACCAGCTATGAGTCTGGGCACAGGCATGGAAGGCTGAGGGCCGCCCGGGAGGAGCCTTCACTATGTGCAGTAATAGAGTGCAGAGTTCCTCTCAAAAGTAACTTGTCCCATGTCACTATTCACTGTAACTTGTATGTTTGCTTTAGGGGGGATGCACTGAGCCTGTGCCCAATCCACCAGTCCTGCGCATCTCTGTTACCTCACCCCCAGTAACAGTATGGGGTCCCATCGAGCACATAGCGCAGACCTCATGCATGCTCTCACTTGACTCTGTCCTTCTCGTACCATGTGACCGGGCCTCAGATCTCCATAACACTAGTCTGCTCCCAGTTGCCATGGGAGATGGACTGCTGAGGAGGGAGACAGAACACCGACCACCTTGCTCCTGGAGGACCTGTCACCTTACCAGGTGCTACACTTAATGACTGGTTGATGTAGCTTGTTCCTTCACTTGGTTACCCTTAGAAACTACACATACTGTATCTTCCTGGTCATTGCTAACCCATTTGTACAAGTGTTACTTCATAGTGCATTTAGAGACCCAGGTTCTTTGGAATATGCCAGAACCAACATGCAACCCTTTTTAGTAACTTCAGACTAGGTTTGTAAAGGTTAAGATAGCTTGTTGAAATGCAGCATGGAAATACAGAATGAACAATGTCCTTTCCTAATCGTGCAGGCATACTTCTGAGTGAGTCCATGACAGGCATTGCCCATGGCACTTGGATGCTGTCTGTGGTTCCCGGTGTCTTTGCATCTTCTTCCCAGAGTGACTCTACAGCAGTCCCTGATAAGCGATTGCCACAGTGATTACTACTCCCAATGTTTTCTCACTAACTAAATACATTTCAATCAGCCTATATTTATGTCAAGTTAGATTTTTATCTCCATTCTCCCAAATATTTCCCATGAAAATAAAACAGATTTTTTTTTGGCAATAGATGACAATAGATAGTGTTGGAATGTAGGAATAATGACTGGCTTATCTGGAGGTTCTCTGTTATAAGGGTGCCAGATTTTAGTAGTTATGCCTGCTCAAATGTATTCATTTTTATCATGAAGAATGTTCATAGCCACTGATAAAATGGATTCCCTGTGATGACAACATGGGTGTCCAGATTACTGGGGGTTTATACACATCAAATTGTTGCACAGCTGTCCTACATTGTCTATATCTCACATTAGTACATTGAAGTCTTACACTTAAAGTGATTCAAAAGGTTGTAATTAAAAAAAAATAACAAACATATTATACTTACCGGCTCTGTAAAATGGTTTTGCACAGAGCAGCCTTGATCATCTTCTTTTTGGGTTACCTGCCACCCTCCAGTGCTTCTACTGGCTCGCCCATGCGATCAGCAAGCCAGAGAATAAATCAGGCATTTACCATAAAGCTGACCGAGGACCTAATGGTCCCCGGCCATCTCTATGACTTTCAGAGGCCAGACATCAGATCTCTTTGTAAAGATGACCTGTCATTCACCATTCCTATTACAAGGGATGTTTACATTCTTTGTGATAGGAATAAAAGTGATAAGAAAAAAATTAAAGGGAAAGTGTAAAAATAAAAAATAAAAATAAAATAAACAATTAAAAATAAAAATAAAAAATTAAGGATTCCCCATTCCTGTGTGCTCGCACGCAGACGTGAATGCATATGTACGTCGCTCCCGCATATGTCAATGGCGTTCAAACCACACATGTGAGGTTTCGCTGCAAACGTTATAGAGCGAGAGCAATTATTCTTGCCCAAGACCTCTGTAACTCTAAACAGGTAACCTATAAAAACCTTTAGAAAATGTTAAAGCGTCACCTATGGTGATTTTTAAATACCATAGTTTGGCGCCATTTCACGATTGTGTGCAATTTTAAAGCGTGACATGTTAGGTATCTATTTACTCAGCGTAATGTCATCTTTCACAATATACAAAATAATTGGGCTAACTTTAGTGTTTTGTTTTTTTAATTCATGAAACAGTTTTTTCCCACAAAAAAATGAGTTTGAAAAATTGCTGCGCAAATACCACGTGACATAGCAAGTTGCAACACTAGACATTTTATTTCCAAGGGTCTCTGCTAAAAAACATATATCATTTTTGGGGGTTCAGAGTCCTTTTCTAGCAAAAAAATGATGATTTTTACATGTAGGAGAGGAATTCCAGAATTGACTTGGGCTGGAAGTGCTTAAATAACTGAATATCCACACATTTTATAGAGTGAATATTATTAACTAATTTAGTAAAGCAACCCAAATTATTTAAGACTATAAAGAATGCCATCTTCAAAAGACAATTGCAGTCTGGTACTCTAGTTAATAATTGTTCCAATCAATTAAGATGTTGAGATCATCTTTCCTTCTTCATAAAACACACAATTTTATTAACCTGCATTTAACAACATAATTACATTGAAGTACAATATAGTCCAGTTGAAAGAGATTGTTGGTATTATTATTATTATGCAGGATTTATATAGTGCCAACAGTTTGCGAAGTACTTTACAATATAAAGGGAGACAATACAGCTGCAATACAATAAAATGCAAGAGGGGCTTCAAGCTGCCATCTTCTCTCGTCACTCAGCAGGCTCCCTGTCAGCGAACACCGATTCACCATGGCCGAGGAACCAGTGCCGGTCCCAGCAGAGGCTGAGAAAATGGAGGACACTGAAGCACCCTCAACATCTGTTGAACAGGGGACAAGGGGACCTCTAAGGAACACATATATATACACTATTTGTACCTCATTCCCCAAGGTATAAATTCAAAAATTAATAGATCCAAGAGATCTACACAGGGAGGGTATGGGAATGTTTGTGGGGCTTCAACAAAGGAAAAAAGAGTAACAACCACAATAAAATCAATCAGTTTTAATATTGCGTAATTAAAAACAGAATTATGCATATAAGCACTTAGCAGAACATAAATAGAAAAAACACGGCAGTGATCATATTCTTGGGTTTTGCACTTTTACAGTGGTGCGTGAAGAAGTTGTCCCAACATGTTTCGCTATAAAGGTAGCTTCATCAGGGGACAGATGTTGTAATACTGTTATGTGACACAGAAAATAATAATGAATAAACATATAAGCATCCAAAACAGCATAGCATCATAGTATATTACATCATTAGCTGCATATGCCTCCTATGGCATGGCTCTCCTGGAGCTGGCACGAATGGGAAACACCTTGGAAGGGATCCCTGAGGATGAAGAGGAAGATGGGTAGAAGGATGATGACCCCAATGTCCCCAGCGCTGCTAATCTAGATGAGAAAGAAAAGGAGCAGTTAAGAGGGCAGGTCTATGATGCCATGGCTGAACCCGAGAAGCCTGAGAAATCTGATATGGAAGAGGCCAAGACTGATGAAAAGGCAGAGGATGGTGTTGTGGAGATGGAAGAGGATGACCAGCCATCTGAAGAAAGGCACTGAAGAGAAAACAAATGAAGAAGCTGTGTTCCCCTCTGAGAAGGGGGATGAAGGTTAGAAGAGCACTGATGTGCCTGAAGAGAAGTCTGGTGCTGGTGAGGTTGTGACTGAAGAGAAGGCTGATGCTGGTGAGGTTGTGACTGAAGAGGAGAGTGCAGAAGAATCAGAGGGTGAAGAGAAGAATGCAGAGGAATCAAAAGGTGAAGAAAAGAGCATGGAAGAATCAAAATAGAGGAGCAAAGAGGAATAGAATTTGGAGGAGAAGAGCACAGAGGAATCCAAGCGAGAAAAGACAGAAGCCACAGAGAAGACAGAAGAGAAGGTGAAGTCCTCTGAACCCCCAGTAAGCCGACTCTTCTAAAACACCCACTGACTATTAACCCCCATCACAAGAGTATAAAGTATCTAAAACACCCTGCTGAAGAAACTGAGGGGGCCAAACCCCCCTGGCTGAGGTGATGGCTTCAAAAGAGCAGCTTGAGCAGAATACCAAAGCTGAAGATGAGGAAGCTGTGCTAATGGAGGGTGAAGAGGAGGGATAAGGCGCTGAATCTGAAGATGGTGAGGAGAATGAAAGAACAAAAGAGATGGAGAATTATGAGGAAGATTTTGGCAATCTGTAACTAGCCTGAGAGATGCTGGACCTTTCCAAAACTATATTTAATAGGCAGCAGAAAAGTAAGCTCAGCTAAAGGCTGCACAAGCTCATCTCAAGCTGGGAGAAGTCAGCATACAGTCAGAGAACTACAGCCAGGCAATAGATTTCCTTGAACATCTGAACATCCAGAAAGAGCACTTGAAAGAGCACAACTGACTCCTTGCTGAGGCCCACTACCAGCTCAGCCTGGCCTACCAGCACTGCAGCAAGCATGATGGTGCCATATCCCACTTCACCCATTCCACTGATGCCATAGAAAAGAGACTGGCTCTGCTAACAGAACAGTTGGAAAAAGCTGCAGGTAAATCCTCCAAGGAACTTCAGAAGGAGATGGAGGAACTGAATGGACTTCTTCCAGACATCACTGAGAAGAATGAAGACTCCAAAGAAGCCCAGAAAACTGCAGAAGCAACAGGAAAGGCACTTAGAGAGATTTTGATTGGAGGATCATAAGGCTTCTCCCAAGAGGATGGAAGCACTTCATCTGCATTGGCTGTATCTGCATCACGTGCTCCAGCAGAGATGAATGGGGACATCAATATACCTGTTACCAATTGCAAATCTGACATATCATATCTTGTGAGGAAGAAGAGGAAACTGGAGGAGGAGAGTCTACTTAAAGACACCAAGAAATAAAAGGCAGAGCCTGTAGAGAACAGAGCTGAGAACGGGTCTGGGAATGGGGATGCTTTGGTGCCCACAAATGAGGAAGTGGTAAAGGCAGAAAAGGTAGTGTCAGTTACCTGGTTGGAGGCCAAAGTGCAGAGAGGGCTTCCCTTGCAGCTAGGTGCAAAGCACCCCCTGAAGGTGGAACAGGGGGTGTTATGCCCAGAGAGGCAGGAGTTACCTGCTGTGACAGGCTTGAAGAGATGTCTGCGGAGTGGCAGGCTGGAACCAGGATGCACTGCTGGGCTGAAGTCCCTCAGAGTCACTAGAACACCCGTGCCAGTAAAGGGGGAGTCAGGGGCCAAGCCAAGAATCATACACAGGGGATCAGGCAGAAGACAGCAGGCAGAGTTAGGAGCAAGCCAGGTCAAACACTGGAAGTAGGCGGAAAGCAGAGTCCAAAAGGCAGGCAGAGGGTCAAACACAGATCAGCAGGCAGGAGCAGAGTCACAAGACAAGCCAGGGGTCAAAGCCGGGAATGTAGATCAGAGTTGTCAGGAACAGGATCACAGTAGAACGCAGGGAAAGCTGAAGATAATCCAGCAACTAATGGTTCCCTTCACTGGCTTTAAATAGGGCACTGGGCGCCAATATTTGTCATGCATACGTTCGAAAGTGTGTGCATGTGCACTGACACACGGATTCTCCTGATCGTTCTGGACAATCTGCGCATGCGCATTGGTGTATTCCTCCCTGCCAATGGGGAATTCCTGTGATGCCATCTTCCATTGACTGTTCTCTGACAGGCAGAGAAGCAGTCACCAATGGAGACCACAGCAGTGGAGAGTACTGCATGATGCATATAACCTAAATTAACTTTTTTTTATATAAATTGTATTTTTTCCACTGTTGTTCAATGCATCTTTTTGTAAAAAAACAATAAAGGTCAAATAACAAGGAAAAATGCAAGAGGGTTAAGAGGGCCCTGCTCATAAGAGCTTACAATCTAATAGGGTGAGGTAAATGGTAATAATTGTGAGGGGTGAGCTGATGGAGAAATTAAAGGTGAATTTGTTAGGTGGAGGTGGGACAGGCTTCCTTGAAGAGATGAGTTTTCAGGGATCACCTAAAGGTAGCTAGAGTAGAAGAAAGCTGAACAAATTGAGATAGAGTTCCAGAGAATGGTAGAGGCCCTGAAGAAGTCCTACAGAGGAGCATGGGAGTAGGAGACAGGAGAGCTAGAGAACAGAATGTCTTGAGAGGAGAGGAAAGGTTTTGGTGATATTTTGAGGCAAGATTGGTAGCTTGGGGCAGAGTTGTGAATGGCTTTATACAGCATGTTGTTGTCTCAGGTACACCTGAGATTGAGAACTGTTGAAGATTAAAAACCTGGAAATGGTTACAAAAATTCCACACATCAGAAATCCAGAATATTTAAACTGTTATAAATATAAACAACAAGGAAACATGTATATATATATATATAGTATATATAGTATACACACATCCTCACTACTCATGGTTAAATAGCCACGCTTTGCAAATGCAAGGATTTGCAGCAGTCAATAGTGGTTACAGCATATATTATGGTGTCTTTATTACTATAAAATATGGAACATAGCCATTCACAACATTCATAAAACATTTTATGAGTTTTGTCAAATTTACTGTGCTGGAAAGAACATAAGCAGCATTTAAGCAGTGAAAAAAAATCATGTGAACAGATTATAAGGAACAAGAGTAGCCTGGAAAGATTCAGTGAAAGTGAAGGAAGTGAATACAACCTGATGTTCTAGTACAAAAAAAAAATGTTGAATAAACATTCCACTTATTTTATTTGTCAAATGTGTTTTAAGCAATACTCTGTGTAAGTAATCTGAATGTAATACATGGAAAAGTCTGGAAAAGGAAATATAAATGTTACTACATTAGTGCCTTATTTAATACAGTATCTCCATTCTAAATTGTCTGAAGTCCTACTTTTAATTAAAAACACAAATAATTCTGATTCATTTCTATACTGGTTGTCTACTGGCCGTCGGCCACTGTAAACTGCACCTGTAAAATTCCAATGACAGGCTGACAGATGCTACATCTGTATGCATATAATGCACATGGTTACATGCGTAATGGGATGTATGAGCCACCCTGAAGCTAAAGGGATAGGTATATTTTACAGTTTTTCTTTTTCCCTCAATATTTTTTATTTTAAAATAACATACATGTTATACTTACCTGCTCTCTGCAATGGTATTGCATAGAGCAGCCCTGATCATCCTCTTCTTGGGTCCTTGCTGGTGCTTCTAGCTCTTCCTCTTCTCTATGTGCCACCATAGCAAGTTGTTTCCTATTGTGGCACACCTAAGGGCTTGTTCCCAAGCTGGGCTGCCTGAGTCTAAAGACACTGAGGCTTGGCCACGCCCCACTCTGTTGCTATGGGATTTGAGTGACAGCAGCAGGAGCCAATTGCTCCCACTGCTCCCAGCAAAGCCTATGAGAACAGGGAGAAGAGAAGAGAGATCCACTGTAGACAGGCACAGTGCTAGATCAAGATCGGGCTCAGCTAAGTATAAGGAGGGTACTATACACATACTGAAACATTTATATACCTTAATGCATGGAACATGAAACACCACCTATTTCTCACAGTTCCCTGAGCAGAGAGCTGGTGACTGTCAGTCAGCAGCTGTCTACTCTGCCCCCTGCACTTACTGGAGCGCTGGGCTGTGGAGGGGGCGGGAGCAGCCGGGTCAGGCTTTCAGTAGCTCGCTGAGAGGCTGAGCCAGGTGCCGTTCCAGACATGAGGGAGGATCCTGATCTTGCCTGAGCCTGGACCAGCTCTGTGACATCAGCTGACAGCGGGCTTTAGGAGTGCAGAACGAACTGCACTCCTGTGATCCACAGGAGAAGTACAGTCAAATTAACTTTGGCTGTACTTATCCTTTAACCACTTACGGACCGTCCACCGCACATTTACTGCAGCAGGACTGCCTGGCTGCACAAAACAACCTACCTGTATGTTATTTCGTCTTCCGGGTCTGGGGCATGCGCCATCGGAGACCAGCTCCCGCTGTGATTGGACACAGCAAGAGCCAATCAGTGGGACCGGTGACAGCAGCAACAATCGTTTGTTGGAGAGGCAGAATGGGGATCTGCCTATCACCTGTCTCTTA
>BLSH010205070.1:39004-70368 GCA_018402905.1 Glandirana rugosa
TAATCCCGGTCCAAGGACAACCACGAGACTCCCTCTTAAATAGCAAGATTTTTGTTAATGATGATTCTCCCTCAGAGCACCAACAGGAACCTGGCCCTAATGCAGTAGTAGTAGTTTTTAGAACGATAATCTCTCCTTCAAAGCACGAACAGGAACCTGGCGATATTGCAGTAGTAATTGTTTTTAGAAAGATAAACTCTCCCTCAAAGCACCAACAGGAACCTGGCACTAATGCAGTACTAGTTGTTTTTGGAATGATAAACTCTCCCTCAAAGCACCAACAGGAACCTGGCCCCAATGCAGTAGTAATTGTTTTTAGAACGATAATCTCTCCCTCAAAGCACCAACAGGAACCTGGCCCTAATGCAGTAGTAGTTGTTTTTAAAACGATAAACTCTCCCTCAGAGCACCCACAGTAACCTTTCCCTAATGCAGTAGTAGATGGATTTAGAATGAGTATCTCTCCCTCAAAGCACCAACAGGAACCTGGCCCTATTGCAGTAGTAGTTGTTTTTAGAACAATAAACTCTCTCTCAGAGCACCAACAGGAACCTGGCCCTAATGCAGTAGTAGTTTTTTTTAGAACGATAAATTCTCCCTCAGAGCACCAACAGGAACCTGGCCCTAATGCAGTAGTAGTAGTTTTTAGAACGATAATCTCTCCTTCAAAGCACGAACAGGAACCTGGCGATATTGCAGTAGTAGTTGTTTTTAGAACGATAAACTCTCCCTCAGAGCACAAACAGGAACCTGGCCCTAATGCAGTAGTAATTGTTTTTAGAATGATAAACTCTCCCTTAAAGCACCAACAGGAACCTGGCACTAATGCAGTACTAGTTGTTTTTAGAATGATAAACTCTCCCTCAAAGCACCAACAGGAACCTGGCCCCAATGCAGTAGTAATTGTTTTTAGAACGATAATCTCTCCCTCAAAGCACCAACAGGAACCTGGCCCTAATGCAGTAGTAGTTGTTTTTAAAACGATAAACTCTCCCTCAGAGCACCCACAGTAACCTTTCCCTAATGCAGTAGTAGATGGATTTAGAATGAGTATCTCTCCCTCAAAGCACCAACAGGAACCTGGCCCTATTGCAGTAGTAGTTGTTTTTAGAACAATAAACTCTCTCTGAGAGCACCAACAGGAACCTGGCCCTAATGCAGTAGTAGTTTTTTTTTAGAATGATAAACTCTCCCTCAAAGCACGAACAGGAACCTGGCCCTAATGCAGTAGTAGTTGGTTTTAGAATGATAAACTCTCCCTTAGAGCACCAACAGGAACCTGGCCCTAATGCAGTAGTAGTTGTTTTTAGAACGATAATCTCTCCTTTAAAGCACCAACAGGAACCTGGCCCTATTTCAGTAGTAATTTTTTTTAGATCGATAAACTCTCCCTCAGAGCACCAACAGGAACCTGGCACTAATGCAGTAGTAATTGTTTTTAGAACGATAAATTCTCCCTCAGAGCACCAACAGGAACCTTGCCGTAATGCAGTAGTAGTTGTGTTTAGAATGATAAACTCTCCCTCAAAGCACCAACAGGAACCTGGCCCTAATGCAGTGGTAGTTGTTTTTAGAACGCTAAACTCTCCCTCAGAGCACCAACAGGAACCTGCCCCTAATACAGTTGTAGTTGTTTTTAGAACAATAAACTCTCCCTCAAAGTACTAACAGGAACCTGGCCCTAATGCAGTAGTAGTTGTTTTTAGAACGATAAACTCTCCCTCAGAGCACCAACAGCAACCTTGCCCTAATGCAGTAGTAGTTGTTTTTAGAACGATAATCTCTCCTTCAAAGCACCAACAGGATCCTGGCCCTATTGCAGTAGTAGTTGTTTTTAGAACGATAAACTCTCCCTCAGGGCACCAACAGGAACCTGGTCCTAATGCAGTAGTAGTTGTTTTTAGAATGATAAACTCTCCCTCAGAGCACCAACAGGAACCTAGCCCTAATGCAGTAGTAGTTGTTTTTAGAAAGATAAACTCTCCATCAGAGCACCAACAGGAACCTGCCCCTTAAACAGTAGTAGTTGTTTTTAGAATGATAAACTCTCCCTCAAAGCACCAACAGGAACCTGGCCCTAATTCAGTGGTAGTTGTTTTTAGAACAATAAACTCTCCCTCAGAGCACCAACAGGAACCTGGCCCTATTGCAGTAGTAGTTGTTTTTAGAACGATAAACTCTCCCTCAGAGCACCAACAGGAACCTGGCCCTAATGTAGTAGTTGTTTTTAGAATGATAAACTCTCCCTCAGAGCACCAACAGGAACCTTGCCCTAATGCAGTAGTATTTGTTTTTAGAATGATAGTCTCTCCCTCAAAGCACCAACAGGAACCTGGCCCTAATGCAGTAGTAGTTGTTTTTAAAACTCTCCCTCAGAGCAACAACAGGAACGTTTCCCTAATACACTATAAGATGATTCTGAACGCTAATGTGTCCCTCACAGGACCGCAATGAAGGTCTCCCTAATGCAGTCTTAGATGGTTGTGAACGCTAATCTTTCCATCACAGCAGCGGCATTAAGCTCTCCCTACTCTAGTCTGAGACGATCTGACACGCGGCGCTACATGACTCCTGCCCCATTTAGAGGCTGGGTCACATGATGCACTGGCCAATCACAGCCATGCCATTAGTAGGCATGGCTGTGATGGCTTCTAAGGGCAAACTAGTGAAAATCTTGTTGATTGACTGCCCAGCAGCTATAGAAAAGGCGGCAAAAATACCCGAATACCGAACCTGATCCCAGACTTTTTTTTTAATGTCTGGGATCGGGTTTGGGGCACGGACACCCCAAAGTCCAGTACGATCCCGAATTGTACAGTCTGGGTTCGCTCAACTCTAGTTTGCACCTGAACCCCATGGCCATCTGTCTTTCACCTCAGCCCCTTTTAACCACTTGACCACTGGGCACTTAAACCCCCTTAACAACCAGACCAATTTTCAGCTTTCAGCGCTCTCACATTTGAATGACAATTACTCAGTCATGCAACATTGTACCCATATGAAATTTGCGTCCTTTTTTTCACACAAATAGAGCTTTCTTTTGGTGGTATTTAATCATCGCTGGGTTTTTTATTTTTTGCGCTATAATTAAAAAAATACCGAAAATTTTGTAAAAAAATGATTTTTTCTTAGTTTCTGTTTTAAAATTTTGCAAATTAGTAATTTTTCTTCATAAATTTTGGCCAAAATTTATACTGCTACCTATCTTTGGTAACAAATTAGTGGATATTATTTGGTCTTTGTGAAAGTTATAGAGTCTACAAGCTATGGTGCCAATCACTGAATATTGATCACAGCTGATGTACTTGATGGCCTATCTCATTTCCTGAGACACTAACAAGCCAGGAAAGTACAAATACCCCCCAAATGACCCCTTCTTGGAAAGTAGACATTCCAAGGTATTTAGTAAGAGGCATGGTGAATTTTTTGAAGTTGTATTTTTTTCCCACAATTCTTTGCAAAATGAATTTTTTTTCCCCAAAATTGTCATATGTTAACAGGTTATTTCTCACACCCAGCATATGCATACCACAAATGACACCCCAAAATACATTCTACTACTCCTCCCGAGTATGGCGATACCACATGTGTGACACTTTTACACAGCCTGGCCACATACAGCCACATACAGAGACCCAACATGCTGGGAACACCATCCGGCGTTCTAGGAGCATAAATTACACATATAATTTCTTGACTATCTCTTGCACTTTTGAAGGTCCTGGAGCACCAGGCCAATGGAAACGCCCAAAAAATGACCCCATTTTGGAAAGCAAACACCCCAACATATATTCTAGGAGGCATAGTGAGTCTTTTGAACATGTCATTTTTTCCACAAGTTTTTGGAAAATGTGGAAAGAAAATGAAAACACATTTTTTTTTACACAAAGTTGTCAATTTATACAATATTTCTAACACACAGCATGTACCCAGCAAAAATGACACCCCGCAATATATTCTGCTACTCCTCCTGAGTATGGCGATACCACATGTGTGACACTTTTACACAGCGTGACCACATACAGAGGCCCAACATGCAGGGAGCACCGTCAGATATTCTAGCGGCATACATTTAGTATCTAATTTGACCATCTTTTACACTATTGTGAGGCACTGTGGGGGCATGGATAGGCACTGTAGTGGCACAGATGGGCAGGGTATTGGCACTGATGAGCAGTAGAGTGGCACGGATGGGCACTGTAGTGGCACAGGTGGGCACTGTAGTGGCATGGATGGGCACTGTAGTGACATGGATGTGTCACGGATGAGAACTGATGTGGTATGGATGAGCATGAATGAGGCACAAATGAGCCATGGATGGGGATGGATGAGCCACGGATGGGTGGGTGAGCATGGATGGATGGATGGGTGAGCACGGATGGATGACTGGGTGAGCATGGATGGATGGATGGGTGAGCATGGATGGGTGAGCACGGCTGGGTGGGTGAGCATGGATGGATGTCTGGGTGAGCATGGATGGATGACTGGGTGAGCACGGCTGGGTGGGTGAGCATGGATGCATGGCTGGGTGGGTGAGCATGGATGGATGGGTGAGCATGGATGGATGGATGGATGGGGGAGCATGGATAGATGGATGGTTGAGCATGGCTGGGTAGGTGAGCATGGATGGATGGATGGGTGAGCACGGCTGGGTGGGTGAGCATGGATGAGCATGCATGGCTGGATGGGTGAGCATGGATGGATGGATGGGTGAGCATGGATGGGTGGATGAGGGTGGATTAGGTGAGGATGGGTGAGGGGTGGATGGCTGGGTGGGTGGTGGATGGCTGGGTGATGATCGCTGGGTGGGTGGTGGATGGCTGGGTGATGATCGCTGGGTGGGTGGTGGATGGCTGGGTGATGATCGCTGGATTTATGGTGGGGTGCTTGCTAACTGTCACTAGGCAGCGATGTGGGCATTACACAACGCCCACAGCACTGCAGCACCTCCTCTCTCCCCCCTCTCTCCTCTCACAATGCACCGCCATACCCCTTTTATGGCCAATTACTTGCATATAATGCCGTTTTTTTTTCTTTATTTTTTTACTGGCACTTTTCTTTTATTCAGCTGGGAAAACCATTCAGGGGGAAACCCATTGACAGCTGATGACTTATCGATTGTTAAGGATGCGGCGGCCGACTTCCCGGGCCCCATTCCTTAACCACTTGCTGACAGCCCGCCATGGCTTGACGGTGGCAAAGTGGTTCGTTATCGCGAAACACCTTCACCTGACAGCGGCCACGATAACGAGTATTGTGAGTGTGCACGCGCCGCCGGAGGCATGCTCGCACACTCACTTCCGGGGGGCCAGGGAGCGTGTAGTGAGGGAACGGAGGAACATGTATGTAAACACGGATCTCTTTTCTGACAGAGAAATTAATTCTCATCATTCGTAAACACGGCAACTTTTGCGAAAACCAATAATCAATGAACGCCGATTGT
This sequence comes from Glandirana rugosa, assembly GCA_018402905.1. NCBI lineage: Eukaryota > Metazoa > Chordata > Amphibia > Anura > Ranidae > Glandirana > Glandirana rugosa. Next base: position 44,448 of record BLSH010205070.1, read on the forward strand.
GATTTTTTTTACCAAAAATATGAGGAAGAATATGAATCAGCCAAAACTGATGAAAAAATTGTTTTTTATATTATTTTTGAATTTGTATTTTAATAAAAAGTAAGAAATATTTTTTTTTTGCAAAATCGCCTTCCTTTTTTGCTTATAGCTGTGATCAAAAATGATGCAGAGGTGATCAAATACCACCAAGAGAAAGTTCTATTTGTGGGAAAAAAAGGACGTAGATTTTGTTTGGGTACAATGTCGCACGACCGCCCAATTGTCAGTTAAACGGACGCAGTGCCAAATTGCAAAAAGTGCTCTGTTCCTAACATGGGAAATCCGTCCGGGGCTGAAGTGGTTAACAACCAGCTTACACTGCGCCCTGATTGGGCAAATCTTTGCCCAATCAGGGCGCAAAATGCACTGTGCAGCGTTCAGTACAGTGCAGGGTGTTATGAAGCCTGAATTTAATACTCGCAGGAGGTTACTAAGCAAAGCTTAGTCATCACTAGTGTTGAGCGAACCCGGACTGTAAAGTTCGGGTCCGTACCGAACTTTCGGGTGTCCGGGACCCGGACCCGAACATGGACATTTCAAAAAACTTTCGGGTTCGGGTCTGGGGTTCTGCTATTTTATATATATAAAAAAACCATTGCCTACTCCTATAGGGCCAGCTGTTGCTGTAAGTGACACATTATTGTTGAAAAATCATCTCCTAGTTCTAAAGGGAGAGCTTCCAGCTGTTGGTGTGAGCAGTGCATTTCTTGCCCCAAAATAAAAAGTCCAGCTACGTTGGTGTTTTAAAAAAAAAAGGTATTAATTGGTATTAATAAATACTTACATAGGGCTACATAATACATTTGCGGGCTTAAATAAGGGACGTGGTCATGGTGCTGCTGGTGATGCTGGTGCTACTGGTGTTAGTGGTGTTGGTGAACCTCCTATTGGAAGGAGAGGACGTGGTCAAGGTGTGCCAGCTACACGCACAAGGGAAACACCTTCCTCAGGTAGCCAACAGCACCTTCACCGGTAAATGGTAGGCCAGAATGCCCCTCAACGATTGGTGAGGCCAGAACAAGTACAGGCGATAGTAGATTGGGTGGCTGACAATGCCTCCAGTTCCTTCACATTGTCTTCCTCCCGGTCCCTTGATGAAAGCTCAGAGTTGGCACCTGAACCCCATGGCCATCTGTCTTTCACCTCAGCCCCTTGTAAATTAGCCAAGCAGTCTGAGCCCCAAGTCCTGCAAGAGACTCTTATGCTTTTTGATGACTCTCCTGGTGTGCTTTCCGTGGGCCATCCACATAGCGCTGCCCCAGAAGTGGAAGACATTGAGTACACCGATGCCCAACCACTTCTGTTGCAGGATGAGGACATGGAAACACCAGCGCAGCACATTTCTGATGATGACGAAACACAGGTGCCAGCTGCTGCAGCTTGCCTCAGTGTGCAGACTGACAAGGAGGGCAGTGGCGAAGGGTGGGTAGAAGATGATGTGGAGGATGATGAGGTCCTAGACCCCACATGGAATTAGGGTCATGCGAGGGACGTGTGCAGTTTGGAGGAAGAGGTGGTGGTCGCACAGAGGCACCAGCACAGCAAAAGAGGAAGCAGGTTGCAAAAGCGGAGCGAGCGTCCCCTAGACAGTAGGCCTGCTACTACCCACCGCACCCAGGGACCTAGCACACCAAAGGCGGCTCAAAGGCATTCCCCCCGCGTGGCAGTTCTTCAGACAATGTGCTGACGACAAGACACGAGTGGTTTGCAAGCTGTGCAATGATAGCCTGAGCAAGGGCATAAATGTTCTCAACCTGAGCACAAACCCCATGACCAGGCATCTAAATTCAAGGCACAAGCTGCATTGGATTAATTACCTCAAAATCCAAGAAAGGTCTCGACCTCCTCCTGCTTCCTCTTCTGCTGCTGCCTCGGCCTCTTCCTCCACCTCTAGAGTGACAGCGTCACCTGCCACCCAGCAAACAGACGATATGACAGCAACGCCACCATGTCCGCCACCGTCCCCAAGCATTTCCACACCATGGTCCCATGGAAGCTTACAGCTGTCCATCTCCCAAACCCTGGAGAGAAAGAGGAAGTACCCCCTTACCCACCCACGATCCCTGGCCCTAAATGCCAGCATTTCGAAATTCCTGGCCTTTGAAATGCTGTCATTCCGTCTGGTGGACACGCACAGTTTCAAAAACCTGATGGCGGTGGCTGTCCCACAGTATGTGGTACCCAGCCGCCACTACTTTTCCAGGCGAGCCATCCCTTCCCTGCACAAACAAGTCGAGGACAAGATCAAGTGTGCACTGCGCAACGCCATCAGTGGCAAGGTCCACATAACCACTGATACATGGACCAGTAAGCACGGGCAGGGACGCTATATCTCGCTTACTGCACACTGGGCAAATGTAGTGGCGGGTGGGCCTGAGCCAGCTAGCCATTTGGCGCATGTCCTTCCACCACCGAGGATTGCAGGGCATTTCTCTTTGCCTCCCGTTGCCTCCTCCTCCTACTGCGCTTCCTCCTCCTGTACCACCCACTCATCCGCTCAGCGTAACACCTTCGCCACCAACATCAGCACATCCAGGGGGAAACGACAGCAGGCTGTTTTAAAACTGATATGTTTGGGGGTTAAACCCCACACTGCGCAGGAGCTGTGGACGGGCATTGAACAACAGACCAATGAGTGGTTGCTGCCACTGAGCCTCAAGCCCGGCCTGGTGGTGTGCGACAATGGCCAAAATCTCGTAGCGGCTCTGGGCCGAGCCCGTTTGACGCACATCCCTTGCCTGGCGCATGTGCTGAATTTGGTGGTACAGAATTTTCTAAAAAACTACCCGGATATGTCAGAGCAGCTGCAGAAAGTGCGGGCCGTCTGTGCACACTTTCGGCGTTCTCACCCTGCTGCTGCTCGCCTGTCTGCGCTGCAGCGGAACTTCGGCTCACCGCCTCATATGCGACGTGCCCACAAGGTGGAACTCCACCTTGCACATGCTGGAGAAACTGTGCAAGCAGCAGCAGGCAATAGTGGAGTTTCAGCTGCAGCACGCACGGGTCAGTCGCTCTGCGGAACAGCAACACTTCACCACCAACGAGTGGGCCTCCATGCGAGACCTGTTTAGCGTATTGCGGTGTTTTGAGTACTCCACCAACATGGCCAGTGCCGATGATGCTGTTCTCAGCGTTACTATACCACTTCTATGTCTCCTTGAAAAAACACTTTGGGCCATGATGGAAGAGGATGTGGCACAGGAGGATGATGAGGAGGAAGAGGGGTCATTTCCACGGTTATCAGGCCAGTCATTAGCAAGTGTCTCGGAGGGTGGATTCCTGCACCAGCATAGGCCAGGTCCAAAATATTCAAGCCAGGGCACAGTTCTGGAGGACGAGGAGGACGAGGAAGATGAGGAGGAGGAGGAGGAATTGCAGCAGGGTGGCACCCAACGCAGCTCGTGGGCATCACTGGAGCGTGGCTGGGGGATACAGAGGACACAGATTATATACCTCCCACAGAGGACAGCTTGTCTTTGCCTGTGGGCAGCCTGGCACACATGGCCGACTACATGCTGCAGTGCCTGCGCAATGACAGCCGAGTTGCCCACATTGTAACTTCCTCTGATTACTGGGTGGCCACCCTGCTGGATCCCCGTTACAAGGACAACGTGCCATCCTTAATTCCCTCACTGGAGCGTGAGAGGAAGATGCGCGACTACAAGCGCACACTGGTAGAGGCGCTGCTGAGGGCATTCCCAAATGACACCGGGGGCTCAGCGGAAGCACAAGGTGAAGGTAGAGGAGGAGGAAGAGGCCACCAACGCAGCTGTGCCACCGCCAGCACCTCAGAAGGCAGGGTTAGCATGGCTGAAATGTGGCAAAGCTTTGTCAGCAGCCCGCCACAACAAACAGCACAACCAGCCGATAGGCAACGTCTTAGCAGGAGGCAGCATTTCAGCAACATGGTGCAAGAGTATGTGTGCACACGCCTACAAGTACTGACTGATGGGTCTGCCCCATTCAACTTCTGGGTCTCCAAATTGGCCACATGGCCTGAGCTTGCCCTTTATGCCTTGGAGGTGCTGGCCTGCCCTGCAGCCAGTGTATTGTCGGAACGTGTGTTTATAATGGCAGGGGGCGTTATCACAGGCAAGCGGAGCCGTTTGTCCACATCCAACGTGGACAAGCTAACCTTTATTAAAATGAATCAGGCATGGATCCCACAAGACTTGTCTGTACCTTGTGCAGAATAAACATTTAGACCGCACTCACACAGCCATCCGTATACTTTTTTTTTTGAATAGGCCTCAATATTTTGGGGGCTACCCCAATTATAAACAAACAAAAAAAAATACCATGTTGGCTACCTCCTAATACTCCTCTACCACCGCCACTTCCACTTACACTGCCACGGTCATGGCCTAGTCAACCTCTAGGCTCCTACTCCACATCCACCCCCTTCCCATTTTTTTATTTGATTTTAATTTATTTTCCCTATCCCCATTTTTTCGTAGGGCACTTGCCCTGCACTTACCCCAATTTTACTTCCCTTTGCAGTCCTCTAGCACTTGCCAGGACATTGTTACAGCCATTTTTGTGCCTAAAAGTTCGGGTCCCCATTGATTTCAATGGGGTTCGGGGTCCGTGTGAACGTTCTGGTTCTGTCCGAACCCGGACTTTGTCCCGAAGTTCGGCCGGACCAGCAGAACCCGAACTTCCAGAGGTTCGCTCAACTCTAGTCATCACTGCTCACCTCCACCATCACAGGAATGAGCTCTTTCTCTGTTTCAAACCTCCTCACATGTTCTTTCTCTAACCTGATGTAGTAGCTCTGAGCTCAGCATTTGAGAGCTCACTCCTGTGATGTGGAAGTGAGCAGTGATGACTAGGCCTCACTGAGAGTACTTAGCAACATCCTGGAAGTAGTCCAGTCATGCTTCATAAAGTATGCAAACACCTACTACACCTATAGCAAGGATATTATTCATCTTTAGTTAGAGATGCACAGTTTGTTTTCATCTACAGATGGCCCTTATCTGCATAGGCAGTTTTTTTGTCAAGGTGAACTATCTTTTTAATGGTTAAATATACACAGTAAATGCGCTTTAAAAAGGCATACTGCTCTCTTGAATCATTCATTTCACCTCCATCCAACCTACACCTTTTCCAGTAGAAACAGTAAAGGTAACTCCTTTAAGGGATATAATGAACAATTGCAAGGTATTATACAGCAGTGTCAAAAGGCTGACTGGAACTCTTCTTAGTTTCCATTGCCTGACTGCACAAGATTGGGCCATTCTCATATTCTCTACTTCTTTTGTCTGGCTGTTCTTACCCTTTAAAATTGAATCTGTTGCACACGTTGCTTTCCCCTTCTCTGTCGGTTTCAGTTACTATAATTAGATGATACTTTTTTTATCTTAATTCAACCTTAAGAACTGTTAACATTATCCTTTTTTTCTAATTTACTGACTTGAAGCCTGCATGTTATCTCTTATTATTTTTACATGTAGACAATTGATTTTCTGCCAGGAAATGCAGGTATTAAATCATAGTTTAGGATTATTGAAGAGCTACCATATATATGTTTACAACAGTTCACAGCTATGTCTGTATATATTTGCCTCAAGTGGAATTTTGCAACTGGATTTTATTCTGAGTTTTTTCCCATTGTATTTGGATGCAGTGAAGAGCACTTGTTGCGTCTCTTCAGTATATTTATTTTAATATACTATACCAGCAAACAAATATATGGTGTGTTTGTTTTTTGTTTTTTTAAAAAAAGCAAATGTGCAAAGCAACCTTACCTCTGCTAACAATCTGGTAGAATCTTCTGTGTGCAGTAATAATTGTACCTTTATAGATTGGTAGCTTACAATAATTTTTGAACTGTGTTTGTTCAGAGCAGCTCGAGCAGAGAAAGATCTTTTTTAAATATTGTTTGCAGCATAAGATTTCCAAAATATATCATACTGATGATTTATGACAACTGCTGGCCACTTTCTCAGTGTATCCACTATATTATTAGCTGTGATCAATATAATTTTGCTTATGTGTAACCATGCTGGCAGTGGACCCAGTTGTCCATTCTGTCTGGCAATCTGTCAATCAATCTGTTCCACTCTATTGTTGTATGGAATGTTAACAAATGATACCATCTACAGAATGCAGGTTCGATTTGTATGAAGGCTTGTTTGAAAGACAGCTAAATCAGTTGTAATCAAAGAGAAATAATACAATAGACTACAGCCTGTGTACAGGAAAAATAAAAACATTGCATTGCTGTGAGGTGCACAACCAAAAACAAAAACTACCAAGGTCAGCGGCCAGTTAAAGATCAGCAAAATATACTATGCTAAAAACAAAACACAGTTCAACTTCATATTACAAATATACACTGCTCAAAAAAAAATTAAAGGAACACTTTTTGTAAAGTAATCAAGTCCATTAAACTCAGTTTCAGCTGCTTTGGTGTTAATATAAATAACAACAGGTGCACTAAATGGGCAACAATGAGATGACCTCCAAAACAGGAATGGTTTTACAGGTGGAGTTCACTGACATTTTTTTTCCCTATTCATTTTTCTGACTATTTATCACTAGATTTTTATTTGGCTAGGGTCAGTGTCACTGCTGGTAGCATACCGGGACCCTATAGGGATTGCACAGGCAGTCAAACTCCTCCAGGATGGCACATCAATACGTGTCGTTGCCAGATCTGATCTATGCTGGGCCTCCCTGGCCTATCCATCATCCCGAGCGCAACCCGCACCTAGCTCTCTTACTATATATATCAGCCTAAAACAATGCCATGACTATATATACTATACAGACTGCACTATATACTCTGAACTGTATTATATATACTATATGGACTGGATTATATAAAATTGTAATTACATGCCCCAGTCAAACAGGTGCAGAAAACTCGGCCTTGGGTGTTTGTGGTGTCTGAACACTGTAACCCCTCACAGTTACTCTTGTGGGCGCACAGGAATGGGCCATGCAATTAAACATTATTTTAAAAATTGTAATTGTATGCCCATGTTAAACAGGTGCAGAAAAAGTGGGCCTTGGGTGTTGGTGGTGCCCTAAACTAAAAATATTTTTGGAAGCTACCATCATCAAGATTCAGGAATAGGATAGGCGCTTAGGCAGCATAGACAGTCTTCAAGTGATCCCAGATCCCTAGCAAATTCAATCAGTTACATCAGAATCAAGGGCTTGATAGCTGCTGATCCAGAACTGATTCACTTTTATAAATGTGAGCCTATCAACTGAGTCTATGGACAGGCGCACTCTTTGATCCATTACAAATCCTTCAGCAGCACTGAATATCCGTTCAGAAAGCACGCTGGATGAAGGACAGGCCAGTAGCTCGATTGCATACTGAGCAAGTTCTGGCCAGTGGACCATCCTCAAGACCCAGTAAACCAATGGATGCTCTGTTGGAAAGGTCTCCATGTCTGTTCTTGCCCCTAGATATTTCTGCACCATATAATGCAGACGCTGCCGATAGTTGCTTGAACCTATCAGCCCTTGGTGCTAAGGACTGAAGAATTCTTTACAGGTATCAGTCAGCTGGCCACCTTCTCCACCGTTCTTCCTCTGATCGAATGAAGCCTCAGAAACACGTTTTCCAGCACCAGGAAATGGTAATCTCCCAGGGTCTGGAAAGGCATAGCACAAACTTTTTTTTCAAGGTATCCTGAAGATATTTCATCCTCTGCTCCCTCTGTGAAGGCAGGATGAGCTCTGCAACTTTACCCATGTAACGTGGATCAAGAAGAGTTGCCAGTCAGTAATAATCCTTCTCCTTGATACCACGAACTCTCGGTACTCTTCGCAGGCTTTGCAGAATCAGGGAGACCATGCAGCGCATGCTTGAGTATTCATGAGAGTCCTCTGGGTCACTGAGGATGACATTGTCAGGAACTACCTCCTCCCAGCCACGTACAACTCCTTGGGTTTCTGGGGACTGAAAACCATCCCACAATCCTCCTCCTCCTCTTCCTGTGTGTTTGGTGGTCCTGCTAGAATGCTATCTGCATAAAGGGGGCCTTGAGAGGAATGGAAGTCTTCCTCTACCTCCCACTGTTCTGCCTCAAGTGCCCTGTCCATGATTCCACAAAGCATGTGCTCCAGCTGGAAGGCTAGAGGGGCAGTGTCACTGATGCATGCATTGTTGCTGCTCACCATCCTTGTGGCCTCCTCAAATGGGGACAAGACAGTGCATGCATCCTTGATCTGTAGCCACTGGCGTGGCAAAAATAAGCCAAGCTCCTCTGAGCCTGTCCTGGTGCCATACTTATTGATGGCCCTCTGCTGTGTGTGCAGCTTCTGCAGCATTGCCAATGTTGAGTTCCAACTGGTGGGCATGTCACAAATGAGGGGGTTGGTGGGCAGGTTTAATTCCCGCTGAATTATCAGCCAGCCAAGCACTGGCATTGTATGACCACAGACTTTTCTGGCCTGCCTCAGAATATCTGGTAAGCCTTGGCACCTGGTCAAATTCAGGACATGTGCCAAGCATGGGACATGTGTCAAATGTCCCTGTCAGAGGACAGAGAGAAGGTTGGTGCCATTGTCACATACAACCATTCCTGGCTCAAGCTGCCATGGCGTCAACCACCTCTGAGTCTGCCCCCACAGAGCTGACAGAATCTCTGCCCCAGTGTGGCTCCTGTCCCCTAGACAGACCAACTGAAGCATGGCATCTTTTAGCCTGACTGCTTGCATAGCCCTTTGAATGCTTGGGGACCACTGCAGGTTTAAAGGACAATTCTGCAGAAGAGTCCACAGAGGAAGAAGAAGAGGAGGGGTGGAGGAAGCGGATGTGGCAGAATCACCCCCAGCTTTTTGGAGGCGTGGTGGCGAAACTAGCTCCAACACTAAGCTCTGTCCTACATCCTTCCCAGCTGCCAGCAGAGTTACCCAGTGCACCGTGAAGGAAAGGTAGTGTCCCTAACCATGCCTGTTGCAGCATGAGTCAGTGGTAATATGAACTTTGCTGCTGACCGAACAGGGAGAGAGATCGAACCCGCTCCAGGTGAGTGATGACAATTTACCTCCCAGATAGTCAGGTGCTGGTCTGGAGACCGCTATCCAAATCCATGTGAAATCCAAAAGAGGAAGACCGCACGCCGATATCCAAGAAAAAAGTAGACATTTATCGTGAACCAACAAAAAGTAAATCCAGGCAGACAAAACAAAACTGTGTCCATAGGTTAACGAGTTTCATGGGTGAAGGACCTGCTTATTCATAACCTCTATCTGTGAGCAGTCAAGTGCAAATATATATACATGTGACATATGTTAATCCTTTGTTGCTCATCAGTGCTGTGTGGAAAACCACCAAATCAATTCATCAGCTGGTGTCTGTCTAAGGTTAACCCTGTATGGATAAACTCAGAGACAGATCACCTGTTTGGGAAGAGAGTAAAACCTCCTAAATCAATGGTACACACGCTGCGATCCGATATAAACCGACATTGTGCAAACGTGAACCATAAAAACATAAGTTGAATGTGCAAAATAACCAAACATAGATGAAAAAGAAAGTAAGAAGAAATCCTGCAAGGCAAGTATGCTCATTGAAACAGTATATAAATATTAAACAAGATGGAATATATGTATAGATTAACATATACAAATAGTTATAAATGCACATCCATATCTGATGATGAAAAAAAGGAAATGTAAATGTTATCAGTCAAGAAATTTAAAAAGTGTTCTTTTCATCAAATTATATAAGTGATGTTTCTCAGCATTTGTAAATAAAGACTGCAGGAAAAGTATACAGAAACGGAGTAGGATGATCAAAGAAGAACCCCGAAGGGAAGACACACAGCGTTGTGTAACAATTAAAATTGAAAAAATGGTTAGAAGTATACTATGTATCACTATGTGTCTATATCCAAGACCGTACATGTCCGTTGCCGTTAAAAGGTGCTCAAAAAGAAAGATCTGAAATGTTGCAAAATATATAATAATTCCGTAATCTCAATGGGGATGTATATAGATCCAGTCAAAAGCATTGGATGAGTAATAGTGTAAGTGGGAAAATCCCATTAAATGTATATTAGAAAATACATGGGCATATAAAGCATGGAATAAAAAAAAAAAAAAAAGAGAAATATACTCTAATGTGTCACCATGCCATCTGTCCCATGTACCTGCATCAGTCATGTACTAAAGCAAATTTAATTTTCATAATAATGAGAAACATCCCATTCAAAGTTCATGCCGTCAGGGATGCTGCTTTGTAATTTGTATATCCAGAATACCTCCCTCCTGCACAGGAGATGGAACAGATCTCCTCCCCAGGAATGGGATGAGATCCGTTCAATCACCTGTACCCGCATGGAGGAAGTATCGCCTTGATGTAAATGATTGAAATGCTTAGCCACATTTGTGGATTTCAGAGTCCTGACATCTGCCAGGTGTTCCCTAAACCTATCTCGTAGTCTTCTAGTTGTTCTCCCCACATATTAGGAGGGACATGAAGTACAAGTGATTAAGTATATCACAAACATGGTGTTACAATTGAAAAAATGATCAATTGAAAATTGTTTACTGTTTGCTGTAGAACAGAAAACTTTACCTGGAAGGATAAAACGGCAACACGGACAATCCCTAATGCCGCACTTTAATTGCCCTTAAAGTGCAGCCATGTTAAGGACGGCCGTGTCATTTCAGTTGATGAAAAAAGGCTTGGGGATAAAATATCCCCAAGTGTATTGGAACGTTTAGCAAACATGTTTATGCCAGCATCTAAAATCTGGGAACAAGCACTGTCTGAATAAAGGATAGGAAGGTGTTTATGTATAATGTGTTTGATCCTGGGAAATTCCACACTGAAATCCAGGACCAAAAAGGGTTTGTTGTCCTTCTTGGGGCTCCCATATGTGCTTAAACCATCTCGACTAGCCACCTGTGCGGCCCGTCCAGCAGGAATCTGATCCTGCTCGGCCTGTGTGCTGACCGCCCTGTCCAACGAGGCCAAAACATTGCCTTCCACATGACAGTACAGAGCTGGAATGGCCTTAAGTGAGATGAAATTTCTTTTTTGGGACTGCCACTGTGGTGTAGCACATTCCACAAATTCACAAAAGGGGGCAGAGTCTACCAGCTGAAAAAGCAGCAGTTGTAGTCCTAGCAATTTGGCCAAGCTAGCATTTAGATGCTGAGCATGTGGATGGCTGGGACAGTATTTTTTTTTACAGTTCAGCAACTAGGATAGGGAAATTTGCCTGCTGAAAAAAAAACTGGTGGTGTACTGCTAGCGGATTGGCTGCAAGTACTTGTGGCACCCATTGCTATACCTTCATTCCTCTAAGTGCAGGTTTTTGAGAGAACTTGAGGTATAGTAGGGGTTGAAATCTCAGATAAGGAGCAAGAAGTCTGCCTTGTTTTATGATATGGGTCTTTCAGGTGCTGCTGCCAATGGACTGCATGGCAGGTCATCATATGTCTTGTCAAACATGTGGTGCTAGGGTACTTGTCACGCTCTACTGCACATGTGTTGAAAAAGGCCACGCCAATTAACTTTTGGCTTTTGGAAGTCAGCGGGGAATCAGCAGCACCCTGCACCTGTGAAGCTCTGTGGTGTGATGCAATAGGGTGGCTGCCCTTAACCACTTCAGCCCCGGAAGGATTTACCCCTTAATGACCAGAGCCCTTTTTGCTATTCGGCACTGCACCTCTTTAACTGACAATTGTGTGGTCGTGCGACGTTGTACCCAAATGACAAAATTGATGTCCTTTGTTTCCCACAAATAGAGCTTTCTTTTGGGGGTATTTGATCAACTCTACAATTTGCTATAATAAATGTCCAAAAATAAATATAAAAAAATGAATTTATTCATCAGTTTAGGCCGATATATATTCTTCTACATATTTGTGGTAAAAAAAAATCACAATCAGTGTTTATTGATTGGTTTGCACAAAAGTTGCCACGTTGACAAACCATGATAATTCATTTATGTTTTTTTTACTATTTTATTTACTAGTAATGGCGGCGATCTGCGATTTTTATTGGGACTGCGATATTGCGGTGGACAGATTGGACATTTTTGACACTTTTTTGGGAACATTGACATTTATACAGCGATCAGATCTAGCCACTGATTACTGTATACATGTCACTGGCAGGGAAGGGGCAATCAAGGGGTTGACTGTGTTCCCTAGGCATGTTCTAATGGTGTGGGGGCTGGGCTGTAAGGGGCATGACAGATCTAACTGATCCCGATGACAGGGATCAGTAGATCTCTGTAATGCTGCCTGACAGAGCAGGGAACATTTGTAGCGGGCGATCGTGGGTCACCAGTGGACATCGAGTCCTCCCAACCCGTGGCCACACTCAGGGAACATGTGGCAGGCACGAGAGCACATCGGCAACGCGCGCGCTCGCTCCCTAGCTGCGCCCCCTCAAACACACCTCTGAGGTGACCACTGCCTTGCTTAAGAAGCTGAGGGTAAAGGTGATGGACTGGTCAAGCATGTCTCCTACCTAAACTCTATTGAGCATCTGTAGGGCATCCTCAAATGGAAGGTGGAGGAGCGCAAGTTCTCTAACATTCACCAGCTCCATGATGTCATCATGGAGGAGTAAAAGAGGACTCCAGTGGCAACCTGTGGAGCTCTGGTGAACTCCATGCCCAAGAGGGTTAAGGCAGTGCTGTAAAATAATGGTGACAACACAAAATATTGACACTTTGGGCCCAGTTTGAGCATTTTCCCTTAGGGGTGTACTCACTTTTGTTGCCAGCGCTTTAGACATAAATGGTTGTGTGATGAGTTATGTTGAGGGGACTGAAAATGTACACTGTTAAACAAGCTGTACACTCAGTACTTTACATTGTAGCATTGTGTCATTTCTTCAGTGTCGTCACATGAAAAGATATAATAAAATACTTACAAAACTGCGAGGGGTGTACTCACTTTTGTGAGATACTGTATATACATTCTTACACTGCCTATACTGACTGTATAGTCTACACTGAATGCACTGTATATATCGTCTACATTGAATGCAGTGTATATGTGTGTGTGTGTATATATATATATATATATATATATATATATATATATATACAGCCGGGTCCATAAATATTGGGACATCGACACAATTCTAATCTTTTTGGCTCTATATACCACCACAATGGATTTGTAATGAAACAAACAAGATGTGCTTTCACTGCAGAATTTCAACTTTAATTTGAGGGTATTTACAACAGTTTGTATATGTGCCTCCCACTTTTTAAGGGACCAAAAGTAATGGGACAGATTAACAATCATATTCATAGTCAATTACAGCCTGAAGTCTGGAATGCATACACATCACCAGACACTGGGTTTCATCCCTGGTGATGCTCTGCCAGACCTCTACTGCAACTGTCTTCAGTTCCTGCTTGTTCTTGGGGCATTTTCCCTTCAGTTTTGTCTTCAGCAAGTGAAATGCATGCTCAATCGGATTAAGGTCAGGTGATTGACGTGGCCATTGCATAACATTCCACTTCTTTCCCTTAAAAAACTCTTTGGTTGCTTTCGCAGTATGCTTCGGGTCATTCTCCATCTGCACTGTGAAGCGCCGTCCAATGAGTTCTGAAGCACTTGGCTGAATATGAGCAGATAATATTGCTCAAAACACTTCATCCTGCTGCTTTTGTCAGCAGTCACATCATCAATAAATACAAGAGAACCAGTTCCATTGGCAGCCATACATGCCCACGCATGACACTACCACCACCATGCTTCACTGATGAGGTGGTAGGCTTTGGATCATGAGCAGTTCCTTTCCTTCTCCATACTCTTCTCTTCCCATCACTCTGGTACAAGTTGATCTTGGTCTCATCTGTCCATAGGATGTTGTTCCAGAACTGTGAAGGCTTTTTTAGATGTTGTTTGGCAAACTCTAATCTGGTCTTCCTGTTTTTGAGGCTCACCAATGGTTTACATCTTGTGGTGAACCCTCTGTATTCACTCTGGTGAAGTCTTCTCTTGATTGTTGACTTTGACACACATACACCTACCTCCTGGAGAGTGTTCTTGATCTGGCCAACTGTTGTGAAGGGTGTTTTCAGGGAAAGAATTCTTCGGTCATCCACCATAGTTGTTTTCCGTGGTCTTCCGGGTCTTTTAGTGTTGCTGAGCTCACCTTTGCATTCTTTCTTTTTAAGGATGTTCCAAACAGTTGATTTGGCCACACCTAATGTTTTTGCTATCCCTCTGATGGGTTTGTTTTGTTTTTTCAGCCTAATGATGGCTTGCTTCACTGATAGTGACAGCTCTTTGGATCTCATATTGAGAGTTGACAGCAACAGATTTCAAATGCAAATAGCACACTTGAAATTAACTCTGGACCTTTTAACTGCTCCTTGTAAATGGGTTAATGAGGGAATAACACACACCTGGCCATGGAACAGCTGAGCAACCAATTGGTCCCTTAAAAAGTGGGAGGCACATATACAAACTGTTGTAATTCCCACACCGTTCACCTGATTTGAATGTAAATACCCTCAAATTAAAGCTGAAAGTCTGCAGTTAAAGCACATCTTGTTTGTTTAATTTCAAATCCATTGTGGTGGTGTTTAGAGACAAAAAGATTAGAATTGTGTTGATGTCCCAATATTTATGGACCTGACTGTATATATATATATATATATATATATTATACCGTATATATATATATATATTTAAATATATATATATATATATATATATATATATATATATATATACAGTATCTCACAAAAGTGAGTACACCTCTCACATTTTTAAATATTTTATTATATCTTTTCACGTGACAACACTAAAGAAATTACACTTTGCTACAATGTAAAGTAGTAAGATAACAGCTTGTATAACAGTGTAAGTTTGCCGCCCCCTCAAAATAACTCAACACACAGCCATTAATGTATAATCAAGAAGGATCCTCTCTCTCTGTTAGACAGGCGACTAAAGTAGAGAAGACAGCCTTTTTCCCAGCTCAGATGCTCATTCAGGTAAGTTTCCAAAGGTACGTTTTCATGAAAAGGAGAAGAGTCTCATAGCGTGATTCTATTTCCACATAGGTTTATTGCAAAAAAGAAAAATGGGTACTCACATACAAATGGTCATTAAAAGCATCCCCAAGGTATCTAGGATACCTATAATGTATTATCTCCCCAAGGTCCATAAAAATCTTACCCACCCTCCAGGTCGTCCCATTATAAGTGGGATCGATTCATTAACATCTAGGGTGGGTCGTTATATAGATGGTTACTTACAGCCACTCGTCAAAACCCTCCCCACATATGTGAAAGACACTAGGCATATCATTAACATACTTAGAGAGTGTGGGTATAGAGAGGGGCAATGGCTGGTAACCGCTGACGTCACGTCTCTATACACCAACATTCCCCATCAATGGGGTCTATCATCGGTAGAGTACTTCCTTAATAGGGGATCTTCTCTACCGCTTATACAGAGACAGTTTATTATGGACCTTTTGAAATATGCCACGACCCATAATTTTTTCTGGCATGAGAAAGAACTTTTTCTCCAACATAGGGGTGTGGCCATGGGGGCGAAATTCGCCCCTAGCCTGGCCAACCTCTTTATGGGGAAATGGGAGGAGGGCGTCGTCTATGCCCAGGATCGTCCCCAACTAATCCTTTGGGCTAGATATATAGACGACGTCCTCCTCCTATGGGAGGGCACAGAAGAATCCCTGTCTGAGTTCTTTTTAGAACTCAACCATAATGATAGGGGGATTGAACTCAAACATGAGGCTAGTCAACACTCTGTTAACTTTTTGGACTTAAAGATATGGGGCGAAGATGGGTAACTTTATACATCTACTTACTTTAAGAGTACAGATAGAAATTCATACATCCCAAAGGATAGTTGCCACCACCCCGCATGGCTAGGCTCGATCCCTAAAAGCCAATTCTTACGTTTGAGACGCAATTGTTCTAAAGTGGAGGACTTCCAGGAACAGGCAGAAAGTCTAACATCCAGATTTCTGGTCAAGGGCTATGAGCCCGGTTCCTTGAGTAGGAATCTTGATGAAGCAAGGTTGTGTGATCGGGATGCCCTTCTTAGAGAGAAGCCTCCTCTGGAGGAAAAGGATCCCAGGTATACAATGCCGTTTATTACCAAGTTTTCTACCCAACATTGGGCCATCAGGAGATTGGTACATAAACACTGGCATATCCTAAAGAGTGATTCGATTCTGGGCCCTTTTTTACCTGATAGAGCGCAGGTGGTGTTTAAACGAGCCCCCTCCCTCAGAGATATGCTTGCACCCAGCGTGTGTAATCCCCCTCAGGAAAGATTGATGTTTTTTCAGAACCTGAGGGGTTTTTACAAATGCTGTAGGTGTGCTGTATGTATGATCAACTGTATTAAAGAGAAGAAAACGACGTTTCATTCCACCAGTACTGGAATCACCTTTCCTATTAAACCATTCATTTCTTGCCACACTACCCATGTAGTTTATGCCATTACCTGCCCATGTGGCCGTCAATATATTGGTAGAACAGTTAGACCCTTGCAGGTTCGCCTTAAGGAGCATATAGGGAACATTAAAAGGGGTTTTTTAAAGCACCCTTTGTCCAGACACTACCTAGACACCCACAATAGGAATCTGAAAGGTACCTCCTTTGTGGGTATTGATACCCTGAAACTAAACTGGAGGGGTGGCTACAAAAGGAGAGAAATCTCTAAATTAGAAATGGGTTGGATTTACAGGGCCCAAACTCTAAAACCCAAAGGACTTAACACGGATGTAGAGATCAATGCGTTTATTGATAATTCATGACCATAATTCTAGACCATGTTGAATTCATCCACAGCTAATCCTCTGGGTACATGACTATATATTGTATTCATGATCCCGTTTGGTAGTTTTTCCTATATGGGAATATGTGGGGTTCTTTCTTATTTTAGTCTGATTATTATAATAATTTTTATTAACTTTTATCAATATCCTGGGGTTATTCATTGGATGTGTTCCTATTTTTGTAGGACATAACCTCTAATAAAAATGTATATGTTTATTTACGTTATGAATAGGGCTACATCCCTGTGGTTGTGACCTAAGGGGTTATAGAACCTCCCGGGGATGAAATAGGTTTTTCATTGGAAGGGTCGTTTGTGGTTTTATCACTGCTAAATAGGTTCTGTATAGGCTCGTCCCCCTATTGGTAATGGGATATGGATTATCCCTATTAATGCTAGATAGAGAAGAATATGTTCATATTAGGAACAATGCTTTTAATAATTTTTAATTAAATCTAGGTCCGGACCTTTGTCCGTAATGTCACCATTTGTGTTCTGAATAGGACTGTGTTCCTGTGGGTTAGTCCTAGAAAATACACAAGTGTTGATTATTATCCTGAGTAAAACGGGGACTGGTTGTTATTGTGAGATTCAGCATTATGCACTTGGGTTATTATAAATTTGTTTCAATATGATTTGATTATTGATTGATTTATGAGTTTTATTAGACTGTGTGCTGAATCGATTGAACATTTTATTTTTTGATAAGAAGGGGAATATAAATGTCTTTTTTAAGTTGAGCGGAGCTCTCGTCTGTGGATTATTGCCATATATGAGAATTCTGGTCTACAACAATATGGCGACCAGCCGTCAAAGCGAGGCTTGGTACGCGGATACTGTATAAATAGTGGTGCGTCAGTACGTTGCCCGTGCCCCTTGACGACATCACGTATGACGAAACATGTAGGGCGGAGCTACGACTGACGTCACCACGCCTACACGTTCGAGAGGAACGGGAACACTACTTTTTACTTTGAATGCCGGCTTTCTGAATGCTTTTAATGACCATTTGTATGTGAGTACCCATCTTTCTTTTATGCAATAAACCTATGTGGAAATAGAATCACGCTATGAGACTGTTCTCCTTTTCATGAAAACGTACCTTTGGAAACTTACCTGAATGAGCATCTGAGCTGGGAAAAAAGGCTGTCTTCTCTACTTTAGTCGCCTGTCTAACAGAGAGAGAGGATCCTTCTTGTTGATACATCCCGCAGAGGGTTATTTTCTGCCAGCGCATGCGACTTACTAGCGATAGTAGGTCCACGTCCTCCGGTAAGGGTACCCTTTATTAAAATTAGAGGTGTGCACATCACCGGTGGCGGCTTATCCACTTCTATCAGGGGATCTGAATGTGAAGACTAGCATCCCACATATTCCATCTCACATACTGCATGGTGTGTGTTTCTGTGTGTGACCCTCCGAGATCACCTGTTCCAGCTTTTTTCTAACCTACTGAGTGGACATTGGACTCTAAGGGGTTTATCCACCCTTCAATCTGTTCTTTATTTTATTTTATTTTATTTTATATAATTTATATTTTTTTTCCATATTTTTTCCACATTTATCATTTGATCACATGTGTGTGTTCATTACTTATTCACTCATCTGTTGAAGCGCAACTGTTTATTTTAGGTATTTGGTATTGGTGTTATTATCACATTTTATGTTGCTGCTGTACTGAAGGTTTTTTAGCGCAATTACTGTTTGGTTTATGATTAATGTATAATCCACTGGCAACAAAAGTGAGTACACCCCTAAGTGAAAATGTCCAAACTGGGCCCAATTAGCCATTTCCCCTCCCCAGGGTCATGTGACTCGTTAGTGTTACAAGGTCTCAGGTGTGAATGGGGAGCAAATGTGTTAAATTTGGTGTTATCACTCTCATTCTCTCATACTGGTCACTGGATGTTCAAAATAGCTCTGCCAGTAAACATGTCCTAACCAGATAAGGTGCACAGTAGCAGAAAATGTAAACAATACTCTTTCAGATTGCACAGTAGAAGAAAATGTAAACAATACTATTTCAGATTAAAACCTACAGCAGAGGGGCGTGGTCACGACATGGAACTGTGAGGACGTCTTTCTTTTGAGCTCCCCCGGAGATTGCTATATTAACTCCATTAACACCGATTTTCACTGATTCTCTGACTACGGGAATGATGGGGAAGAGGACGGGACGATCACAATCACTCAAGAGCTCTGCCGCGGGCTCCATTAAGCGATTTCTAGCTCCCGACCTCGAGGACCCGCTGGACGCGTGAGAACTAGGCCGCTCGCAGCAGGGCGCGGGCTCCGCCTCCCGCCAAAAGCATTCATCGAGACACAGCTCCCCGGCCTCCTCGTGCGGCTCGTGCAGAGCCGAGGGTTCTCAAAGTCACTCCGAGGTCGCAGCACTGGTGAGCGGACTTCCTACCAAACTAGAATTGGCCTCCATGCTGCATAGTCTGGAGCGCGCCATTAAGAAGGAGGTATCCGCCGTCCGCTCTGACCTGACTCAAGTGCTTGGCAGGGTAGAGGAATCCGAACAACGCCTAGACTCCCACGCTGCTGCGATACGAGAATTACAGGCTAACACTAGACGCCTGGCCCTCGCTCACAGGATGGCTCTGTATAAGTTGGAGGACCAGGAGAACAGATGCCGTAGGAACAACATAAGGATCCGAGGCCTCCCGGAAGCCACCGGAGATGGAGACCTGTTACCATCGGTTCGAGGCATCTTTAATCAACTTCTGGGCAAAATTGACAGAGTGCACAGGGCCCTCCGTCCTCGCAATGCGGCCCCATCGGCAGTAGCCAGGGATGTAATCTGCCGTGTCCATTATTACGAAGAAAAAGAGCTCATCATGCGGAAGGCGAGGGAAGCCTCGTCCCTGGATTTTGATGGAGCCGTGCTCTCTTTCTATCCGGACTTGGTCAAAGAAACGCTAGATCGTCGCAGGGCCCTGCGGCCTCTACTTGAGAAACTGCGTGGCAACTCGATCCAATACCGCTGGGGATTTCCAGCCTGTCTCATCGCCTCCAGGGAAGGCCGCACCGCGACCCTTCGTTTTCCAGAAGACCTGGAAAAGTTTTGCATGGATCTCAACATCACACCCCCGGAGCTCCCTGGCTGGCAAGAGGACATCCCGCTGACCGAAACTACAGTGGAACCCCAGTGGCACAATGTTCCAAGTAGCCGTCGTTCTAACACTCCGGGATCCGCCCGCAAACACTAATTTGTGGTCCTCCTGATCACCCTGCTCTACAGGTCAATGGTTTTCCATGAGTCTCGTTTGGATGGGTATGTTTACACCTCCTTTGGCGTTCGGCTGGCATTCGGGCCCACATTCTGTATAGCGGCTCTGCACTCAAGTTTATGCTTTACCCCTGGTTTACTCTAACCTTCTCCCCCCATAACTATAACTGTACTTGGCTCCCCTGACAACGCAGGCCTCGCCTCGGCCCTGGCTAGGGGCGCCCGGCTTTACGTACCTCAGACTGGTAACATCCCTGGTCTAAAACGAAGGTATAGGAGGCCCACCCATGTGTGGTGCTCCACAAGAAGTTTCTTCCCTTTTTTTTTGTTTTTTTTAATTTATCTGTTTGTTATATTTATATTTGAGATCGTTTGGTTTATAGATTATATTTGGTCTATGCTATGTTATGTTTAATGACTTAAGGCACTGTATGCGGGTGTCGCTGGGGGTCGTCCTCCCGGGGTGGTGGGGGTGCCTTGGGTACCGTCCGGGGGCTTGGGGCGTGTGGCCTGCTGCGCGCCGGGGCTGGCGGGTCGGGCGTCCGCGTGCGGGGGGCCCGGGGGTGCGCGGGGGTCGGGGGTGGGCTTTGCCTGCCGTCGGCCTTGCGCGTGCTTCGGGGCCTCTCCGCGGGTGGCCGCTGCGCTCGCGCTGGTGGCTGTGGCTCTGGAGCGCTGGTGGATCGGCGCGCCCGGCTTGTCTGTGTTTTGGCCTCTCGGGCGGCTCGGGGTATCTTGTCCGCGGGGGGGCGACCAGTGGTGAGCTGTATCTGTTTGGGACGGTGACGGGGGCCCGTGGGTCTCGTCGGGCCGGTGGCCCACGGTGATAGAGACGGTGCCAACGGGGCGCATAGCGACAGTACGGACTATGGGGCCGCTGCTCTGCCCGGGACACACGCGCCCCCTAGAGCCGATCTTGTATACTAGCTTAACCTTATGTGCCAAATGTCATAAAGTCAAGGTGCAATGGTACAGATCTCGGGGGGGGGCTCACTCCCGTTCTCCACCCCCTTATGATAGAGGCGCCCGGGACAGGAGCCCCTCACCTTTCGAGGGACCGGTCGCCTCACGGGCGGAGGGGACGCTGCGGCCGTGTGGCGGGCTGGCAGGTGCCACCCTTGCTGGGGGGGCTCGCTGCTTGGCCGCGCGGGGCTGCGCCTCCAGGCTGTGCACGGCACTTAGGTGCGTGCTAGGAATTGTCTTCATCTATGCTCCTTTTGTTATCTTTTTTACAGTATTAATGATTCTTTCTTTGTTTTCTCTCCCCCCTTCTCACAATCACTTCCTTGCCTTTTCCTCCCCTCTCTTCCCTCTCCTCCTGCATGACCGAGGCTGGGCCTTACGTGGAATTGATAGGTATGGAGGGTCTTCCTGTGACAACTATGGCGACAGTTAACCTCATCTCACTTAACACTATGGGTCTGCATGCAGCAGGTAAGAGGCACAATTTATTTAGAGAACTAAAACGCATGCATTGTGACATTGCATTCATCCAAGAGACCCATCTGACGCACACTACCACAACCAAATTATACTCCACAGAGTTCCCTAACTGGTACTATGCCCTTTCTGATGTTCGGAAGGCGAAGGGCGTTGCCATTGGTGTGCACAGGGGGACCCCCTTTAAGTGTGAATCGCAGCTAGCAGATTTTGAGGGGAGATATTTGTTTGTGAGGGGCACTCTGGGGGGCACTAAATGCACTTTGGCTAACATCTATGCACCCAACCAGGACCAGGCCTCGTTTATATCATCTGTACTCCGCAAACTTTCTGATTTCGCACAGGGCTGTCTTATACTGGCCGGGGACCTCAATGTCCCATTAGAACCAGCTATTGACACCTCATCAAAGAGGTCAGCTGTCCCCCATAAGAAATTAAATTTTATACGCAAAAGACTACATGATTGCCAACTAATGGACACTTGGAGAATCCTTAATCCGAATGGTAGGGACTTCTCCTACTACTCCTCGGTCCATAGATCCCATTCGAGAATTGATTATATTATGATCGATCACCACCACCTTGATTGGCTACGTTCTTCTCGCATTGAGGTCACAACGCTTTCGGACCACGCACCTATTTGTTCCCAGCTAGTAGTCCCCTCCATACCCCGCAAATGCAATAGCTGGAAACTTAATGACCATTTGCTGAGCGAGGACGTTGACATTAAGGTGGTTGAGTCTGACCTACACTCATACTTTACTGATAATTTCTCCACCGAGATATCCCCGGGCACCATTTGGGAAGCCCATAAGGCATTTATCAGGGGTAAGCTAATAGCATTAGGGGCTAGGAAAAAGAAAGAAAAAATCCAACAACAACAGGCACTCATAAACGACATAGCCCGTTTAGAATGCACACACAAGCTACTCCATTCTTCTGAAGTCTTACAGGAACTCACTCTGAAACGTGAGGAGCTTAAAACCCTTTACCACCTAGACCACAAACGCACACAAAAATTTCACGCACAACAACATTACGAATGGGGGGACAAGCCTAGTAGACAGTTGGCCAGATATCTACAGAAGAGGAAATTGGCGACTTTCATATCTCAAATTAAAACCCCAGCGGATCGGCTAGTATATGAGACATCAGAGATTGCCAGGGAATTTCGCACTTTTTATCAAAAGCTGTATCATGTACGGGATGCGGAAAATGAACCGAGTCGGGGCACTCAAATACAGGCATATCTTGCTCATGCTAATCTCCCCAGATTATCTGACGCCCTTCTGGCTTCTCTTGAGGCTGACATTACTGTAGACGAGCTGAAGGGAGCGTTGAAGACCATGGTGAAGGGTAAGGCGCCAGGGCCGGACGGTTTTACCGTTACTTACTATCGCACTTTCCAAGACAGCTTGCTTCCTCACCTAGCCATTTACACTAGGTCCTTCGCCGAAGGAGGCGTCCCGAGGGCAGAGACTCTACATGCCCATATCACGGTCTTACCCAAACAGGGGAAAGACCCTAGCCTATGCGGCAGTTATAGGCCAATATCATTGTTAAACATTGATGCTAAAATCTATGCCAAAGCTCTAGCTAACCGCCTCCTCCCCCTCGTTCCCAAATGGGTATCCAGTGAACAAACCGGGTTCATACCCGGGAGGGAAGCACGAGATAACGCCCTCCGCACCCTCTCCTTGATGGCCCACCCTGTTACTCTCCACTGACGCCGAAAAAGCATTCGACAGGGTGGACTGGGAGTATCTAATGGCCACTCTAGCACATCCAGGGATACAGTCAAAAATGTTAAATATGATTAAAGCCCTTTACAGCTCTCCCACCGCTCAAATACGCATCAATGGCAATCTTAGTGAACCCTTTAGTCTATTTAACGGCACTAGACAGGGGTTCCCCCTATCCCCCATTTTATTCGCCCTATCCCTTGAACCCCTATTGGCAACCATACGGCTTAACCCCAACATTCACGGTATACTCATCAACAAATTCGAACACAAATACGCTGCCTACGCAGATGATATACTATTTTACATCCAACAACCCACGGTTTCCCTTCCCAATTTACTCCGGTCCCTGGAATCCTTTGGATCCATCTCTAATTTTCGAATCAACTTATCCAAATCGGAAATACTTAACATATCGGTCCCAAGAAAAATAGCTGACACCTTGAAGCCCTCCCTCCCCTTTACTTGGCAATCAAGATCTTTGAAATACCTTGGGATACATCTAACTCCTTCTATAGCGGATCTATTCTCGGCGAATTTCATCCCCCTCTTAAATTCAATTAAACAGGACCTAAGCAGATGGAATCATTTGGCCTGCTCCTGGTTGGGTAGGATCAATGTAGTGAAGATGGATGTGCTTCCCAGGGTGCTCTTCATGTTGCAGATGATACCATTTAAAGTCCCCCCAGGTTTCTTTTCGTTATTAACCTCGGTTATCCTACGCTTCATCTGGGGAGGAAAACGTCCACGCATAGCCAAAAAAATCCTCTATAGAGGCAAACACTCAGGGGGTCTCGCCCTGCCAGATCTCAAAAAATATCACCAGGCGATACTATTACAGAGAATATCTGACTGGAAACATCACACAGAGTCCAAATTATGGGTCCAACTGGAATGTGATCTAGGTCAGGCTGATCTCTTCTCACAAATCTGGATACCAAAGGCACATAGAGCTCTGTCCCCACAAGTGTCCCCCCTGACCCGTTCCACACTGGATGCATGGGACTCTCTTCACAAAGTGAATGGGTGGCATTACAATTCACCGCTACTACCGTTGACGGGCCACACATTCTTTGCTCCGGGCCAAATAGACCCACAGTTTCGCTCTTGGCTACCTGAACCTAAAGCTCTACTGCATCATGTGCTTGTTCGGGGTGATATTGCTCCTTTAGAATCTCTCTCACGATCCCCCACACCAACTTTTATGGATCGATGGAAATTTCTTCAATTGTCAAGATTTGTTAAGTCACTGTAGAAACCTTTGCGCTCCTTGTCTGAACTAAACCCGATAGAGGAAATATTGGCGCTAGACCAACCACCAAATAACACCATTTCCCTTTTCTACAAAGCCCTGCGGGAACTAGGTGGTCACAAACCACCCTACTTCTTGAAAGCATGGGAAATGGACCTGCAGCAGCCTCTCTCGGATCGCCAACGATCTACGATCTTACAACTTACTCATGTCTCATCCATGGCATCCAAGGTAGCCAAGGTCAACTTCAAATTGCTGGCCAGGTGGCATCTAACCCCCTCCATCCTTCACAGAATATTCCCGGAATCTTCGGCCCTGTGTTGGAGGGGTTGTGGCGAGATTGCCACGCACGGCCACATCTGGTGGTCCTGCCCAAAGATTCAACCTTATTGGAACCTGGTTATATATTGGATAGAGAAAATCCAGGGTTTCCCCATTAAACATGATCCCTGGGTCATTTTATTCCATTGTACAGACGAACCAGTCGGCCGATATAAGAAGCTGATGACTCCCCACCTCCTTAATGCCGCTAAGGCACTCATCCCACGCCATTGGAAAACAGACGTCATTCCCACCATTCAACAATGGCTTGGATGCGGTTGATTTCATTTATCAAATGGAAGATCTCACTTATTCCATCAGGGATAAGGCCTCTCTAGCTAACAAAATATGAGCCGGCTGGTTCGCCTTTAAATTTTCTCCTGAATACTCTACTTTGAAGTCTTAACGAGGTTTCTTACTGTTCGTCTGTTTATGGATAGACATGTGTCATACGGAGGTCCCACTGTCCTCGTCATGCATTACCACTCCCCCCCCTCCCTCCTTCTTTTACCCTGTCTTCCTCCCTCTACTCTCTGTTTCTTCTATAATGTTCTTTCTCTGTTCACATTTTACAATGTTTTTGATGTCTCCTTGCATTGTTAATGGGTATAGTTGTAGAGAAGAGTTTACGAGTCAATAACTCTGATGGCGGAGATACACATGCTGTTTAACGTATGTCAGTTAATTTTACCTTGAATATGAGACATCTGAAATTTGCCCTGGCTGTATGATTACTCTATAACTTGTTATACAATGTTATGCTGTGGATATTTGTATTCCTTTTCCTTTTTTTTTTTTTTTTATTCAATAATAAAAATATATTAAACTAAAACCTACAGCAGCAACAAAGGTAAAGTGAACAGTGACAGGAAAAATTGTGGACAGAATATTTATGCGAAATAGCAAATGGCAGTGATCCTGGAAGATGTGCAAAAAAACAGCAAGTAAACATTTTTTGTGTTAGTGAATTAGTTTGAGTGGTACTGAATGATGATGTTGAGTCCGGTTTGTGCAGATCAGTCACACAGAGTTCCATTCAGCTCTTTGTTGAGGAGCCTGATGGCTTGAGGAAAGAAACTATTGCACAGTCTGGATGTGGAACATATTGTTCAATATCTCATTAGTATG
>BLSH010205070.1:70378-85958 GCA_018402905.1 Glandirana rugosa
TGTTCAATATCTCATTAGTATGTCGGTCCCGTTTAAACGTATGTCAGTTAATTTTACCTTGAATATGAGACATCTGAAATTTGCCCTGGCTGTATGATTACTCTATAACTTGTTATACAATGTTATGCTGTGGATATTTGTATTCCTTTTCCTTTTTTTTTTTTTTTTATTCAATAATAAAAATATATTAAACTAAAACCTACAGCAGCAACAAAGGTAAAGTGAACAGTGACAGGAAAAATTGTGGACAGAATATTTATGCGAAATAGCAAATGGCAGTGATCCTGGAAGATGTGCAAAAAAACAGCAAGTAAACATTTTTTGTGTTAGTGAATTAGTTTGAGTGGTACTGAATGATGATGTTGAGTCCGGTTTGTGCAGATCAGTCACACAGAGTTCCATTCAGCTCTTTGTTGAGGAGCCTGATGGCTTGAGGAAAGAAACTATTGCACAGTCTGGATGTGGCGGCCCGAATGCTTCGGAACCGCTTCCCTGATGGTAGGAGAGTAAAAAGTGCGTGTGACGGGTGTGTGTGGTCATCCACAATGCTGTGTGCTTTGGGGATGCAGCGTGTGGTGTAAATGTGCATGATGGAGGGGAGAGAGACTCCGATGATCTGCAGCTGCTCAGGATGCTCTCAATTGTGCCTCTGTAGAACATGGTCAGAATGGGGGGAGGGAGGTGAGCTCTCCTCAGCCTTCTCAGAAAGTAAAGACGTTGCTGGGCTTTTTTGGTGATGGAGCTGGTGTTGAGTGACCCGGTGAAATTATCCTCCAAGTCAACACCAAGGAATTTGGTGCTCTTGACGATCTTCACTTTGGATCCCCCGATGATCAGTGGAGAATGGTCGCACTATGTTCTCCTGAAGTCAACAACCATCTCTTTTGTTTTGTCGACGTTTAGAGACAGGTTGTTGGCTCCACACCAGGCTATTAACCGTTTCACCTCCTCTCTGTATGCTAACTCGTTGTTCTTGCTGATAAGGCCCACCACGGTCATGTCATCAGCAAACTTGATGATGTGATTCGAGCTGTGCATTGCTGCACAGTCGTGGGTCAGCAGAGTGAACAGCAGTGGGCTGAGCACACAGCCCTGAGGGGCTCCAGCGTTCAATGTGGTGGTGCTGGAGATGCTGTTTCCAATGCGGACTGACTGAGGTCTCCCAGTCAAGAAGTCCAGAATCCAATTACAGAGGGAGGTGTTCAGGCCCAGTACACTCAGCTTCTCAATCAGATGCTGAGGGACAATCGTGTTAAATGCTGAACTTAAGTCTGGTGACGTTATTTTGTAATTCATGATCGCCTGGATGCCCTGCCACATGCGCCGGGTGTTACCGCTGTCCTGGAAGTGGCCGTGGATTCTCTTGGCGTGTGTGCGCTTCGCCTCTCTGATGGCACGGAACAGTTTGGCCCTTGCTGTTTTCAAGGCCGCCTTGTCCCCTGCTCTGGAGGCGGAGTCTCTTGTTTTTA
Source organism: Glandirana rugosa (assembly GCA_018402905.1). NCBI lineage: Eukaryota > Metazoa > Chordata > Amphibia > Anura > Ranidae > Glandirana > Glandirana rugosa. Next base: position 71,848 of record BLSH010205070.1, read on the forward strand.
GCGGCGCACGCACCTTGGCGGTCATCCACGGCTTCTGGTTGGAGTGTGTAGTGATGGTCTTGGAGATGGTCACGTCATCAATGCACTTACCGATGTAGCTGATCACTGTTGACGTGTACTCCTCCAAGTTGATGAAATCACCATTGGTTGCAGCTTCCCTGAACATGTCCCAGTCAGTGCATTCAAAACAGTCCTGGAGAGCAGACATGGATCCTGCTGGCCAGGTTCTCACTTGTTTCCGAGTTGGTTTTGAATGCCTGCTTAGTGGTCTGTATGTTGGGATCAGCATGACAGAAATATGGTCTGAGTACCCGAGGTGAGGACGGGGCTTAGCCCGGTATGCGCCCCGGATGTTAGTGTAAACAACATCCAGCGTGTTTTCTCCTCTGGTTGCAAAGTCCACATTCTGATGAAATTTGGGAAGCACAGTCCTGAAATTTGCGTGGTTAAAATCTCCGGCGACAATAAACAATCCGTCAGGGTGTGTGTTTTGAAGTTCGCTAATGGTCCCGTAGAGCACGCTGAGTGCTTCCTTAGCATTAGCGCTAGGTGGTATGTACACTCCGAGCACAATAGCAGTGGTAAATTCCCGGGGTATTGCTCCGACGTCTGTGTGTTTCCTAGGGCGGGCTGCAAACTGAAAGTAGCACCTTTTTGGGTCCGGAGCGGCCCAAATGATGTTTGCAGAACAGTAGTATGGTTTCTCCCGGTTTTAGTTAAAGTGTTACATACAGTTTCCAGATGTTTGCAGAACAGTAGTATGGTTTCTCCCGATTTTAGTTAAAGTGTTACACACAGTTTCCAGATGCTTGCAGAACAGTAGTATGGTTTCTACCGGTTTTAGTTAAAGTGTTACACACAGTTTCCAGATGTTTGCAGAACAGTAGTATGGTTTCTCCCGGTTTTAGTTAAAGTGTTACACACTGTGTCCAGATGCTTGCAGAACAGTAGTATGGTTTCTCCCGGTTTTAGTTAAAGTGTTACACACAGTTTCCAGATGCTTGCAGAACAGTAGTATGGTTTCTCCCGGTTTTAGTTAAAGTGTTACACACAGTTTCCAGATGATTGTAGAACAGTGATATGGGTTCTCCCGTCTTATTTATACTTTTTTGACACAGTTTGAAGATGATTTTAGAACAGTGATATGGCTTCTACCGTTAATTAATACTTTTCAGACCCAGTTTGAAGATGGTCCATATCCACCTCCATTTTTGATTTTTTTATGAAATTATTTTTTTAAAAATGCTTTTAGTTATTTCCCTGTCCCCATTTCTTTGTAGGGCACTTGTCTCACCCTTACCCCCATTTCCTTCCTTTTGCAGACCTCTAGGACTTTCCAGGACTTTTTTACAGTCATCGTTGTGCCTAAAAGTTTGGGTCTCCATTGATTTCAATGGGGTTCGGGGTCTGGGACAAAGTTCGGGTTCTGTCCGGACCCGAGCCCGGACTTTGTCCCGAAGTTCAGCCGAACCAGCAGAACCCGGACTTCCAGAAGTTCGCTCAACTCTAATTGTGATGTGTGCTTCTAGTAGATTGTGTGAGTGTTGGTCGCGGTGTGATAAATGATTAAATGCCCGTAGAAAGGGTTGGGTTAATATCACAGGGAATGATTTATAATATGAGGCTGAGAAGCCATCTGGGCCTGGGCTTTTCCCCATTTTGTTTGTTTGAGGGCTATTATGAATTCCTCTTCAGTTAATGGTCCATCTATGTTTATAGGTTGCTGTTTGTGTATTGGTTTAGGGGCATATTGTTTCAAAAATTTGTCTGTTATATTTTGTCTGGTATTTTTGTACCCGGGTGGTTTTTGTACCAGAGGTATATTATATAGGCCAGAGTAATATTCTGCAAATTGGTTTGTGATATCTTCGCTAGTTGAGATGGATTGTTCCTTTGGTGTGCGGATCATTCGGTATGTTGTGTTTGCTTTTTTTGTTTGCAGTGCTCTTACTAGATATGTACCACACTTGTTGCTGTGTTTGTAAACAAGTTTTTTTGTTAATGCAAATTTTTCCTAACTTTACGGCCTAGTTCCTCTGATAGGAGAGTACGCATTTGGTAAAGTTCTAAAAGTGTGTGATTGGCTCTAGTTTTTTTGTGGCATTGTTCCAAAGATTGTATTTTTTTCAGAAGGGCTTCTAGTTTTGCTTGTTTGGCTCCTTTGCGTGCAGAAGCTTTAGAGATTAGGAGACCCCTTATCACGCATTTATGTGCTTCCCATTGTGTAATGGGATTGCTATTGGGAGTGTTGTTGATTAGGAAAAAGTCAGTTATGCATTTTTTAATGGAGGCTATGTTTTCTTGGTCAGTGAGTAGTGAAGAATCAAGATGCCATGTTTTCGTGGGATTTGGTATTTTGGGAAATTTAAGAGAAATAGAGATTGGGTGATGGTCTGACAAAAACATAGACTTTGGTGAGGAGGGATAGGTCTTTTTGTGATAGCCAAAAATAGTATATGCTTGAGTATCGGTTATACGGTGTGGAATAGAATGTGAAGTCTTTTTCACATGGGTGTAGGGTGCGCCAGGTGTCGTGCAGAAGTGCATCATGTAATTGTATTTTAATCTGGCTGAGAGCGTGATATGGTAGAGAAGATGTACCGGTTGATGTGTCTTCTAGAGGGTTAAGGGCTATGTTGAAGTCTCCCCCCAAGATTAGAATACGTGCTTGGAAAGAGGTTAACTCCATGATAATTTTTCTGAAGAAAGTGACATGGGCTTTGTCAGGGCTGTAGATGTTTGCTATGGTGATTGGTTTTCCCCATAATGTGCCTTTAATGAAATGGTAATGACCTTCATAATCAATTAAGGTATCTCTGATCTCTAATGGGAGATTTTTGGACAAGAGGATTTCGACTTCTTTTGTTTTAGCTAATTTGTTTGTTGCATGAAGCACTGTGGGAAACTCCTAGTTAGCAAGTTTGGGAACGTTATTGGATCGGAAGTGAGTTTCTTGTTCAGAGTTGGCTTGTTTTGCCTTTGCTGTGGTGGGTTGTGGTCGGGTGGAGGTTGAAGGGGTAAGTAAAACATACTCTTCTTAATTGTAGAGAGTGTACTGTAGTGTACTGGATCAGTGTATCTGCTACACATCCCCAATCCATTACAGTGAATTCATATTTTCTATGGGCAGCACTTTAGGTGGGGGATGGGATTGTAACAGATGAGTAGTCATGGAGTGGGTAATTGGTTAGTTCTCATATAAAGTACTCTAATGTGTATCATATGGAAATGTTGGTCTTGTCGGCATTAGTTGGATTAGGTAGGGATTTAGTTGTATAGTTTGTATGGGTGTGTGAAACATGTGTTCCTTGTTGCCGTAATTTCTGCCAGTAGGGTTAAAGCTTCAGCTCTGATAGTATATCTGATTTTAGTCTAATACAGGAATTCTTGTATGTATATAACATATAGAGGGTGATATTAATCATGCTATTAGTTTGAGAGAATATACTTTCTTGTGATTTCACTTTTGAAAGGTTGTGCATTCAGTGAGTCCTTTGAAATAATATTTAACCATAACATTAACCAGGTATTAAGAACATGAATTTCTCCAGCTATGGCGTAACATAATAGGGTCTGTGAATATTAAACAACATTTTTATGTACATGATGAGGGGAGAACATTTCAAACTTTAACACATACATATAAATCTTGTGGGAGAGATAATATTAAGAGTGAAATCTAGTGATCAAATATATTATAGTCTCCCATAAAGCAGACTGCTGTATTGTGGAAATCACCAGTACTTATCTACTATAACATATAGCAATATGACTTAATGCCAGTTCAGTTATGTCACGCCATATTATGATTAATAGTATTCTAATTAGGGTGACATAACTGTAGTGAGGTAACTGAGGTGAGGTATTCAGTTTGCCTTTTCAATGTAATGTATTTGAGAGTGTAGAGCAATGTGAATACACATATATTCAGCTTTGGAGGGATCCATGAATCACTATCTCTGATATAGTTTGGATTGTCAAAGATAATTGGAGTTGTGTTGCTTCTAAATATGGAACAGTTATAAGCTGTAATTTCACTTATAATGTTTTTCCTGGGCGATCCAATGTTAAGTTACATAGGAGGGTAACTGGGGTGTCATAGATCGGCGTTGTGGTGATGTGACATAGTTCAGGATATACTTTCCTTGTATTTAGGTGAAGAATGTTGTTTCTTGAGTACAAAAATTCAAGTTCTGTTGAGGCTGTTAAAAAGGGAAATTGGATGGCCGCACTCCATTAAAATGCCTTTATTGTATCATGAAGAGTTAAAATTAGAGTTGAGTGGACACCTGGATGTTCGGGTTCATCTGGTTCGGCCGAACTTCACGGAAAAGTTTGGGTTCGCCACCAAACTTGACCCGAACTTTACCCCAGACCCCGAACTCCATTGAAGTCAATGGTGACCCGAACTTTTGGGCACAAAAATGGCTGTAAAAAAGCCCTGGAAGGGGCTAGAGGGCTGCAAAAGGAAGAAAATTGGGGTAAGGGGTAGGACAAGTGCCCTACAAACAAATGTGGATAGGGAAATAACTTAAAATCACAAAAAAAAAATGGGAGGAGGAAGTGGATGTGGAGTAGGAGCCTAGAGGTTGACTAGGCTGTGACCGTGGCAGTGTAGGTGGAAGTGGCGGTGGTGGAGGAGGAGGAGCAGGTAGCCAACACTGTTATTTGTTTGTTTTTATTTTTCTAATTGGGGTAGCCCCCAAAATATTGAGACATATAAAAAAAAACAAGTATACCAATGGCTGTGTGAGGCCGGTCTAAATGTCTATTCTGCACAAGGTACAGACAAGTCTTGTGGGATCCATGCCTGGTTCAGTTTAATAAACGTTAGCTTGCCCACGTTGGCTGTGGACGGGCGGCTGTGCTCGTCTGTGATAACGCCCCCTGCCGTGCTAAACACACGTTCAGACAATACACTGGCTGCAGGGCAGGCCAGCATCTCCAAGGCATAAAGGGCAAGCTCAGTCCATGTGCCCAATTTGGAGACCCAGAAGTTGAATGGGGCAGACCCATCAATCAGTACGTGTTTGGTGTGTGCACACATACTGTTCCACCATGTTGCTGAAATGCTGCCTCCTGCTAAGACGTTGCCTATCAGCTGGGGGTGCTGCTTGTTGTGTCGGGCTGCTGACAAAGCTTTTCCACATTTCGGCCATGCTAACCCTGCCTTCTGAGGTGCTGGCGGTGCCATAGCTGCGCTGGCGACCTCTTCCTCCTCCTCCGCCTTCGCCTTGTGCTTCCACAGCCCCCTGTGTCATTTGGGAATGCCCTCAGCAGCGCGTCTACCAGTGTGCACTTGTAGTCGCACATCTTCCAATCACGCTCCAGTGAGGGAATTAAGGAAGGCACGTTGTCCTTGTAACGGGGATCCAGCAGGGTGGCCACCCAGTAATCGACACAAGTTAAAATGTGGGCAACTCAGCTGTCGTTGAGCAGGCACTGCAGCATGTAGTCACTCATGTGTGCTAGGCTGCCCAGAGGCAAAGACAAGCTGTCCTCTGTGGGAGGTGTATCATCTGTGTCCTCCATATCCTCCCAGCCACGCTCCATTGATGCCCACAAGCTGCATTGGGTGCCACCCTGTTCTGAACACGGTTCCTCCTCATCCTCATCATCTTCCTCGTCCTCCTCATCCTCCAGAACTGTGCCCTGGCTTGAAAATTTTTTACCTGGCCTATGCTGCTGCAGGAACCCACTCTCCAAGCCACTTGAGAATGACTGGCCTGATAACCATGGAAATGACCCCTCTTCCTCCACCTCTTCCTCCTGTGCCACATCCTCTTCCATCATCGCCCAAAGTGTTTTTCAAGGAGACCTAGAAGTGGAATAGTACAAAAGGAAACAGACAAACCCATGGCTGGTGGGACTTTAAATGAGGGCCCTGACAATGAAAGCAGGGGTACCTCCATCCCTTATGCAAGTGCAAAATGAAGGACAGGAAGGGGAGGGTTTGGGACTTTAAATGAAGCATGCACTTCCCAACATAAACCACTTGAGATGTATAAAATGTTTTATTTGGTTGGAATAGTTCAACATGAAGCATGAAAAATCATACATACATAGTGAAGTTATGTTAAAACACATACAGTACATTTTTAGTCATAGACAGAGTACATATGGCAAGGCATGGCGGGTATATAATAAGTCCATATGGTTAGTAATGGTATAAAAAATCTTAGGTAGATCCTACTGTGTATAGCAGTTCTATATGAACTGATGACTCCACCAGTCAAGACTTTATATGTATAAACGCATGGTAGATGGTGCATAGCTCTACGCGTTTCGGGGTTTGTACCACTCATCAGGAGCAAGGCGTATAGTCTCTAAATAGTAAAAAACAAAAGTATAAGGTAATAAACAGGGGACTGATGGAAAAAGAAAAACAGCAGTATGTGTTCGTCCTTATACCTGAGTTAATGTTCTAAGGTAGAGGTGAATGGCAGAGGCAGGCCAGCAAAAAACGTCTCTGGTGGGAGCTGAGGCAGCGAAGAAGGCAGAGGAACGTCTGGAAACAGGATGTGCAACCGGGAGAGGGATCAATCCAAATTAGACTCATCAAAAGATGTGTCATAGATCTGTGGTAAAATCTATGAAGGAATATATGCAATGCATATATGTGAGTACATGTAGAATACTACTAAATGATGTGACTGGTCAGTGCTGAAGAAAGTGATCAGGAAGTGGGAGTGGAGAACCGTAACACAAATGAACGGTGCTAGGGAAGGGAGAAGGTGCAAGCATAGACCAAAAGCATACCTGGGGTGGTTTCAAAGGAGGATGAGATGAGATGAGTATGAAACCGCACGGCTGCAAAACACCATGACAGAGCGTCCATGCCGGGGGGTGGGGGTGTATAAATACTCCCCCATCCCTAATCAGATGCCGCCAATGTCACGCTGGCACAGATAGGGAAGAAAAGACAGCGGCCCCGCAGCGTCGGGAAAACCCGGGGGCCATGTCAGTACTTCCTGATAGAGCGCCAAGGAGGAAAACACCCAAGCACCGTCGCAGTGACGTCAGTTGGTACCTACATCACGTGGGCAGCACCAGGGGGGGCGTGGAGTTGATGCGCTATGGGGAATCCACCCGAACCTCCGGCAGAGGCAGGGAAGGTGGGGAGGATCTCCGGAGCGCATCGCAGCTCCCAATGAGACGCGCCAGCCTAGGCTGCCACACAGAGCACCCCAGCCAGCCCTGAAATGCATTTCAGTAGAGAATGTAATAAAATTTAGATAGACCCCATGTCATAAGGCTTATAATAACATTTTGTGTCTAGGACCCCAAGGTGAACCCAGCCTAACATGTGAAGGACTGGATATAGGGACCAAAATGCGACACATGTGTGTCGGCTGTGGTTATGAGGGACTGCATGCTTCCATCCCTAATATATTAGTACAAAAGGAAACAGCCAACCCATGGCTGGTGGGACTTTAAATGAGGGCCCTGACAATGAAAGCAGGGGTACCTTCATCCCTTATGCAAGTGCAAAACGAAGCACAGGAAGGGGAGGGTTTGGGACTTTAAAGGAAGCATGCACTTCCCAACATAAACCACTTGAGATGTATAAAATGTTTTATTTGGTTGGAATAGTTCAACATGAAGCATGAAAAATCATACATACATAGTGAAGTTATGTTAAAACACATACAGTACATTTTTAGTCATAGACAGAGTACATATGGCAAGGCATGGCGGGTATATAATAAGTCCATATGGTTAGTAATGGTATAAAAAATCTTAGGTAGATCCTACTGTGTATAGCAGTTCTATATGAACTGATGACTCCACCAGTCAAGACTTTATATGTATAAACGCATGGTAGATGGTGCATAGCTCTACGCGTTTCGGGGTTTGTACCACTCATCAGGAGCAAGGCGTATAGTCTCTAAATAGTAAAAAACAAAAGTATAAGGTAATAAACAGGGGACTGATGGAAAAAGAAAAACAGCAGTATGTGTTCGTCCTTATACCTGAGTTAATGTTCTAAGGTAGAGGTGAATGGCAGAGGCAGGCCAGCAAAAAACGTCTCTGGTGGGAGCTGAGGCAGCGAAGAAGGCAGAGGAACGTCTGGAAACAGGATGTGCAACCGGGAGAGGGATCAATCCAAATTAGACTCATCAAAAGATGTGTCATAGATCTGTGGTAAAATCTATGAAGGAATATATGCAATGCATATATGTGAGTACATGTAGAATACTACTAAATGATGTGACTGGTCAGTGCTGAAGAAAGTGATCAGGAAGTGGGAGTGGAGAACCGTAACACAAATGAACGGTGCTAGGGAAGGGAGAAGGTGCAAGCATAGACCAAAAGCATACCTGGGGTGGTTTCAAAGGAGGATGAGATGAGATGAGTATGAAACCGCACGGCTGCAAAACACCATGACAGAGCGTCCATGCCGGGGGGTGGGGGTGTATAAATACTCCCCCATCCCTAATCAGATGCCGCCAATGTCACGCTGGCACAGATAGGGAAGAAAAGACAGCGGCCCCGCAGCGTCGGGAAAACCCGGGGGCCATGTCAGTACTTCCTGATAGAGCGCCAAGGAGGAAAACACCCAAGCACCGTCGCAGTGACGTCAGTTGGTACCTACATCACGTGGGCAGCACCAGGGGGGGCGTGGAGTTGATGCGCTATGGGGAATCCACCCGAACCTCCGGCAGAGGCAGGGAAGGTGGGGAGGATCTCCGGAGCGCATCGCAGCTCCCAATGAGACGCGCCAGCCTAGGCTGCCACACAGAGCACCCCAGCCAGCCCTGAAATGCATTTCAGTAGAGAATGTAATAAAATTTAGATAGACCCCATGTCATAAGGCTTATAATAACATTTTGTGTCTAGGACCCCAAGGTGAACCCAGCCTAACATGTGAAGGACTGGATATAGGGACCAAAATGCGACACATGTGTGTCGGCTGTGGTTATGAGGGACTGCATGCTTCCATCCCTAATATATTAGTACAAAAGGAAACAGCCAACCCATGGCTGGTGGGACTTTAAATGAGGGCCCTGACAATGAAAGCAGGGGTACCTTCATCCCTTATGCAAGTGCAAAACGAAGCACAGGAAGGGGAGGGTTTGGGACTTTAAAGGAAGCATGCACTTCCCAACATAAACCACTTGAGATGTATAAAATGTTTTATTTGGTTGGAATAGTTCAACATGAAGCATGAAAAATCATACATACATAGTGAAGTTATGTTAAAACACATACAGTACATTTTTAGTCATAGCTCTACGCGTTTCGTGGTTTGTACCACTCATCAGGAGCAAGGCGTATAGTCTCTAAACAGTAAAAAACAAAAGTATAAGGTAATAAACAGGGGACTGATGGAAAAAGAAAAACAGCAGTATGTGTTCGTAGAATTATACCTGAGTTAATGTTCTAAGGTAGAGGTGAATGGCAGAGGCAGGCCAGCAAAAAACGTCTCTGGTGGGAGCTGAGGCAGCGAAGAAGGCAGAGGAACGTCCGGAAACAGGATGTGCAACCGGGAGAGGGATCAATCCAAATTAGACTCATCAAAAGATGTGTTATAGATCTGTGGTAAAATCTATGAAGGAATATATGCAATGCATATATGTGAGTGCATGTAGAATACTACTAAATGATGTGACTGGTAACACAGAAACTGGCTGTGACTGGCTGAAGAAAGTGATCAGGAAGTGGGAGTGGAGAACCGTAACCCAAACGAAAATAGTGCACAAATGAATGGTGCTAGGGAAGGTATAAGGTGCAAGCATAGACCAAAACCATATCTGGGGTGGTTTCAAAGGAGGATGAGATGAGATGGGTATGAAACCGCATGGCTGCAAAACACCATGACAGAGCATCCATGCCGGGGGGTGGGGGTGTATAAATACTCCCCCATCTGGGAAGTGCATGCTTCATTTAAAGTACCAAACCCTCCCCTTTCTGTCCTAGAAGTGGGATAGTCACGCTGAGAACAGCGTCATCGACACTTGCCATGTTGGTGGAGTACTCAAAACACCGCAATATGGTACACAGTTCTCGCATGGAGGCCCACTTGTTGGTGGTGAAGTGGTGCTGTTCCACAGAGCGACTGACCCGTGTGTGCTGCAGCTGAAACTCCACTATTGCCTGCTGCTGCTCGCACAGTCTCTCCAGCATGTGCAAGGTGGAGTTCCACCTTGTGGGCACGTCGCATAGGAGGCGGTGAGCGGGAAGGCCGAACTTCTGCTGCAGCGCAGACAGGCGAGCAGCAGCAGGGTGAGAACGCCGAAAGAGCGCACAGACGGCCCTCACTTTCTGCAGTAGCTCAGACATATTTCTGTACCACCAAATTCAGCACCTGGCAAGGGATGTGTGTCAAACTGGCTAGGCCCAGAGCTGCTACAAGATTTTGCCCATTATCACACACCACCAGGCCGAGCTTGAGGCTCAGTGGCAACAACCAGTCATCGGTCTGTTGTTCAATGCCCGTCTACAGCTGCTGCGCAGTGTGGGGTTTATCCCCCAAACATATCAGTTTTAAAACAGCCTGCTGTTGTTTCCCCCTGGATGTGCTGAAGTTGGTGGTGAAGATGTTATGCTGAGCGGATGAGGAGGTGGTAGAGGAGGAGGAGGAAGTGCAGTAGGAGGAGGAGGCAACAGGAGGCAAAGAGAAATGCCCTGCAATCCTCGGTGGCAGAAGGACATGTGCCAAAGGGCTAGCCGCCTCAGGCCCACCCGCCACTACATTTGCCCAGTGTGCAGTTAGTGAGATATAGCGTCCCTGCCCATGCTTACTGGTCCACGTATCAGTGGTTATGTGGACCTTGCCACAGATGGCGTTGCGCAGTGCAAACTTGTTCTCGTCCCCGACTTGTTTGTGCAGGGAAGGGATGGCTCGCCTGGAAAAGTAGTGGCGGCTGGGAACCACTTACAATGGGACAGACAATGCCATCAGGTTTTTAAAACTATCCATGTCCATCAGACGGAATGACAGCATTTCAAAGGCCAGGAATTTTGAAATGCTGGCATTCAGGGCCAGGGATCGTGGGTGGGTAGGGGGGTACTTCCTCTTTCTCTCCAGTGTTTGGGAGATGGAGAGCTGTAAGCTTCCATGGGGCTGTGTGGAAATGCTTGGGGACGGTGGCGGACAGGGTAGCGTTGCTGTCACATCATCTGTTTGCTGGGTGGCAGGTGACACTGGCACTGTAGAGGTGGAGGAAGAGGCCGAGGCAGCAGCAGAAGAGGAAGCAGGAGGAGGCCGAGACCCTTCTTGGATTTTGAGGTACTTATTCCACTACAGCAAGTGCTTTGCATTTAGATGCTTGGTCATGGAGGTGGTGCTCAGGTTTAGAACATTTGTGCCTCGCTTCAGCCTCTCTTTGCACAGTGTGCAAACCACTTGTGTCTTGTAGTCAGCACATTGTCTGAAGAACTGCCACACCGGGGAACACCTTTGAGCTGCCTTTGGTGTGCTAGGTCACTGGGTGCGATGGGTAGTAGCAGGCATACTGTCTAGGAGACGATCGCTCCGCTTTTGCAACCTGCTTCCTCTTTTCCTGTGCTGGTGCGTCTGTGCGTCCACCACCTCTTCCTCCAAACTGCACACGTCACTCGCATGACCCTCATTCCATGTGGGGTCTAGGACCTCATCATCCTCCTCCCCATCATCTTCCACCCACCCTTCACTACTGCCCTCCTTGTCAGTCTGCAGAAGTGGAGAGCCGCAGCAGTTGGCACCTGTGTTTCGTCATCATCAGAGACGTGCTGCGGTGGTGTTTCCATGTCCTCATCCTGCAACAGAAGTGGTTGGGCATAGGTGCACTCAATGTCTTCCACTTCTGGGGCAGGGCTATGTGGATGGTCAATGGAAAGCACACTAGCACAGTCATCAAAAAGCATAAGAGACTGCTGCATGACTTGGGGCTCAGACTGCTTGGCTGATTTACAAGGGGCTGAGGTGAAAGACAGATGGCCGTGGGGTTCAGGTGCCAACTCTGAGCTTTCATCAAGGGACCGGGTGAGAGACAATCTACTATCGCCTGTACTTGTTCTGGCCTCACCATTCACCATTCATTGAGAGCCATTTGGGCCTACAATATAATGTTGAAGGTTCTGTCGACTACCTGAGGAATGTGTTTCACTACTGGGTGTAGCTGGCACAGATCGACCACGTCCTATCATTGCAACAGGAGCTTCAGCAACACCACCAACACCAGCAGCACCAGCAGCACCACGACCACATATCTTAGTTGACGCTCTCCTCATTCTGGACACAAATGTATTATGTAGCACTATTTATTAATACTAAAAAAAAAGATCAATAAATTATTATTCTTTTTTTAAAAAAAAAGAAAGTTGTAGATGCACTTTTTATTCTTGTGCAAGAGATGCTCACACCAGCAGCAGGAACCTCTCCCTGCACCAGTATGAGATGATTTTAGAATGATAATCTGTCTTTCACAGCACCGACAGGAACCTGTCCCTACTGCAGTATGACATGATTTTAGAACAATAATCTCCCCCTCACAGCACGGACAGGAACCTCTAACTAATGCAGTAGGAGATGGTTTGATAATGATAAACTCTCCCTCAGAGCACCAACAGGAACCTCTCCCTAATGCAGTAGTAGATGGTTTTATAAAGATAAACTCTCCCTCAGAGCACCAACAGGAACCTCTCCCTAATGCAGTAGTAGATGGTTTTATAAAGATAAACTCTTCCTCAGAGCACCAACAGGAACCTCTCCTTATTGCAGTAGTAGATGGTTTTAGAACGATAAACTCTCGCTCAGAGCACCAACAGGAACCTCTCCCTAATGCAGTAGTAGATGGTTTTAGAACGATAAACTCTCCCTCAGAGCACCAACAGGAACCTCTCCCTAATGCAGTAATAGATGGTTTTAGAATGATAAACTCTCCCTCAGAGCACCAACAGGAACCTCTCCCTGATGCAGTAGTAGATGGTTTTAGAACGATAAACTCTCCCTCAGAGCACCAACAGGAATCTGTCCCTAATGCAGTAGTAGATGGTTTTAGAATGATAATCTCTCCCTCAGAGCACCCAACAGGAACCTCTCCCTAATGCAGTAGGAGATGGTTTTAGAACGATAAACTCTCCCTCAGGAGCACCAACAGGAACCTCTCCCTAATGCAGTAGTAGATGGTTTTATAACGATAAACTCTAACTCAGAGCACCAACAGGAACCTCTCTCTAATGCAGTAGTAGATGGTTTTTTAACGATACACTCTCCCTCAGAGCACCAACAGGAACCTCTACCTAATGCACTAGTAGATGGTTTTAGAACGATAAACTCTCCCTCAGAGCACCCACAGGAACCTGTCCCTAATGCAGTAGTAAATGGTTTTAGAATGATAATCTTTGCTTCAGAGCACCAACAGGAACCTGTCCCTAATACAGTAGTAGATGGTTTTAGAATGATAATCTCTCCCTCAGAGCACCAACAGGAATCTGTCCCTAATGCAGTAGTAGATGGTTTTAGAATGATAATCTCTCCCTCAGAGCACCAACAGGAACGTCTCCCTAATGCAGTAGTATATGGTTTTAGAATGATAATCTCTCCCTCAGAGCACCAACAGGAACGTCTCCCTTCTGCTGGTCCGGCCGAACTTCGGGACAAAGTCCGGGTCCGGACGGAAACCCGAACGATCACACGGACACCGAACCCCATTGAAATCAATGGGGACCCGAACTTTTAGGCACAAAAATGGCTGTAACAAAGTCCTGGAAAGCCCTAGAGGGCTGCAAAAAGAAGTAAAATGGGGGTAAGGGTAGGGCAAGTGCCCTACAAAAAAATGGGGATAGGGAAAATAAATTAAAATCAAATAAAAAAATGGGAAGGGGGTGGATGTGGAGTAGGAGCCTAGAGGTTGACTAGGCCGTGACCGTGGCAGTGTAGGTGGAAGTGGCGGTGGTAGAGGAGTAGGAGGTAGCCAACATGGTATTTTTATTTTGTATTGAGGCCTATTCAAAAAAAGAAGTATATGAATGGCTGTGTGAGTCCGGTCTAAATGTTTATTCTGCACAAGGTACAGACAAGTCTTGTGGGATCCATGCCTGATTTATTTTAATAAAGGTAAGCTTGTCCACGTTGGAAGTGGACAAACGGCTCCGCTTGTCTGTGATAACGCCCCCTGCCGTGC
>BLSH010205070.1:87039-110494 GCA_018402905.1 Glandirana rugosa
TATAGAGCGATTGACGTGTGACCCGTTTACATCACCGCCCACCCGGACTCGGCCGATCGGTAAACCGCGTACAGGAAGGTGGTGGTTCCTAACGTCCCGTAAAGAGAAACGGAGGACAACGGAGGAGGAGGATGACGCGAAGGAGGAGGAGATGGTGGGTGAGTAGGCGAGTCGCATTGTGGAAGTGGTGGTTGTAGTCGTGTAGGTCCCCCTTTGCTGTTGTCCGACAAAATTTTGACTATACAAACCCCCTATTTGGGGTGTGACGCGTCCTCGACACCTGCCCATAACTTGTGTCTGGTTACTCACCAACAACGGTTACTCGGAGTTCGGGCCGGACCACCACACGCTGTTACCGGCTTTAGAGGGATGTGCGTCAAACGGGCTCGGCCCAGAGCCGCTACGAGATTTCGGCCATTGTCGCACACCACCAGGCCGGGCTTGAGGCTCATTGGCAACAACCACTCATTGGTCTGTGTTCAATACCCGTCCACAGCTCCTGCGCAGTGTGGGGTTTATCCCCCAAACATATCAGTTTTAAAACAGCCTGTTGTCGTTTCCCCCTGGATGTGCTGATGTTGGTGGTGAAGGTGTTACGCTGAGCGGATGAGTGGGTGGTAGAGGAGGAGGAAGCGCAGTAGGAGGAGGAGGCAACAGGAGGCAAAGAGAAATGCCCTGCAATCCTTGGTGGTGGAAGGACATGCGCCAAATGGCTAGCCGGCTCAGGCCCACCCGCCACTACATTTGCCCAGTGTGCAGTTAGCGAGATATAGCGTCCCTGCCCGTGCTTACTGGTCCATGTATCAGTGGTTATGTGGACTCTCCCTTTAGAACTAGGAGATGATTTTTGAACAATAATGTGTCACTTACAGCAACAGCTGGCCCTATAGGAGTAGGCAATGGTTTTGGAACAAGAATCTGTCCCTCTAAGCAACACCTGGAAACTCTCCCTTTAGAACTGTTTGTGTTTTTTTTTACCAAAAATATGTAGAAGAATATATATCGGGCAAACCCGATGAATATTTTTTTTGGATTTGTATTATAGCAAAAAGTAAAAAATATTGTTCTTTTTTCAAAATTGTCACTCTTTGTTTGCTTATAGCACAAAAAATAAAAACCGCAGAGGTGATCAAATACCAGCAAAGGAAAGCTCTATTTATGAGAAAAAAATGATAAAAATCTTGTTTGGGTATAACGTCGCACGACTGTGCAATTGCCATTCAAAATGCGAAAGAGATGAAAGCTGAAAATTGGTCTGGGCAGGAGGGGGGTTTAAGTGCCCAGTAAGCAAGTGGTTAAGCTGCCAGAAGCTCTGGCTCAGTATGGCTCCTGTCCCCCATGCATACCAGCTGTAAAGCAACATAGGCTTTAAGGGACTTAGTGGGACTGTTGGTTCTGAGGAGTCACTGATTTAGGTCATCGAGCATAAGGGGTGAGAAGTAGAGTTGAGCGAACCCAGGCTGTAAAGTTTGGGTTTGTACTGGACTTTGGGGTGTCCGTGCCCCGAACCCGGACATTTGGTTCAAGTTCGGTATTTGTGTATTTTTATCGCCTTTTCTATAGCTGCAGGGCAGCCAATCAACAAGTGTTTCACTCGTTTGCCCTTAGAAGCCATCACAGCCATGCCTACTAATGGCATGGCTGTGATTGGCCAGTGCATCATGTGACTAGGACTATTTTTGGTGCCTGTTTAATAGCTGCAGGGCAGACAATCAACAAGCGTTTCACTTGTTTGCCCTTAGAAGCCATCAAAGCCATGCCTACTAATGGCATGGAGGTGATTGGCTAATGCATCATGTGACCCAGCCTCTATATGAGTTTAGGGAGAGGATGCTGCCGGCGCTGTGAGGGATATATTATCGTTCTAATATCATCTCATCCTGCATTACAGACAGGTTCCTGGCGGTCCTGTGAGGCGAAAGATTAGCATTCTAAAACCATCTGATACTGGAGAAGGTACAGTTTCCCTGTGCTGTGAGGGACAGATTATTGTTCTAAAATCATCTCCTAGTGCTATAGTGAGAGGTTCCTGCTGCTGCTGTGAGGGACAGATTATTGTTCTAAAATCATCTCTTTGTGCTATAGGTAGAGGTTTCTGCTGCTGCTGTGAGGGACAGATTATTGTTCTAAAATCATCTGCTAGTGCTATAGGGAGAGGTTCCTGCTGCTGCTGTGAGGGACAGATTATTGTTCTAAAACCAAGTCATAGTGCTATAGGGAGAAGTTCCTATTGCTGCGAGGGACAGATTATTGTTCTAAAATTATCTCATAGTGCTATAGGGAGAGGTTTCTGCTGCTGCTTCGAGGGACAATTTATTGTTATAAAATCATCTCATAGTGCTATAGTGAGAGGTTCCTGCTGCTGGTGTGAGGGAACAGATTATTGTTGTAAAATCATCTCATACTGCTATAGGGAGAGGTTCCTGCTGCTGCTGTGAGGGACAGATTATTGTTCTAAAATCATCACATAGTGCTATAGTGAGAGGTTCCTGCTGCTGGTGTGAGGGAACAGATTATTGTTGTAAAATCATCTCATACTGCTATAGGGAGAGGTTCCTGCTGCTGCTGTGAGGGACAGATTACTGTTCTAAAATCATCTCATACTGCTATGGGGAGAGCTTCCTGCTGCTGGTGTGAGGGACAGATTATTGTTCTTAAATTATCCCATAGTGCTATAGGGAGAGGTTCCTGCTGCTGCTGTGAAGGACAGATTACTTTTCTAAAATTATCTCATACCGCTATAGGGAGAGGTTCCTGCTGCTGCTGTTAGGGACAGATTATTGTTCTAAAATCATCTCCTAGTGCTATAGGGAGTGGTTCCTGCTGCTGTGAGGGATAGATTATTGTTCTAAAATCATCTCCTAGTGCTATAGGGAGAGGTTCCTGCTGCTGCTGCTGTGAAGGACAGATTATTGTTCTAAAATCATCTCCTAGTGCTATAGGAAGAGGTTCCTGCTGCTGCTGTGAGAGGCAGATTATTGTTCTAAAATCATCTCCTAGTGCTATAGGGAGAGGTTCCTGCTGCTGCTGTGAGGGACAAATTATTGTTCTAAAATCATCTCCTAGTGCTATAGGGAGAGGTTCCTGCTGCTGCTCTGAGGGACAGATTATTGTTCTCAAATCATCTCCTAGTGCTATAGGTAGAGGTTCCTGCTGCTGCTGTGAGGGACAGATTATTGTACTAAAATCATCTCATACTGCAATAGGGAGAGGTTCCTGCTACTGCTGTGAGGGACATATTACTGTTCTAAAATTATCTTATAGTGCTATATGGAGAGGTTACTGCTGCTGCTCTGAGGGACAGATTACTGTTCTAAAAACATCCCATACTGCAATAGGGAGAGGTTCCTGCTGCTGCTGTGAGGGACAGATTACTGTTCTAAAATCATCTCATACTGCTATAGGAAGAGGTTCCTGCTGCTGGTGTGAGTAACAGATTATTGTTCTGAAATCATCTCATAGTGCTATAGGGAGAGGTTCCTGCTGCTGCTGTGAGGAAGAGTTTATTGTTCTAAAATCATCTCATACTGCTATAGGGAGAGGTTCCTGCTGCTGCTGTGAGGACAGATTATTGTTCTAACATCATCTCATAGTGCTATAGGGAGAGGTTCCTGCTGCTGCTGTGAGGGAAAGATTGCTGTTCTAAAATCATCTCATAATGCTATAGGGAGAGTTTCCTGCTGCTGGTGTGAGGGGACAGATTATTGTTGTAAAATCATCTCATAGTGCTATAGGGAGAGGTTCCTGCTGCTGCTGTGAGGGACAGATTACTGTTCTAAAATCACCTCATACTACTATAGGGAGAGGTTCCTGCTGCTAGTGTGAGGGACAGATTATTGTCCTAAAATCATATCGTAGTGCTATAAGGAGAGGTTCCTGCTGCTGCTGTGACGGACAGAATATTGTTCTAAAATCATCTCATAGTTCTATAAGGAGAGGTTCCTGCTGCTGCTCTGAGGGACAGATTACGGTTCTAAAAACATCCAATACTGCAATAGGGAGATGTTCCTGCTGCTGCTTTGAGGGACAGATTACTGTTCTAAAATCATCTCATACTGCTATAGTGAGAGGTTCCTGCTGCTGCTGTGAGGGACAGATTACTGTTCTAAAATCACCTCATACTACTATAGGGAGAGGTTCCTGCTGCTACTGTGAGGGACAGATTATTGTTCTAAAATCATATCCTAGTGCTATAAGGAGAGGTTCCTGCTGCTGCTGTGACGGACAGATTATTGTTCAAAAGTCATCTCCTAGTGCTATAGGGAGAGGTTCCTGCTGCTGCTGTGAGGGACAGATTACTGTTCTAAAATCATCTCATAATGCTATAGGGAGATTTTCCTGCTGCTGGTGTGAAGGGACAGATTATTGTTGTAAAATCATCTCATAGTGCTACAGGGAGAGGTTCCTACTGCTGCTGTGAGGGACAGATTACTGTTCTAAAATAGTCTCATACTGCTATAGGGAGAGGTTCCTGCTGCGTGGGATAGATTACTGTTCTAAACTCATTTCATACTGCTATACGGAGAGGTTACTGCTGCTAGTGTGAGGTACAGATTACTGTTCTAAAATCATCTCCTAGTGCTATAGGGCGGGGTTCCTGCTGCTGGTGTGAGGGGACAGATTATTGTTGTAAAATCATCTCATAGTGCTATAGGGAGAGGTTCCTGCTGCTGCTGTGAGGGATAGATTACTGTTCTAAACTCACCTCATACTGCTATAGGGAGAAGTTCCTGCTGCTAGTGTGAGGGACAAATTATTGTTCTAAAATCATCTCATACTGCTATAGTGAGAAGTTCCTGCAGCTGCTGTGACGGACAGATTACTGTTCTAAAATCATCTCCTAGTGCTATAGGGCGGGGTTCCTGCTGCTGGTGTGAGGGGACAGATTATTGTTCTAAAATCATATCCTAGTGCTATAAGGAGAGGTTCCTGCTGCTGCTGTTACGGACAGATTATTGTTCTAAAATCATCTCATAGTGGTATAGGGAGAGGTTCCTGCTGCTGCTATGAGGGACAGATTATTGTTCTAAAATCATCTCATACTGCTATAGGGAGAGGTTCCTGCTGCTGCTTTGAGAATAGATTATTGTTCTAAAGTCATCTCATAGTGCTATAGGGAGAGGTTCCTACTGCTGCGAGGGACAGATTACTATTCTAAAACCATCTCATAATGCTATAGGGAGAGGTTCCTGCTGCTGCTGTGAGGGACAGCTTTCTGCTCTAAAACCATCTCCTAGTGCTATAGGTTCCTGCTGCTGGTGCGAGGAACAGATTATTGTACTAAAATCATCTCATACTGCTATAGGGAGAGGTTTCTGCTGCTGTTGTGAGGGACAGCTTACTGCTCTAAAACCATCTCCTAGTGCTAAAGGGAGAGGTTCCTGCTGCTGGTGTGAGGAATAGATTATTGTTCTAAAATCATCTCATACTACTATAGGGAGAGGTTCCTGCTGCTGGTGTGAGGGACAGCTTACTGCTCTAAAACCATCTCCTAGTGCTATAGGTTCCTGCTGCTGGTGTGAAGAACAGATTATTGTACTAAAATCATCTCATACTGCTATAGGGAGAGGTTTCTGCTGCTGCTGTGAGGGACAGCTTACTGCTCTAAAACCATCTCCTAGTGCTAAAGGGAGAGGTTCCTGCTGCTGGTGTGAGGAACATATTATTGTTCTAAAATCAACTCCTATATCTATAGGGAGAGGTTCCTGCTGCTGCTGTGAGGGACAGATTATTGTTCTAAAATCATCTCCTAGTGCTATAGGAAGAGGTTCCTGCTGCTGCTGTGAGGGACAGATTATTGTTCTAAAATCATCTCATAGTTCTATAAGGAGAGGTTGCTGCTGCTGCTCTGAGGGACAGATTACTGTTCTAAAAACATCCCATACTGCAATAGGGAGAGGTTCCTTCTGCTGCTGTGAGGGACAGCTTACTGTTTAAAAGTCATCTCATAGTGCTATAGGGAGAGGTTTCTGCTGCTGCTGTGCGGGACAGATTACTGTTCTAAAATCATCTCATAATGCTATAGGGAGATGTTCCTGCTGCTGGTGTGAGGGGACAGATTATTGTTGTAAAATCATCTCATATTTCTACAGGGAGAGGTTCCTGCTGATGCTGTGAGGGACAGATTACTGTTCTAAAATGTCTCATACTGCTATAGGGAGAGGTTCCTGCTGCTGCTGAGAGAACAGATTATTGTTTTAAAATCATCTCATAGTGCCATAGGGAGAGGTTCCTGCTGCTGCTGTGAGGGATAGATTACTGTTCTAAACTCATTGCATACTGCTATAGGGAGAGGTTCCTGCTGCTAGTGTGAGGCACAGATTATTGTTCTAAAATCATCTCATAGTGCTATAGGGAGAGGTTCCTGCTGCTGCTGTGAGGGACAGATTACTGTTCTAAAATCATTTCCTAGTGCTATAGGGAGAGGTTCCTGCTGCTGGTGTGAGGAAGAGTTCATTGTTCTAAAATCATCTCATAGTGCTATAGGGAGAGGTTCCTGCTGCTGCTGTGAGGGACAGATTATTGTTCTAACATCATCTCCTAGTGCTATAGGGAGAGGTTCCTGCTGCTGCTGTGAGGGAAAGATTGCTGTTCTAAAATCAGCTCATAATGCTATAGGGAGAGTTTCCTGCTACTGGTGTGAGGGGGCAGATTATTGTTGTAAAATCATCTCATAGTGCTATAGGGAGAGGTTCCTGCTGCTGCTGTGAGGGATAGATTACTGTTCTAAACTCACCTCATACTGCTATAGGGAGAGGTTCCTGCTGCTGCATCATCCCCTAGTGCTATAGGGAGAGGTTCCTGCTGCTGATGTAAGGGACAGATCATTGTTCTAAAATCATCTCATAATGCTATAGGAAGAAGTTCATGCTGCTGGTGTGAGTGACAGATTATTGCTCTAAAATCATCTCATACTGCTATAGGAAGAGGTTGCTGCTGCTGCTGTGAGGGACAGATTATTGTTGTAAAATCATCTCATATTGCTACAGGGAGAGGTTCCTGCTGCTGCTGTGAGGGACAGATTACTGTTCTAAAATAGTCTCATACTGCTATAGGGAGAGGTTCCTGCTGCTGCTGAGAGAACAGATTATTGTTCTAAAATCATCTCATAGTACTATAGGGAGAGCTTCCTGCTGCTGCTGTGAGGGATAGATTACTGTTCTAAACTAATTTCATACTGCTATAGGGAGAGGTTCCTACTGCTAGTGTGAGGCACAGATTATTGTTCTAAAATCATCTCATAGTGCTATAGGGAGAGGTTCCTGCTGCTGCTGTAAGGGATAGATTACTGTTCTAAAATCATCTCATACTGCTATAGGGAGAGGTTCCTGCTGCTGCTGTAAGGGACAGATTACTGTTCTAAAATCATCTCCTAGTGCTATAGGGAGAGGTTCCTGCTGCTGGTGTGAGGAAGAGTTCATTGTTCTAAAATCATCTCCTAGTGCTATAGGGAGAGGTTCCTGCTGCTGCCGTGACGGACAGATTATTGTTCTAACATCATCTCCTAGTGCTATAGGGAGAGGTTCCTGCTGCTGCTGTGAGGGAAAGATTGCTGTTCTAATATCAGCTCATAATGCTATAGGGA
Source organism: Glandirana rugosa (assembly GCA_018402905.1). NCBI lineage: Eukaryota > Metazoa > Chordata > Amphibia > Anura > Ranidae > Glandirana > Glandirana rugosa. Next base: position 94,625 of record BLSH010205070.1, read on the forward strand.
GAGTTTCCTGCTACTGGTGTGAGGGGACAGATTATTGTTGTAAAATCATCTCATGGTGCTATAGGGAGAGGTTCCTGCTGCTGCTGTGAGGGATAGATTACTGTTCTAAACTCACCTCATACTGCTATAGGGAGAAGTTCCTGCTGCTAGTGTGAGGGACAAATTATTGTTCTAAAATCATCTCATACTGCTATAGTGAGAGGTTCCTGCTGCTGCTGTGAGGGACAGATTACTGTTCTAAAATCACCTCATACTACTATAGGGAGAGGTTCCTGCTGCTACTGTGAGGGACAGATTATTGTTCTAAAATCATATCCTAGTGCTATAAGGAGAGGTTCCTGCTGCTGCTGTGACTTACAGATTATTGTTCTAAAATCATCTCATAGTGGTATAGGTAGAGGTTCCTGCTGCTGCTGTGAGTGACAGATTATTGTTCTAAAATCATCTCATACTGCTATAGGAAGAGGTTCCTGCTGTTGCTGTGAGGGACAGATTATTGTTCTAAAATCATCTCATAGTTCTATAAGGAGAGGTTCCTGCTTCTGCTCTGATTGACAGATTACTGTACCAAAAACATCCCATACTGCAATAGGGAGAGGTTCCTGCTGCTGCTGTGAGGGACAGATTACTGTTCTAAAATCATCTCATACTGCTATAGGGAGAGGTTCCTGCTGCTAGTGTGAGGGACAGATTATTGTTTTAAAATCATCTCATACTACTATAGTGAGAAGTTCCTGCTGCTTCTATGAGGGAGAGATTACTGTTTTAAAATCACCTCATACTGCTATAGGGAGAGGTTCCTGCTGCTACAGTGAGGGACAGATTTTTGTTCTAAAATCAAATCCTAGTGCTATAAGGAGAGGTTCCTGCTTCTGCTGTGAGGGACAGATTATTGTTCTAAAATCATCTCATAGTTCTACAGGGAGAGGTACCTGCTGCTGCTATGAGGGACAGACTACTGTTCTAAAACAGTCTCATACTGCTATAGGGAGAGGTTCCTGCTGCTGCTTTGAGAACAGATTATTGTTCTAAAATCATCCCCTAGTGCTATAGGGAGAGGTTCCTGCTGCTGCTGTGAGGGACAGATTATTGTTCTAAAATCATCTCATACTGCTATAGGAAGAGGTTCCTGCTGCTGCTGTGAGGGACAGCTTACTGTTCTAAAGTCATCTCATAGTGCTATAGGGAGATGTTCCTGCTGCTGCTGTGAGGGACAGATTACTGTTCTAAGATCATCTCATAATGCTATAGGGAGATTTTCCTGCTGCTGGTGTGAGGGGACAGATTATTGTTGTAAAATCATCTAATATTGCTACAGGGAGAGGTTCCTGCTGCTGCTGTGAGGGACAGATTACTGTTCTAAAATAGTCTCATACTGCTATAGGGAGAGGTTCCTGCTGCTGCTGAGAGAACAGATTATTGTTCTAAAATCATCTCATAGTGCTATGTGGAGAGCTTCCTGCTGCTGCTGTGAGGGATAGATTACTGTACTAATCTCATTTCATACTGCTATAAGGAGAGGTTCCTACTGCTAGTGAGAGGCACAGATTATTGTTCTAAAATCATCTCATAGTGCTATAGGGAGAGGTTCCTGCTGCTGCTGTGAGGGACAGATTACTGTTCTAAAATCATCTTATACTGCTATAGGGAGAGGTTCCTGCTGCTGCTGTAAGGGACAGATTACTGGTCTAAAATCATTTCCTAGTGCTATAGGGAGAGGTTACTGCTGCTGGTGTGAGGAAGAGTTCATTGTTCTAAAATCATCTCATAGTGCTATAGGGAGAGGTTCCTGCTGCTGCTGTGAGGGACAGATTATTGTTCTAACATCATCTCCTAGTGCTATAGGGAGAGGTTCCTGCTGCTGCTGTGAGGGAAAGATTGCTGTTCTAAAATCAGCTCATAATGCTATAGGGAGAGTTTCCTGCTACTGGTGTGAGGGGACAGATTATTGTTGTAAAATCATCTCATAGTGCTATAGGGAGAGGTTCCTGCTGCTGCTGTGAGGGATAGATTACTTTTCTAAACTCACCTCATACTGCTATAGGGAGAGGTTCCTGCTGCTAGTGTGAGGGACAAATTATTGTTCAAAAATCATCTCATACTGCTATAGTGAGAGGTTCCTGCTGCTGCTGTGAGGGACAGATTACTGTTCTAAAATCACATCATACTACTATAGGGAGAGGTTCCTGCTGCTACTGTGAGGGACAGATTATTGTTCTCAAATCATATCCTAGTGCTATAAGGAGAGGTTCCTGCTGCTGCTGTGACGGACAGATTATTGTTCTAAAGTCATCTCATAGTGGTATAGGGAGAGGTTCCTGCTGCTGCTGTGAGGGACAGATTATTGTTCTAAAATCATCTCATACTGCTATAGGGAGAGGTTCCTGCTGCTGCTTTGAGAACATATTATTGTTCTAAAGTCCTCTCCTAGTGCTATAGGAAGAGGTTCCTGCTGTTGCTGTGAGGGACAGATTATTGTTCTAACATCATTTCATAGTTCTATAAGGAGAGGTTCCTGCTGCTGCTCTGAGGGACAGAATACTGTTCTAAAAACATCCCATACTGCAATAGGGAGAGGTTCCTGCTGCTGCTGTGAGGGGCAGATTACTGTTCTAAAATCATCTCATACTGCTATAGGGAGAGGTTCCTGCTGCTAGTGTGAGGGACAGATTATTGTTCTAAAATCATCTCATACTACTATAGTGAGAAGTTCCTGCTGCTGCTGTGAGGGAGAGATTACTGTTCTAAAATCACCTCATACTGCTATAGGGAGAGGTTCCTGCTGCTACTGTGAGAGACAGATTACTGTTATAAAATCATCTCCTAGTGCTATAAGGAGAGGATCCTGCTGCTGGTGTGAGGAAGAGTTCATTGTTCTAAAATCATCTCCTAGTGCTATAGGGAGAGGTTCCTGCTGCTGCTGTGAGGGACAGATTATTGTTCTAACATCATCTCCTAGTGCTATAGGGAGAGGATCCTTCTGCTGCAGTGAGGGAAAGATTGCTGTTCTAATATCAGCTCATAATGCTATAGGGAGAGTTTCCTGTTACTGGTGTGAGGGGACAGATTATTGTTGTAAAATCATCTCATAGTGATGTAGGTAGAGGTTCCTGCGGCTGCTGTGAGGGATAGATTACTGTTCTAAACTCACCTCATACTGCTATGGGGAGAGGTTCCTGCTGCTAGTGTGAGGGACAAATTATTGTTCTAAAATCATCGCATACTGCTATAGTGAGAGGTTCCTGCTGCTGCTGTGAGGGACAGATTACTGTTCTAAAATCAACTCATACTACTATAGGGAGAGGTTCCTGCTGCTACTGTGAGGGACAGATTATTGTTCTAAAATCATATCCTAGTGCTATAAGGAGAGGTTCCTGCTGCTGCTGTGATGGACAGATTATTGTTCTAAAATCATCTCATAGTGGTATAGGGAGAGGTTCCTGCTGCTGCTTTGAGAACAGATTATTGTTCTAAAGTCATCTCCTGGTGCTATAGGAAGAGGTTCCTGCTGTTGCTGAAAGGGACAGATTATTGTTCTAAAATCATCTCATAGTTCTATAAGGAGAGGTTCCTGCTGCTGCTCTGAGGGACAGATTACTGTACCAAAAACATCCCATACTGCAATAGGGAGAGGTTCCTGCTGCTGCTGTGAGGGACAGATTACTGTTCTAAAATCATCCCATACTGCTATAGGGAGAGGTTCCTGCTGCTAGTGTGAGGGACAGATTATTGTTCTAAAATCATCTCATACTACTATAGTGAGAGGTTCCTGCTGCTGCTGTGAGGGAGAGATTACTGTTCTAAAATCACCTCATATTGCTATAGGGAGAGGTTCCTGCTGCTACTGTGAGGGACAGATTATTGTTCTAAAATCATAACCTAGTGCTATAAGGAGAGGTTCCTGCTTCTGATCTGAGGGACAGATTATTGTTCTAAAATCATCTCATAGTTCTATAGGGAGAGGTTCCTGCTGCTGCTATGAGGGACAGACTACTGTTCTAAAACAGTCTCATACTGCTATAGGGAGAGGTTCCTGCTGCTGCTTTGAGAACAGATTATTGTTCTAAAATCATAACCTAGTGCTATAAGGAGAGGTTCCTGCTGCTGCTGTGAGAGACAGATTATTGTTCTAAAATCATCTCATAGTGCTATATGGAGAGGTTCCTGCTGCTGCGGTGAGGGACAGATATTTGTTCTAAAATCATCTCCTAGTGCTATAGGGAGAGGTTCCTGCTGCTGGTGTGAGGGACAGATTATTGTACTTAAATCATCTCCTACTGCTATAGGGATAGGTTCCTGCTGCTGCTGTGAAGGAAAGATTACTGGTCTAAAATTATCTCATAATGCTATAGGGAGAGGTTCCTGCTGCTGCTGTGAGGGACAGGTTACTGTTCTGAAATCATCTCATACTGCTATAGGGAGAGGTTTCTGCAGCTGCTGTGAGGGACAGATTACGGTTCTAAAATCATCTCATAATGCTATAGGGAGAGGTTCCTGCTGCTGCTTTGAGGGACAGATTACTGTTCTAAAATCATCTCATACTGCTATAAGGAGAGGTTTCTGCTAATGCTGTGAGGGAAAGATTATTGTTCTAAAATCATCTCATAGTGCTATAGGGAGAGTTTTCTGCTGCGAATGTGAGGGACAGATTACTTTTCTAAAATCATATCATACTGCTATAGTGAGAGGTTCCTGCTGCTGCTGTGAGGGACAGCTTACTGTTCAAAAATCATCTCATACTGCTATAGGGAGAGGTTCCTGCTACTGGTGTGAGGGACAGATTATTGTTCTAAAATCATCTCCTACTACTATAGTGAGAGGTTCCTGCTGCTGCTGTGAGGGACAGATTGCTGTTCTAAAATGATCTCATACTGCTATAGGGAGAGGTCCCTGCTGCTGCTGTGAGGGACAGATTACTGTTCTAAAATCATCTCATACTGGTATAGGGAGAGGTTCCTGCTGCTGGTGTGAGGGACAGATTACTGTTCTAAAATCATCTCATACTGCTATAAGGAGCGGTTCCTGCTGATGGTGTGAGGGAGAGATTATTGTTCTAAAATCATCTCATAGTGCTATAGGGAGAGTTTTCTGCTGTGAATGTGATGGATAGATTACTTTTCTAAAATCATATCATACTGCTATAGTGAGAGGTTCCTGCTGCTGCTGTGAGGGACAGCTTACTGTTCAAAAATCATCTTATACTGCTATAGGGAGATTTTCCTGCTACTGGTGTGAGGGACAGATTATTGTTCTAAAATCATCTCCTACTACTATGGTGAGAGGTTCCTGCTGCTGCTGTGAGGGACAGATTACTTTTCTAAAATGATCTCATACTGCTATAGGGAGAGGTTCCTGCTGCTGCTGTGAGGGACAGATTACTGTTCTAAAATCATCTCATACTGGTATAGGGAGAGGTTCCTGCTGCTGGTGTGAGGGACAGATTACTGTTCTAAAATCATCTCATACTGCTATAAGGAGCGGTTCCTGCTGATGGTGTGAGGGAGAGATTATTGTTCTAAAATCATCTCATAATGCTATAGGGAGAGTTTTCTGCTGCTGCTGTGAGGGACAGATTACTTGTCTAAAATCATATCATACTGCTATAGTGAGAGGTTCCTGCTTCTGCTTTAAGGAACAGATTACTGTTCAAAAACCATCTCCTAGTGCTATAGGGAGAGGTTCCTGCTGCTGCTGTGAGGGACAGATTGCTGTTCTAAAATCATCTCATACTGCTATAGGGAGAGGTTCCTGCCGCTGCTGTGAGGGACAGATTACTGTTCAAAAATCATCTCATACTGCTATAGGGAGAGGTTCCTGCTGCTGGTGTGATGGACAGATTATTGTTCTAAAATCATCTCCTACTACTATAGGGAGAGTTTCCTGCTGCTGCTGTGAGGGACAGATTACTGTTCGAAAATTATCTCATACTGCTATAGGGAGAGGTTCCTGCTGCTGCTTTGAGGGACAGATTACTGTTCTAAAATCATATCATACTGGTATAGGGAGAGGTTCCTGCTGCTGGTGTGAGGGACAGATTACTGTTCTAAAATCATCTCATACTGCTATAAGAAGAGGTTCCTGTTGATGGTGTGAGGGACAGATTAGTGTTCTAAAATCATCTCCTACTGCTATAGGGAGAGGTTCAAGCTGCTGCTGTGAGGGACAGATTACTGTTCTAAATTCATCTCACAGTGCTATAGTGAGAGGTTCCTGCTGCTGTGAGGGACAGATTATTGTTCTAACATCATCTCATAGTGCTATAGGGAGAGGTTCCTGCTGCTGCTGTGAGGGAAAAGATTACTGTTCTAAAGTCATATCATAATGCTATAGGGAGAGGTTCCTGCTGCTGGTGTGAGGGGACAGATTATTGTTGTAAAATCATCTCATAGTGCTATAGGGATACGTTCCTGTTGCTGCTGTGAGGGACAGATTACTGTTCTAAAATTATCTCATTCTGCTATAGGGAGAGGTTCCTGTTGCTGCTCTGATGGACAGATTTCTGTTGTAAATTCATCTCATGGTACTATAGGGAGAGGTTCCTGCTGCTACTGTGAGGGACAGATTATTGTTCTAAAATCATATCCTAGTGCTATAAGGAGAGGTTCCTGCTGCTGCTGTGAGGGACAGATTATTGTTCTAAAATCGTCTCATACTGCTTTAGGGAGAGGTTCCTGCTGCTGGTGTGATGGACTGATTATTGTTGTAAAAGCATCTCCTAGTGCTATAGGGAGAGGTTCCTGCTGCTGTTGTGAGGTATAGATTACTGTTCTAAAATCATCTCATATTGCTATAGGGAGAGGTTCCTGCTGCTAGTGTGAGGGACAGATTATTGTTCTAAAATCATCTCCTACTGCTATAGTGAGAGGTTCCTGCTGCTGCTGTGAGGTACAGATTATTGTTCTAAAATCGTCTCATACTGCTATAGGGAAAGGTTCCTTCTGCTGCTGTGAGGGACAGATTATTGTTCTAAAATAATCTCCTAGTGCTATAGGGAGAGGTTGCTGCTGCTGCTGCTTTGAGGGACAGATTATTGTTCTAAAATTGTCTCATACTGCTATAGGGAGAGGTTCCTGCTGCTGCTGTGAGGGACAGATTATTGTTCTAAAATAATCTCCTAATGCTATAGGGAGAGGTTACTGCTGCTGCTTTGAGGGACAGATTATTGTTCTAAAATCATCTCCTAGTGCTATAGTAGAGGTTCCTGCTCCTACTGTTAGGGACAGATTACTGTTCTAAAATCCTCTCACACTGCTATAGGGAGAGGTTCCTGCTGCTGGTGTGAGGGACAGATTATTGTTCTAAAATCATCTCCTAGTGCTATAAGGAGAGATTCCTGCTGCTACTGTGAGTTACAGATTATTGTTCTAAAATCATCTCTTAGTGCTATAGTGAGAGGTTCCTGCTGCTGGTGTGAGGGACAGATTATTGTTCTAAAATCACCTCCCAGTGTTATAGGGAGAGTTTCCTCCTGCTGCTGTGAATAACAGATTACTATTCCAAAATCATCTTATACTGCTATAGGGAGAGGTTCCTGCTGCTGGTGTGAGGGACAGATTAGTGTTCTAACATCATCAAATTCTGCTGCTGTTTTGAGCGGTTCATTTCTTGCACAAAAATAAAAAGTGCATCTATGTTGCTGTTTTAAAAAAAAAGAATAATAATTTATTATTTTTTCATTTATTTTTTTTTAGTATTAATAAATAGTGCTACATATTACATTTGCACCTTGCTGTGCATTTCTTGCACAAAAATAAAAAGTGTGTCTACATTGCTGGTTTAAAAAAAAACAAAATATTTTAAATACTACATTTGCGGCCAGCGGTGCATTTCTTGTACAAAAATAAAAAGTGAATGTACATTGCTGGTTTAAAAAAAAAAGAATAATAATTTTTTATTTTTTTTATTAATAATAAATAGTGCTACATAGTACATTTGCGTCCAGAATGAGGAGAGCGTCAAATAAGGGACGTGGTCGTGGTCATGGTGCTGCTGCTGCTGGTGTTGGTGGTGTTGGTGAAGTTCCTGTTGCAAGGAGAGGACATGGTCGATTTGTGCCAGCTACACGCACAAGTGAAACACCTTCCTCAGGTGCGAGTAGCCGACAGAACCTTCAACGTTATATGGTAGGCCCGAATGGTGCTCAACGAATGGTGAGGCCAGAACAAGTACAGGCGATTGTAGACTAGGTGGATGACAATGCCTCCAGTTCCTTCACATTGTTCCCCATCCGGTCCCTTGAAAGCTCAGAGTTGGCACCTGAATCCCATGGCCATCTGTCTTTCACCTCAGCCCCTTGTAAATCAGCCAAGCAGTCTGAGCCCCAAGTCATGCAGCAGTCTCTCTCAGGTTGCAAAAGCGGAGCGACCGTCCTCTAGACAGTACGCCTGCTAATACCCACCACACCCAGGGACCTAGCACACCAAATGCAGCTCAAAGGCTTTCCCCGGTGTGGCAGTTCTTCAGACAATGTGCTGACGACAAGACACGAGTGGTTTGTACGCTGTGCAATGAGAGCCTGATGCGAGGCACAAATGTTCTAAACCTGAGCACAACCTGCATGACCAGGCATCTAAATTCAAAGCATGTGCTGCAGTGGAATAAGTACCTCAAAATACAAGAAAGGTCTCGGCCTCTTCCTGCTTCCTCTACTGCTGCTGCCTTGGCCTCTTCCTCCACCTCTACAGTGCCAGTGTCACCTGCCACCCAGCATACAGACGATGTGACAGCAACGCCACCATGTCCGCCACCGTCCCCAAGCATTTCCACACGATCCCAAGAAAGCTTAAAGCTCTCCATCTCCCAAACACTGGAGAGAAAGAGGAAGTACCCCCCTACCCGCCCGCGATCCCTGGTACTGAATACCAGCATTTCAAAATTCCAGGCCTTTGAAATGCAGTCATTCCATCTGGTGGACACAGCCAGTTTTAAAAACCTGATGGCGGTGGCTGTCCCACAGTACGTGGTTCCCAGCCACCACTACTTTTCCAGGGGAGGCCTCCCTTCCTTACACAAACAAGTCGGGGACGAGATCAAGTGTGCACTGCGCAATGCCATCTGTGGCAAGGTCCACATAGCCACTGATATGTGGACCAATAAGCACGGGCAGGGACACTATATCTCGCTAACTGCACACTGGGCAAATGTAGTGGCGGGTGGGCCTGAGGCGGCTAGCCATTTGGCGCATGTCCTTCCACCGCAGAGGATTGCAGGACATTTCTCTTTGCCCCCGTTGCCTCCTCCTCCTACTCCACTTCCTCCTCCTCTACCACCTTCTCATCCACTCAGCGTAACACCTTCACCAACAATTTTAGCACATCCAGGGGGAAACGACAGCAGGTTGTTTTAAAACTGATATGTTTGGGGGATAAACCCCACACTGCGCAGCAGCTGTGGACGGGCATTGAAGAACAGACCGATGAGTGGTTGTTGCCACTGAGCCTCAAGGTGGTGTGCAATAATGGGCGAAATCTCGTAGCAGCTCTGGGCCTAGCCGGTTTGATGCACATCCCTTGCCTGGTGCATGTGCTGAATTTGGTGGTGCAGACATTTCTAAAAAACTACCCGGATATGTCAGAGCTGCTGCTGAAAGTTCGGGCTGTCTGTGTACGCTTTTGGCGTTCTCACCCTGCTGCTGCTCGCCTGTCTGCGCTGCAGCGGAACTTCGGCCTTGCCGCTCACCGCCTCCTATGCGACGTGCCCACAAGGTGGAACTCCACCTTACACATGCTGGAGAGACTGTGTGAGCAGAAGCAGGCAATAGTGGAGTTTCAGCTGCAGCACGCACGGGTCAGTCGCTCTGCGGAACAGCACCACTTCACCACCAATGAGTGGGCCTCCATGAGAGACCTGTGAACCATATCGCAGTGTTTCGAGTACTCCACCAACATGGCCAGTACCGATGATGCTGTTCTCAGCGTTACTATCCCACTTCTATGTCTCCTTGAAAAAACACTTCGGGGGATGATGGAAGAAGATGTGGCATAGGAGGAAGAGGAGGAGGAAGAGGGGTAATTTCCACAGTTATCAGACCAGTCATTAACAAGTGGCTCGGAGGGTGGGTTCCTGCACCAGCATAGGCCAGGTAAAAAAATTTCAAGCCAGGGCACAATTCTAGAGGATGAGGATGATGAGGAGGAGGAGGAGGAAACGTGTTCACAGCAGGGTTGCTCCCAACGCAGCTCATGGGCATCACTGGAGCGTGGCTAGGGGGATACGGAGGACACAGATGATACACCTCCCACAGAGGACAGCTTGTCTTTGCCTCTGGGCAGCCTGGCACACATGGCCGACTACATGCTGCAGTGCATGCTCAACGACAGCCAAGTTGCCCACATTTTAACTTGTGCTGATTACTGGGTGGCCACCCTGCTGGATCCCCGTTACAAGGACAACCTGCCGTCCTTAATTTCCTCACTGGAGCATGATTGGAAGATGCGTGACTACTAGCGCTAGCTGGTAGATGCGCTGCTGAGGGCATTCCCAAATGACACCGGGGGGCTCAGTGGAAGCACAAGGCGAAGGCAGAGGAGGAGGAAAAGGTTGCCAACGCAGCTATGGCACCGCCAGCACCTCAGAAGGCAGGGTTAGCAAGGCCGAAATCTGGAAAAGCTTTGTCAGCAGCCCGCCACAACAAACAGCACCACCAGCTGCTAGGCAACGTCTTAGCAGGAGGCAGCATTTCAGCAACATGGTGGAGCAGTATGTGTGCACATGCCTACACGTACTGACTGATGGGTCTGCCCCATTAAACTTCTGGGTCTCCAAATTGGGCACATGGCCTGAGCTTGCCCTTTATACCTTGGAGGTGCTGGCCTTCCCTGCAACCAGTGTATTGTCTGAATGTGTGTTTAGCACGGCAGGGGGCGTTATCACAGACAAACTCAGCCGCCTGTCCACAGCCAACGTGGACAAGCTAACATTTATTAAAATGAACCAGGCATGAATCCCACAAGACTTGTCTGTACCTTGTGCAGAATAGACATTTAGACCGGACTCACACAGCCATTGGTATACTTGTTTTTTTTTAATATGTCTCAATATTTTGGGGGCTACTCCAATTAGAAAAAAAAACAAACAAACTTAAAACAGTGTTGGCTACCTCCTCCTCCACCGCCACTTCCACCTACACCACCACGGTCATGGCCTACTCAACCTCCTACTCCACATCCACCTCCTCCTCCTTTTTTTTTATGTGATTTTAAGTCATTTCCCTATCCACATTTGTTTGCAGGGCACTTGTCCTACTCTTACCCCCATTTTGCTACCTTTTGCAGGCGTCTAGCCCTTTCCAGGACTATTTTAGAGCCATTTTTGTGCCCAAAGGTTCGGGTCACCATTGACTTCAATGGGGTTCAGGGTCCAGGGTCAAGTTCGGGTCAAGTACGGTACCGAACCCGAACTTTTTCGCAAAGTTCGGCCGAACCTAACGAACCCAAACATCCAGGTGTCCGCTCAACTCTAGTGAGAAGTAACTTTCCCTTTTTTTTTTTGGTTGCACTAGAAGGACTTGTGTCTATTTTCAACCTGATTAACTATGTAACTATGTAGTGATAACAAAAATACTGTGTTTTATCCCACGCTATCTTCCTAAATAAACAATCTGTGAATATGTGATAGCTGCAAAGCACAATTTTGTGTTCCCTCAACTGAAAAGATACAAAGAAATACTAAGTGTTGGTTGCACTTATCAAAAAGTAGCAAATCCTAAATCCTTCAGTGCAATATACTTCAAAGGTACAACAAATAAATAAAGTTCATGATGAAAATTCTTTAACCACTTCAGTCCTGGAAGGATTTCCCACTTTAGGACCAGAGCACTTTTTGCGATTCGGCACTGCTTCGCTTTAACTGACAATTGCGCAGTTGTGCGACGTTGTATCCAAACTAAATTTGCGTCCTTTTTTCCCACAAATAGAGCTTTCTTTTGGTGGTATTTGATCCCCTCTGCATCATTTCTGATCACCGCCATAAACAAAAAGTGTGCAAATTGTGCAAAAAAACCCCAAATTTCTTACTTTTTGCTAAAATATAAATCGAAAAATATATATATATATATATTTTTTTTTCCATCGGTTTTGGCCAATTTATATTCTTCCTCATATTTTTGGTAAAAAATCGCAATCTGCATTTATTGATTGGTTTGCGCAAAAGTTGCCGCGTTTACGGATGATGAGAATTCATTTCTGGGGTTTTTATTTTTTATTTTTTACTAGTAATGTCAGCGATCTGCGATTTTTAGTGGTACTGCGATTTTGCAGCGGACATGTCGGACCATTTTGACACTTTTTTGGACCATTGGCATTTATACAACGAACAGTGCTATAAAAATGCACTGATTACTGTGTAAATGCCATTGGCAGTGAAGGGGTTAACATGGAGGGGGTGCTCTAAGGGTTAACTGCGTTCCCTGGGCGTGTACTAACTGTGTGTGGGCCTGGCTGGGGGAAGGGAGTCATCACGGCTTCCATATACAGGAAGCCTGTGATCACAGCCCTTCCCCCTCTAACAGAACGGAGATCCGTGTTTACTTACACGGACCTCCGTTCTTTCACTGTGGGGGGCATCGCGGGTAGCCGGCGGCGATCGAGTCCGCCCTACCCGCTCCCTGGCCCCCCGGACACAGTGAGTGCGCGTGCGCGCCTCCGGTGGCGCGCGTGCTCACAGTGAGGGATATCTCAGCCACCGTTATATGACCGCGGTTTGCGATATCGAGCCACTCTGTCGCCGTCAGACTGCGGTCGGCAAGTGGTTAAATACACTGTTCCTTAAAATGATCCTCTACAGCCTTCACCCTATGTGGGTTGAACAATGCATGCATGTGCGTCAATTCCCGGCAACTGCTCACCGCTGCGCTTACCTCACAATTCGACCTATACAGATCCAATCTTACCTTTCCCAAACAGGGTGTACTCCAGATTAATAAGACAGCTGATCGATGTCCTCCTCCTCCTCCTCCTCCTCCTTTCTCCTCTTCAAGATGTACTGGATAAGCTTATATGAGGAAATCTTCTTTTTCTTCCATTCCCCTCGATCAAAGAAAGTAAACTCCCATAGTGTACTATGTAAAGCACATAAACTTTACTCAAAACATCCACTTACATTGAAGATAAAAACACTACATTCATTCTCTGTTCCCAGCAGGACTGTGGCTCCCGTGTCCTGTTGCCGATGTGCTCTGTCACCCGACTCTGCCATTATCGTCACTACCACGTGACTTCCTCAGGGGTCCTGAGTATAGTGGGTAAGGGAAACATGATCAATTCACTATGTATTCAAGCAGGACTACCTGCAGGCAGTGCATGTCAACTCTTTACCCCAAGTGTACATAGTAACAAGCCGCAACACAAGCATGTTTGAAGTTTCCATGATGCAAATGTAGTTCTTCATAGAAAACACAGGATAAAAATCATACAGATAATAACAATCCTGGCTTTAGCCATAGTGTCTACAACTCAACTCAGGACTCAGGACTGGTTGAGATGCATTGGCATCTGCATTGGCATCTTTAGAGAGATTGTCTTGTACTGCACTCATTATCAAGAGATACATTTGAATTGTAGAAAACAACAGGGCTGGTGTTATGTAACTGGGTAACATTAACACAACATGTGATGCAAAGACTGTACATAAAGTGCCTGTGCAATCCTCCACCTGTGCTCACTGGCTGCTCACCTCATGTTCTGATTCAAGGATTGAGCTGGCATGTGTAGGGTATGAAAGTATCTCATTCCCAATAAATGTAAGTACAAAGGAAGAAATGCCCTAAGGACTTTGCGAGACACAAACCAAAGATATAAAATGTACAAAATGTATTATATAAACATTAGACAAACTTTACATGCATTTAAAAAGTATATGCACATGATTATCCATAATTACATAAATCACGATACGGCTGATAATAAAAGGAGTAGATACTTATGTATTAACCACTTCACCCCCAGAAGGATTTGCCACTGTAGGTCCAGAGCACTTTTTGTGATTTGGCACTGCGTCGCTTTAACTGACAATTGCACGGTCATGCAACATTGTACCCAAACAAAATTTGCGTCCTGTTTTTCCCACAAATAGAGCTTTCTTTTGGTGGTATTTGGTCACCTCTGTATCACTTCTGATCATCGCTATAAACAAAAAAAAGTGTCAATTTTGCAAAAAAAAAATAATGTTTCTTACTTTTTGCTAAAATACAAATCCAAAAAAAATATAAAAACAAAATTATTCATCGGTTTTGACCGATTTATATTCATCTTCATATTTTTGGTAAAAAAAAAATCGCAATTGGGCGTTTATTGTTTGGTTTGCGCAAAAGTTGCTGCATTTACAAACCATGAGAATTTATTTCTGGTGTTTTAAAATGTTTTTTTTTTTACTACTAATGGCGGCGATCTGTGATTTTTATCGGGACTGCGATATTGGGGCAGACATGTCGGACATTTTTGACACTTTTTTGGGACCAATGACATTTATACAGCGATCAGAAATTTAAATATCCACCGATTACTGTATAAATGTCATTGGCAGTGAAGGGGTTAATCTGCAGGGGGCAGTGAAGGGGTTAACTGTGTTCCCTGGGCGTGTTCTAACTGTGAGGAGGCTGGGCTACCATGGGCATAAGAGATCTAAGTGATCCAATTGACAGGGATCAGTAGATCTCTTACATGGCAGAGCGTGGAACCACTGTGTTTACATGGGCGGTTTCCCGTTCTTTCCCTCTGGCAGGTCATCGTGGCTCGCCGGTGGACATCGGGACCGCCTGAGCCACGGGCCCATGCGGATCACCGCTTATATACGGCAATTCGCGGAATAGAGCAACACTGCCACAGTAAATATGCTGTAGCCGGTTGGGAACCGATTAAATCTCTGCGCCCTTCGTGAGGCAGCACTCGCTTCCTCAGGAGAGATACCTATAGATGTCTGAAGGTTGTTAGAGGAAAAAAAAAATCCATACCCAGGACACAGTATGGAGATAAAAGCCTGACATCTGATGTCATCCTGCAGCCATTCCTAACTACACGGCGGCAAGCTGGTGTATATGTTTGAGTGGATATTAGCTGGCACTGCTTAAGTGCCTTTTATGTCAGTGTAACTGGCTATCCCACGAATACATCCATGAAGGAGAGAGTCAGATAGAGGGAACAAAAGGTTTACTTGCCACAACTATTTGATTATACCCCTAAGGGGAACATCTTGTTATGATTCACTGGTAAAACAGGACTCATAATTAGTGTTGAGCGAACCCGGACTGTAACGTTCGGGTCCGTACCGAACTTTCGGGTGTCCGTGGCACGGACCCGGACCCGGACATTTCAAAAATCGTTCGGGTTCGGTCCGGGGTTCTGCTATTTCACTCCACGTGTTGAGAAGCTGCAGGGCAGCCAATCAACAAGCGTTTCACTGGTTTGCCCTTAGAAGCCATCACAGCCATGCCTACTAATGGCATGGCTGTAATTGGCCAGTGCATCATGTGACCCAGCCTCTTTATAAGCTGGAGTCACAGTGCTGCAGTCACATGCTCCTTGGGTTAGTGTAGGGAAAGGAAGCTGAAAGCTTGAGGGACATTTTAAGACCTGATCCTGCATCCTGAGATAGATTACTTTACTACTGCTGTCTGTGCTGTTGCTCTGAGGACAGATAGCAGAAATTAGAGATTTCACATACCGCTGCTTTGAGTTGCAGATCAAGCTCTGCATAGAACAACGATCGCTACGATCCTGCTCAACGATCAGATTGTTGGGGGAATTTGAGATTTCAAATACCGCTGCTTAGAGTTGGATAGCAACACATGCTTGCATGTTAGCAAAGCAATCTGTCTCAAATTAGACGTTAGAGGTTGAGATTCGTCGCCATAAACTTTAGAGTTTAAGGGGGTTG
>BLSH010205070.1:113430-127938 GCA_018402905.1 Glandirana rugosa
GGTATTTTAAGTCTTTTTTCGTATATTTGTACGTTTTTCACACTTTATACGTTTGTTTTTTTACTTATTATTTTATTAGGTTTTCTTCGCAGGTATTTTATAGGAGTGTTACACTACGTATTTCACGGTTACGTTACGAGTGACTGCTGAGTGGAATGTAATACTCATCTCAACTCGTTTGGAGACCTTCAAGCCCAAGACGACCAGGAAGGCTTGAAGCCCTGTTTCAGGCCCAGGCCCAGGCCTGCCTTGGGCTTGCTAGCGTGCCTGTTGCTTGGGGTAACTTTAGTTATTTAAAGTTATTTCCCTGTCCCCATTTTTTTGTAGGGCACTTGCCCTACCCTTACCCCCATTTTACTTCCTTTTGCAGCCCTCTAGGGCTTTCCAGGACTTTCTTACAGTCATTTTTGTGCCTAAAAGTTCGGGTCCCCATTGATTTCAATGGGGTTCGTTGTCCGTGCGATCGTTCGGGTTCCGTCCGGACCCGGACCCGGACTTTGTCCCGAAGTTCGGAAGGACCAGCAGAACCCGAACTTCCAGAGGTTTGCTCAACTCTACTCATAATGTAAGGTGAGTCGTCAGTGAGCATTGCATTGGCACTTTATGCATCACATTGTGAGGATATTTTATGGACGCTTCTTTTGGATTATTTTATTATTCATTTTTTTGTTTGCATATTTCACACTTTTTGCATGTTTATATGCTTTTTTCTGAATTTTATGGACATTCTTCTCTGATTGATTGTTTAAGCAGATATATATACAGTATGAGTTATAACAATTAATATGAGATAACTTAGCACTTACACTTTAGGTTTATCAATGAGTTGCACTGCACTGCTATAGAGGTTTATGAATGTTTCATATTATACCCTAAATATGGTAAAAAAAGTATACCTAGCCTTTAACAAAGACGGACATATGTTTGTCATACTTTGAATGACTTTAATCATTTCTGCAAAAAGACCAAGGACAATTGGTGAAATGTCCAGTGCTAGAGCCTAGCACTTACACTTTAGGTTTATCAATGAGTTGCACTGCACTGCTATAGAGGTTTATGAATGTTTCATATAACACCCTAAATAAGGTAAAAAGAGTGGACCTAGCCTTTAACAAAGATGGACATATGTTTGTCATACTTTGAATGACTTTAATCATTTCTGCAAAAAGACCAAGGACAATTGGTGAAATGTCCAGTGCTAGAGCCTAGCAGCCTGAAGTAACTAAAAGAATATAAGCCCAGATACCTGAATCCATAAAACTTTCCAGCACAGGAACTTTCAGAAAGCAGCCATTTCACAATTGCTCCCCATCATGAAAAACCTAGGACAAATATTTAATAAAATCCCTGATTAATGCAAACGTCTCCTTAACCCTCTCATAGCAATAACTTCAATTCATTCATCCAGCATCTCTGTTTTATTACCCTGCATATCCATTCTTTACTTTACTGAAAATGAATATTAATTTCCAACAACTTTATGAGGTGGCTAGGGAAATTAATACGAAGGACTTTAGAATAAGTTAATGTTCAGTCACGAGAGATAAACAGACTTTTCTAATAAAGCCATAACATTTGGTTGGTCGCCTGATTAAATTAATAATTCATCATGTGCAAATAAAGGACATGTAGCATTTCATAGTAGTAAATCCAGAATATCACATCTATGGAAACAGAGTACCCTAGTGAGTTCTATCCCTCAGTGATTAAATCTAATTAACACTTAATACAAAATGTTATAACCCAAGGCTGAATAAATTATCTAGAATGTTTTCATACTTTATTATTAGAAATAAGTTTCTAAACATGTATTAGTAATGTAGTACCTACTCAGTATATGCAAGACATTTTCCATAGCTAAACTGAAAACTATGCTGCCTAAGGAAAATTATTAACTAATGTTTATTTGGAGCACTGACAGGCACAATCAAGTTCATACAATGAAGGTTGACAATGCTGCTCCTCTACAGTTAGGTTTGCCACCTTAGGACAGAAAGGGGTTCATTTACTAAAAGTGGAGACTGCAAAATCCAGCACAGCTGTGCACAGTAGCCAATCAGCTTATAACTTCAGCTTGTTTAATTAAAGTATTGCTAAACCCACAACTTTCAAATTAGTCTGTATATGCAGTAAAGCATGATTGTTATACTCACTGTGGAACCTAAGGGGTTAATCCTGCACATTGTGTAATAAAAAGTTTGATCCTGTCTTTTCTGATCCCCTCCTTCTTTTACTCTCCCCAATCCATCTGCTGATAGCACAGAGCCCTAGGAGGCACTCTGCACATGCTCCATTTGATGTGTATTGCTAAAGAGTTTTTTTTTTGTCTGTCTGGATAGAGCCAATCAGCTCTATCCAGACAGAGGGTCAGGGGTCATGCAGCCTCATATAGCAGTTAGAGGAGAATGAAAACTCTTCCTACAAGCTTTAACCAGTGCTCGGCTAGACACTGATAGAAGTCACAAGACTCCAGATCTACAATGGCTCAAAATTGATATGGTGCAGAAATATGTAGATAGAATAAATAAAGAATAAAGCACCTGGAGCAGATGGCATACACCCACATCTCCTAAAATAATTGAGCTCTGTAATTTCAATGTCATTGTTTCCAATTTTTAGGGACTCTTTAATGACTGGAATAGTACCACTGGATTGGCGTAAGGCCATTGTTGTGCCTATATTTAAAAAGGGGTCAAAGTCTTTACCAAGTAACTATAGGCCTGATGGTTCAACGTCTATAGTTGGCAACATACTGGAGAGTTTAATAAAAGAAAACATAGATGAGTTCTTGCTGGAAAAAATATTTTAAGCAACAGATAGCATGGATTCATAAAAGACAGAAGTTGTTAGACAAATCTGATATCTTTTTATGAGGCGGTAAGTAAAACCTTGGACAGTGGGATGGCTGTGGATGTGGTATGCTTGGATTTTGCAAAAATATTTGACACAGTTCCCCACACACAGTTTGTAAATAGATAGGAAACTGGCTAAAAGACAGAATTCAGAGAGTACTGGTTAATGATTCATACTCTGAATGGTCTAAGGTTATCAGTGGTGTACTTTTTAATATATTTATATATGATTTAGGGTCTGGGATTAAAAGTACAATTGCAGTCTTTGCAGATGACATCAAGCTATGAAGTGGAATAAGGTCTTTACAGGATGTCTTCAACTTACAAGGTGACCTCAATACACTGTTTAATTTGGCAATTATGTGGCAAATGAGGTTGAAAGTGTTACTAAACCCACAACAGTAAAAATCAATCTGTATATGCAGTAAAGCATGCTTGTTATACTTACTGTGGAACCTAAGGTGTTAATCCTCTGCATTGTGTAAAAAGACTGCTTAATCTTGCATGCACAGATCCTCCCTTCCCTGCGCTGTCCCCCTGGATAAGTCTGAATAAAACAGAGCCTTTGGAGTGAGGCTGCACTTGCTCAGTTTGGTGTGTATTGCTAGAGAGGCTTTATTTTTCTTGGGAGAGTGCATGTGATCATCACTGGACCAATCAGCACTGTCCAGACATGTCCAGACAGAGGGCCAGGGGTCTTGCAGCCTCATAGGACAGTCATAGCTGAATGAAAACTCCTCCCACAAGCTCCACCAGGAACTGATAAAAATCACAAGACTGCTATATACTGCTAACAAGAAAAGGTATTTAGCCATTTATATTTATTAAAACTGTTGCATTTCCATGTTCTGTGTACTGTGAGAGACCAGATATAGTGATTGCAGTGTCCTGGGTTTAGTAACACTTTAATGTTGATACATGTAAAGCTATGTTCTTGGGGGCTAAGAAAATGCATGCATTATACATACTAGGGGAAGTACAACTGGGGTAATCAGTGGCGGAGAAGGATCTGGGTGTTCTGTTAGATCATAAGCTTAATAATAGCATGCAATGCCAAGCTGCAGTTTCCAAAGTGAGCAAAATCCTTTCTTGTATTCTTGTATTAAGAGAGGTATCTCCGGAACGGACAAAAAAAATTAATTACATGGCGCTCCCCGGCTCAGGTAGCAAACAAGGGATGTGAGGAATAGAAAATGCCACTGTGTGGCCAATAAGGACAACGTCCAATAAAAAGTCCAATGGAAAAGTCCAATGTCCAAAAGAACTCCTTATGGAAGATATGAGGGGGGTGGGGGAGGACAAGGGGCCACTATTAGATGGCTGCCAGCTGTGTGAAAGCTAGAAGGAACTCTGGAAGACAAAAACAAGAGAACAGCACCTTCTAAGCATAGCATAAAACCATAAAATGCAGTACGCCCTATATCCGTACAAGATACATGAAAAGGTGCTAAATGAAAATTTTTTAAAAAAATTTAAAAAAAATATATATAAAATAAAAAGATGTGTATGTAGCAAAAATCAGAGTTCCAGTGCTTCACCCCTCCACTGTTTTTCGGTAGTGATTGAATGCTTCTGTGGACAAGTGTCTTTTATACAGCTAACAAGCTGAGATTAGGAGCACTCCCTTTGGGGCATGACCTGAGGCGAACGACGACGGAAACCCTAGGCCAAAAATTGAGCAGCGTGGTAAACCGCTTGTTCGATGGTTTGTTGCAGCCCTGATCCTCCCATGTTGAGGCCTGCACCCGCTGAGTCTTCTAATCCACCAGCCATCTACCCTAAACAAAACCAAGGCTGTCTAATTGGTATAAATGTTACCACGCTATGGAGTGGAATATGAGTGTAAAGTTTTTATTGTTATTAGCTGCTGCCCCCACCTTACATCTGACAAGCAGATGCTGGCATATGGAGAAAAAGGATAGATAGTGGGTATGGCGCTGCTAAAAAATATATGTATATATGATTGGTTTAAGATTGTGGGATGTGCAAAAAGTGTTAGTGGAGTAAACAATACAATAAAGTGCAATGTGCAATATGTGACATCAAAGGTACAAATTCATTAAGCAGCGTGTCTCAAAAAGTGTGTTATTGTATAATAAATGTAAAGTGCTGAACACGCTGAACAGGCAAGACCAGGAAATATGATGGCAGGTAGATAATGAAAATAAAAATAATAAT
Source organism: Glandirana rugosa (assembly GCA_018402905.1). Lineage (NCBI taxonomy): Eukaryota > Metazoa > Chordata > Amphibia > Anura > Ranidae > Glandirana > Glandirana rugosa. The sequence goes on from BLSH010205070.1 coordinate 118,461, forward strand.
AATAATAATATTAAAAATAAAAAATCAATCTTAAGTGTATAGTGCTGAATAAAACACAAAAAGTACAACCTTCAAATTCTATGCCACAATGTCATAAAACACACATTCCCAAGTAAAAAAAGAATTTGTGCTAAATATAGTGTTCCAATATATGATTCAGCCGATAGTGACCCAAAAAACTTACATAGGGTGTCACACAACCCAAAGACAGAGGATGAAATAAAGTCTAAACTATCAGCCACCAGATGGAGCTGAACATATGGCTCCTGTAGAAGTTCCCTCTAATGCGAGCTTAATGCTCCTAGCCCAGGGTCCGCTGTGTGTGGGCTTGTGTGCCACTCCAAGGTCCGGTACATGTAAGCACCAGGAATCCAGATGATTACACAATGCAGAGTGCCACAGCAAATAGTATACTTTACTCACTCTTGCGCTGGAGAAGTCAGACGTACGGGGAAGCTGTGGCACTGATCGCAGTACCGCTAAAAATCACAGATCACCGCCATTACTAGTAAAAAAATAAATAAATAAAAAAAAAAATCCCACTTGTTTTTTATATATATACATTTTTTTTGTATATGTATTTTAGCAAAATGTAAGAAATATTGTTTTTTTTGCAAAATTGATGATCTTTGTTTGTTTATAGCGGTGATCATAAGTGACACAGAGGTGATCAAATACCACTAAAAGAAAGCTCTATTTGTGGGAAAAAAAGGTCGTCAATTTTGGTTGGGTACAATGCCGCACGACCACACAATTGTCAGTTAAAGCTACTCAGTGCTGAATCGCAAAAAGTGCTCTGGTCCTAAAGGGGGAAATCCTTCCGGGACTGAAGTGGTTAATTCAACCTTGGAAACTCTGCAGGGAATGGCACAGACCTTCACAATATTTGGAGGGGATTTTAACATTGTACATTCTGCAAAAAAGGATAGACGGACCTTGTTTGATTCTAACACTTCTAACCGGGCACAGGCTATGTCTACATCCTTTCGTAAAACTCCTCCGATCCTACCGCCTTTTAGATTCCTAGCAGATTTAACACCCAGTCGGAAGACAATACACATTTTATTCTCATGTTAACAGAATGTACTCCAGGTTAGATCATTTTCTAATCTCTGCCCCCCTCCGCAGAGATAGGGCCACTTACCTGGTCTGATAACTCCCCTATCTACTTAGATCTAGCCTTGCCAGATAGGTCTACTAAGCCCTGCCACTGGCGTTTCATTGAATATCTCCTCAATAATGAGAAGACCAGGGCATAGCTCTCCCAAATTTTAAAAGAATATTTCCAGCTTAACCAAGGATCAAGGGCGACAACCCAATGGGAAGCACCTAAAGTGGTCCTTAGAGGCCAGTGTATCTCTATTGGCACACGCCTGAAAAAAAGGTAATGATGCTAAAAAAGTTGCTGTTCTGGATTAGCTGCAACTCTCTGAGAAACAATTGCTACAAAATCCCATGGTTGCTCGTCTTCGAGATGTAACCAATTTACGTAATCAACTTAACGCTATGAATACACATAGAGTGGCCAGATCTCTTATGTGGTCCAAACCAAAATTTTACGAATACTCCAATAAGCCCCACAGGATGTTGGTGAACAAACTTAGATCTCGCCCCTTTCATTCATTCCCTGATTTCTTATCTCAATCAGATGGCCCTCCCACATACTGTCCCCAGAAAATGGAGGAAGTCTTTGGAGACTTCTATCATAAATTATATAACTGCCTTTCTCCCAAAAACAATTATAAGTTTAATCAAGAGTCATTCAACGCTCCACTCTTAACCTCCCTAAACTCATGGCAACCGATTGCAAGTCTTTGAATGCGATGGTGTCCCCTGAAGAGCTCTCACAGGTTCTTAAACAACTCCCCTCCCATAAATCGCCTGGCCCTGACGGTCTTCTGTACTTTTACTATAAGACCTTTTAACACATTCTATAACCACACATGATAGAGATATACAATTATTTTCTTAAAGTAACCCATCCAGACCCCCAATTTGCCAACTCCTTTCTTACAGTTATCCCTAAACCCAGTAAAGCCCCCTCCCTCCCTGATAACTATAGACCTATTGCACTTCTAAATTCTGACTACAAGATATTTACGAAAATCTTAGCTAATAGACTAGCTCTATTACTCCCAAAAATGATTAATAAAGATCAGGTGGGTTTTGTGCAAGCAAGACAGGCGGGGGACAACACTAGGCGAAACATTGATCTTATAGATCTCCTGAATAGATTCAAGCGCCCGGCTCTAATATTAAGCTTAGATGCACGAAAAGCCTTTGACAAGCTTTCTTGCCCATACATGTTTGCCATCCTCTCCCACTATGTCAGTATCCCAGTCAAAAGCTTTCCCCATGTCTAATGGTACTAGACAGGGGTGTCCCCTGTCGCCTCTTTTGTTTGTACTATGCCTAGAGCCACTTGCTGATGCGATAAGGGTCCATCCGGACATAAAAGGGGTGCTGATGAGACAGAGAGAATATAAACTCTCACTCTTTGCAGATGATATTCTTTTAATCTTAAGAGAACCACTTACAACCCTCCCATCATTACATAAATTGTTATCGCAGTTTAGTTCCCTTTCGGGATATAAAATGAATGCTTACAAAACTGAAACCCTCCCCATTCTCCTTTCACCTGACCTTATAGAAACTTTGAAGCAGACATACTCATATAGATGGTGAACTCACACCCTCAAATACCTAGGAGTATATCTCACATCCAGCTATTATACCCCGTATAACACTAATTATCCCCCTTTGTTTAAGGAAATTCAAGCTATGTTGAAACATGGGATGCCTACCCTATTTCTTGGTTGGGTAGGATAAGCATATTGAAAATGTCTATATTACCAAAACGCCTGTATCTTTTTGAGACCCTACCAGTCCCAGTCCCCCTTCTTCAACTGAAAGCTTTGCATCAGTGGTTTTTGAAGTATATATGGCACAACAAAGCCCACAGGATAGCCAGGTCTGTATTTTATTCTGCTCAAGTACTTGGGGGCACCTGACATCATTAAATATTACTACGCCATGCATTTACATACTGTTGTCTCTTGGTCCAGCCATTCTCCCCCCAACAGGTGGACAGAGGTAGAGATGGGAGCACTATATCCAGTTCATATTTGTTCTCTGATCTGGTCCACACCTCTACACAAGGATAAAATCTTGAAACACATGTGTTTAGCATCTATGATATTCTCTATGCAGATCTGGCGTATGGCAGCTAAAAAGTAGTCACTCTACTCACTATGCTCTCCCTTAATTAACATACTTTTCAACCCCATGATACCAGATAGCCTGTCCATTAGACAAATGGCTCCCTGGACCCAGGCTGCTCTATTCCAACTCCGCCACTTTGTACATCCGGTGACCCATAGATTTATGACCTTTGAGTATATCAGGAACAAACACTAGATCCTTACAAACACAAACCTTCATTATTCCTATCTTCAAATTAAACACTTCTTTGCATCATTATCCCCAACCCTTACATTAGAAAAGCCAAATCAATTTGAATTAACGTGTGCCCAGGGACCATACCAACTACATCTAATCTCTACTATAGATTAGCAACTACACGAGGCCTCCCCTCTTTCTGATGACACGCACACATATATGGTGAAATGGTCACGAATTCTACAGAAACCAATCCCTCTCCATAGCTGGAAACAAATATGGTCTTCTGCCTTTAGCTCCTCTAGATGTGTGACACAGAGAGAGATGGTGGTTAAAGTACTAATGTTCTGGTATAGGACCCCAGATATAATGCACAAACACAACCCAAACGTATCTCCTCTCTGATAGAGATGCTGTTCATTAGTGGGGACTATATAGTCCTTTTAGCGGGTAGTAATGTCTATGCTCCAGACTCTAAGCAGCCTACCTCTGCCATTAGACACAATGCTTTGCCTTCTTGGCCTCCCCTTCCCAGGCCTCAAGAAGTATACAAAACATTTGTTATCCTACATAGTGTTAACTGCACGGAGGACCATCCCAATGTTATGGCTTTCAAAAGAGACACCATCCCTATCCATGCTCCAAAAAACTATCTATCTATAAACATGTTATACTAAATATATTTGTATTTACTTGTGTTTTGTTGATGAAAATGGAAACATCTTGTCAAAATCTTTTTCTTTCTCCTTCAATAAAAATATAATTATGAAAAAGGAGCACTCCCTTTAAGAGTGTGCTCCTCATCTCGTTACCTGTATAGAAGACACATGGGAGCCAGAAATCTTGTTAATTGATAGTAGATCAAATACTTATTTCACTCTTTAACCGCTTGCCTACCGCCCACCGTCATATGACGGCGGAGCGGTAAGCCTCTTGTTCTGGGACGACGTCATATGACGTCGTCCCTTTAAGCCGGGGCGCGCGCATCCCGGCTCTGTCGGTGTCGGCGTGTCCTGGGGCTGCCCATGGCTGTTTACCATGTGATCGGCCGTGACTAAGTCACGGCTAATCACAAACGGCATTTCCCCCATTCGCACGGCGCATGCGCGCGATCGGGAGCGCGCTGCGCGTGCATGTTGGTGGCGGCGTGTTCCTAGGGCGGCGGCTGTTACCTTGTGATCGGCTGTGATCTACTTCACAGCCGATCGCATCCCATTTAAACAGAGTGGCAACTCCTGTCACCTGTCACCCGTCAGTGACCATGGCGTGTCACCTGACAGTGACCGTGGCATGTCACCTGTCAGTGACCATGGCGTGTCACCCGTCATTGACCGTGGCGTGTCACCCGTCAGTGACCGTGGCGTGTCACCCATCACTGACCACCGCCAATCACCCGTGGCCTTTCACCCGTCACCCATCAGTGACCACCGCCAGTCACCCATCAGTGACCATGACCAGTCACCCATCAGTGACCACCACCAGTCACCCGTCACCCATCAGTCACCACCGCCAGTCACCCATCAGTGACCACCGCCAGTCACCTGTCACCCATCAGTGACCACCGCCAGTCACCCGTCACCCATCAATGACCACCGCCAGTCTCCTGTCACCCATCAGTGACCACCGCAAGACACCCAGCACCCATCAGTGACCACCGCCAGACACACGGCACCCATCAGTGACCACCACCAGTCACCCAACAGTGACCACCACCAGTCACCCGTCAGTGACCACCGCCAGTCACCCGTCAGTGACCACTGCCAGTCACCCGTCAGTGACCACCACCAGTCACCCGTCAGTGACCACCACCAGTCACCCGTCAGTGACCACCGCCAGTCACACGTCACCCATCAGTGACCACAGCCAGTCACCTGTCATGCATCTGTGACCACCGCCAGTCACCTGTCACACATTAGTGATCACTGCCAGACACCCATTACCCATCAGTGACCACCGCCAGACACACGGCACCGATCAGTGACCACCGCCAGTCACCCATCAGTGACCACCACCAGTCACCCATCAGTGACCACCGCAAGTCACCCATCAGTGACCACCGCCAGTCATCCATCACCTATCAGTGACCACCGCCAGTCACCTGTCACCCATCAGTAACCTCTACCAGTCACCCATCAGTGACCACCACCAGTCACCCATCAGTGACCACCACCAGTCACCCATCAGTGACCACCACCAGACACCCGTCACCCATCAGTGACCACTGCCAGACACCCGTCACCCATCAGTGACCACCACCAGTCACCTGTCACCCATCAGTAACCTCCACCAGTCACCCATCAGTGACCACCACCAGTCACCCATCAGTGACCACCACCAGACACCTGTCACCCATCAGTGACCACCGCCAGACACCCGTCACCCATCAGTGACCACCCCCAGACACCCTTCACCCATCAGTGACCACCGCCAGACACCCGTCACCCATCAGTGACCACCACCAGACACCCTTCACCCATCAGTGACCACCGCCAGACACCCCCCACCCATCAGTGACCACCGCCAATCACCCATCAATGACTATCGCCAATCACCCATCAGTGACCATCGCCAATCACCTGTAAGTGACCGTCACACCCATGAGTAAACAGCACCTGTAAAAGTCTCACACATTTGGCATCGCCATACTCAGGGGGAGTAGCAGAATATATTTTGTGGTGTCATTTTTTCTATGTACGTGTTATGTGTTGGAAATATCATATATATGGACAACTTTGTGTAAAAATAAAAGCGGTTTCATTTTTTTCCTACAGTTTCCAAAAACCACTGGAAAAAAATGACATGTTCAAAAAACTCATTATGCCCCATAGATTATAAGTTGGGGTGTTTGCTTTCCAAAATGGGGTAATTTTGTGGGCAATTGCATTGTCCTGGTGCTCCAGGACCTTCAAAAGTGTAATAGGGTGTTTAGAAATGAGATGTGTAATTTGTGCTTGTAGAACTCCTGAAGGTGCTAGTTCAATGTTGGGCCTCGGTATGTGGACAGACTGTGTAAAAGTCTTACACATGTGGTATTGCCATACTCAGGGGGAGTAGTAGAATGTATTTTGGGGTGTCATTTTTGCTATGTACATGCTATGTGTTGGAAATATCATATAAATGGACAACTTTGTGTAAAAAAAAGCGATTTCATTTTTTTCCCACATTTTCCAAAAACTACTGAAAAAAAATGACATGTTCAAAAGACTCATTATGCCTCATAGATTATACATTGGGGTGTTTTCTTTCCAAAATGGGGTCATTTTGTGGGCAATTCCACTGTCCTGGTGCTCCAGGACCTTCAAAAGTGTAATAGGGTGTTTAGAAATGGGATATGTAATTTGTGCTTGTTGAACGCCTGAAGGTGCTAGTTTAATGTTGGGCCTCTGTATGTGGCCAGACTGTGTAAAAGTCTTACACATGTGGTATTGCCTTACTCGGGGGGAGTAGTAGGATCTATTTTGGGGTGTCATTTTTGCTATGTACATGCTATGTGTTGGAAATATCATATAAATGGACAACTTTGTGTAAAAAAAATGCGTTTTCATTTTTTTCCCACATTTTTCAAAAACTACTGGAAAAAAATGAACCGTTCAAAAGACTCAATATGCCTCATAGATTATACGTGGGGATGTTTTCTTTGCAAAATGGGGTCATTTTGTGTTCAATTCCATTGTCCTGGTGCTCCAGGACCTTCAAAAGTGTAATAGGGGGTTGAGAAATGAGATGTGTAATTTATGCTTGTAGAACGCCTGAAGGTGCTAGTTCAATGTTGGGCCTCTGTATGTGGTCAGGCTGTGTAAAACTCTCACACATGTGGTATCGCCATACTCAGGAGGAATAGCAGAATGTATTTTGGGGTGTAATTTTTGCTATGTACATGCTATGTGTTGGAAATATCTTATAAATTGACAATTTTGTGTAAATAAAATGCGTTTTCATTTTTTCCCCACATTTTCCAAAAACGACTGGAAAAAAATGAACCGTTCAAAAGACTCATTATGCCTCATAGATTATTCGTTGGGGTGTTTGCTTTCCAGAATGGGGTCATTTTGTGGGCAATTCCATTGTCCTGGTGCTCCAGGGCCTTCAAAATGTGATAGGTTGTCATGACATTAGATGTGTAATTTATGTCCCTAGAATACCTGACGGCGCTCCCTGCATGTTGAGCCTCTGTATTTGGCCAGGCTGTGAAAAAGTCTCAGACAAGTGGTATCACCATACTCAGGAGGAGTAGTAGAATGTGTTTTGGGGTGTAATTTGTGGTATGCATATGCTGTGTGTGAGAAATAACCTGTTACAATGACAATTTTGTGAAAAAAAATCTTAATTTTGCAAAGAATTGTGGGAAAAAATTACAACTTCAAAAAATTCACCCTGCCTCTTACTAAATACCTTGGGATGTCTACTTTCCAAAAAGGGGTAATTTGGGGGGTATTTGTACTTTCCTGGCTTGTTAGAGTCTCACGAAATTAGATAGGCCTTAGTACATCAGGTGTGATCAGGTGTGATCAATTTTCAATGATTAGCACCATAGTTTGTAGACTCTATAACTTTCACAAGGACCAAATAATATACACCAATTTGGGTTATTTTTAGCAAAGATATGTAGTAGTATAAATTTTGGCCAAAATTTATGAAGAAAAATCACTAATTTGCAAAATTTTTTGACAGAAACAAAGAAAAAAGCATTTTTTCACAAATATTCAGTCATTTTTTATTTATAGCACAAAAATAAAAATCCCACTAGTGATTAAATACCACCAAAAGAAAGCTGTATTTGTGTGAAAAAAAGGACGCAAATTTCATATGGGTACAATGTTGCATGACTGAGTAATTGTCATTCAAAGTGTGATAGCGCTGAAAGCTGAAAAATGGTCTGGACAGGAAAGGGGTTTTCATGCCCAGTATTGATGTGGTTAAAATGCAAATCAATTTATAACTTTTTTTTAAAATGCATTTTTCTGGATATTTTTGTTGTTATTCTGCCTCTCGCTATTAAAATAAACCTACCATTAAATGTATAGACTGATCATTTCTTTGTCAGTGGGAAAACGTTCAAAATTAGTAGGGGATCAAATACATTTTCCCTCACTGTAGTATAATATTCATACATTAGGCATACATATTTATAATATAAATTAGATAGCTTACAATGATTATGGCTAATCAAGCACTGTTATGGAGTGTATTAGTAAAGATTTTGAACTATCCCACATTTTTTTGTTATCTCCCCATCCTTCCTTTCCAGAAGTGATATTAAAGGCAAGGTTTTTTTTATAATAAACATGTTATACTTCAAAAACAAAGACAGGGAAGATGCAGACTCCTAGTGTGTTATCCGAGTGACAACAGAATTTATTGATAAAAAAAACTATAAAATGCATACTCACTAAGTATACAGCAAGTACATAGAAGGATGACATGAGGTAGAACATCCAAGTCTTTCTGAAGCCTCACATATGCACGCTAACTCATTTTGAGGGAGCATCCCCTTCTTCAGAGCTGTACTTACTTGCTCTGTGCAGTGGTTTTGCCTCAATCCTCTTCTTGAGTCCCCCTGCCCCCCCCTCCTGCCAAGTGCATCTCTCTCTTCTCATTGGCTCACTAGCTGTGATTGGCAGCAGCAAGAGCCAATGGCTCCTGCTGCTGTCTCATTCAATAAGGAGGGAGAGTCCCCGGAGAGCCGAGGCTCTCATGCAGATCCTTTGATCACGATAGGTAAGCACACAGAAAGTTTTTACCTTTATGCATAGAATGCATGAAAGTAGAAAACCTCCAGCCTTTATAACCACTTTAAGATTTGATATATACAGATTTGAGATATGCATACTCAGATTTTCATACAGACTTTGAGATAATCAGGGCCAGATTTACATTTTTGAGGCATAAAAAATGTATTATCTGAAGCCCCAAACATAACCTTGCACACCTCAAGCCACTGTTATCTAGACCGGGACTAATAGAGTTTCAGACATACTTTTAGACTCATACGTATAGAGTTTAGACATATATAGTTTAGAATTTCACCAATATTTCCGACCTCCAAAAAATGAAAGTACGTAAGATACGTATTTCCATT
>BLSH010205070.1:158561-170572 GCA_018402905.1 Glandirana rugosa
TTTCACTCGACCCTTCTTGGTTGTTTCTGGTCTCCACTCACCAGTACGAATTTATGGGAGGTTAAAGGAGGATTTTTAAGTCCGGTGGTATGACCGGAAGTATATATGTAAAGCTAGTCTTCTCTATTACAGGAGGTAAGACAAATAAAGGGATGGCAGCATGAGTCTTACTACCGGCCCTTCACCAACTCAATAGGACTGACCTGCAGAATACTGCAGGTCGTCCTATTGCACGGTCGCGGGAGGACCCCCCGCACAAAGCGCCACTGGCCATCACACCACCCAGTCAGGCTGGGCTCTCCACTGCTCAGGTCTGCAGACCCGATGACAGGAAAAGCCGATAAACGTCTCTTCTTGTTTACACTGTGACCAGCAGTGATTGGTCACGGCTGATCACATGGTAAAGTACTTCCGATGGAAGCGCTTTACCGTGATCGGTAATGCAGGGGGGGTCGGACTGACCCACCACACTACCGGTCACCGCGAAACACGCCCCCCAGGAGGGCGCTGGCACGTTATCCTGCTGGACGTCATAAGACGTCCAGTCAGGATAACTCAACCACTTCCCGGCCATCATTCTGAGTACGACGGTAGGGAAATAAACAGAATGGAGGACATTATCTCTTCTGATCGAAATGTATATATGAAGGCCAGTATGGTGGCCTGAATTTTTAGGAGGAAATTGGAGGGTATTTAAGCATGACCACTCACCTCTGGTCTTTGTTGGTTCTTCCCAGCTCACTTTGTGTTCGTGAGTCTGTGCATTTGATTACCAGTGTGTTGCGGCTTCTCAATTCGGGATCTTTGTCGGCGGTTCTCGCTCGCTGTTGCAGGTAGGATTCAAACCTTTTAATTTCATACGCAATGTTACAGTTCGTTATATTTCCTATCTTGCATCCCTTTCGTACTTTCCTGCTTCCAAATTGTTTTCGCTCGTGTCCCGACATTGTTCGGCTCAGTCGTAGTAGAATTGTAGGTTCCCTCTGCCTTGTTTGTCATCCCATCCACAAACATATGATTCGTTGGTAGATCCAAGCCTCCGAGTCACTGTTGGTTGTTGTCTGATATCAATCAACTTGGTTACTCACAGGATTCACTGTCTATGGGGGCTGCTGCCTCATCCATTTGGAAATTAGCATGTATTGTTTTCACAGGTTCTGTGGCCAATTCAGGTGGTAATTAGACCAACATGGTGCCTTGTCTGCACTTTGATTAGCCTCGGGGTTGGGTGGTTGGTATGTGTTCAGTTTTGGAGTAGGGGTGGCACTCTAACACTCTGCGATGGCCCAATTTGAATCCCGGTTGCATCAGCAACAGTGTTTTGTATCCTCGGCCAGACGCAAATCTATTCCAGTGTCACACACTTCACAAGGTCTCCTTTGTTGGGTTTCTGCCACAAGCAAGTAGTTGTTACTTAGACCATTTATACGGCTGCGCTTACTCAAACATGCACAATACTCCAGCTTCACATACTCCGACCCGAGTTGGCATGATTTGTCCTTGTTTCGCCTCCCTGCCGAGACTGCTTTTCTTGCAATCATTGCAAGCACGTCTCCAGTGGCACACGATAATACCACTCATTGTCTACAGTGGCACACAGTTCCGTCACTTACATTTCTTGTCTGTCATTTCTCCCTTAGGTCAGTTAAGTTCAGGTTGTTCCATTAGGTTTTATGTGCTTTCTAAAAAAAAAAAAATCACACACTCTACTGCCAGTTCGGATCCATTGCATTACTCTGTAGCCGATTTACATTGGATTCATGTCATGCACACTACAACCAATTTGCATTGGCCATGTAATTTCACCCCACAAACGATTTGCTTCAATCCATTGCATACTTACTACAGTCCGATTCGAGCTTAGTTGGGCCGGCGGCTCAGTGGTTGTATCAGATGCATTACACACACTGATTTGCATCGATTCACCTCATTTACTCTGTTCGTACAATTCTCTACCTACCGATTTGCATTGCTTCATGCCATACTATACAGTTGTTTTGTAGGGGCTCATGACGCTTACCCTTCAACTGATTCTCTGTTCGTATCATTTACCCCACCTAACGATTCATATCAGTTCATGTTCATGTTGTTTACTCTACTTACCGATTCATATCAGTTCTGTCCTACCCTATGTCCGATTCATATCGGATCCATTTTTTATACTCATCTCAGCCCTAGATTTGAAACTAGTCGCGTTGGCACAGCGATCCGTATTGGTACACATCATGTCCCTACAACTGATCTGTATTGTATCTATTGCATACTTACTACATCCCGGTTCGAACCTAGTCGCATCGGCGGCACAACGGTTCATTCCGATGCACTACGCATACCGGTATACATTGGTGAATGTAGGGGGGTGTGGCCTGACGACACTGCTGAATGGCTGCCTAAATCCCCAGCTCCTGTGCTAAACGGCAAAAAATGACTGATCCACGACTGACAACGGGACTTTCAACTACTCCACGTATACCTGATCTCTTCTAGCACCTCCAGGAATGTCCAAAAGAAGAAAAGACTTCAAAGCTCCTAGGAAATTAACAGATTTCTATCCAGCTCCAGGCCGCATGGGGACCCAAGATGGCGCTGCTCCCACAGCAGGGGAAACAGCCACAATGCTCTCCTCACCCTCGAGGGAACTACATGGATCCTCCACTCCTCCAGGTGCCTCGGGTGAGTTTTCTCCCCCACCCTCCCCCACTACTTCGAGCCCGGCAAAATCTAGACTTAGAACGGAAGAGCCCGAAATCGCCCGTTCGATCGTTCCTCCGCTCGTTCTGACTGAAACATCGTTCGGGCACCCGCTCTTTCCTATGAACGAACCGACGATCCCTTCGTCCCACGCTAAGCCAGCCTTCGTGTCTGACAAACCTGTTTCTGAACAGGTCATGAAAGATATGCTGTTATCCTTAAGACACACTCTGCACCTGGACCTTTCATCAGTACTCTCCCCCCTGATGTCCACGGTATAGAAACAAGAGCTCACAACGAAATGGTGGACGCGGTCACATCACATGAAGAAGATATTCAACTGATCCATCTCAAACTAGCAGATCTAGAGGATCGCTCACGCAGAAATAATATCAAATTTCGAAATGTCCCAGAATCGATCCAACAATCAGATCTGAAAACCTTACTTCAATCTCTAATGCGGGCGTTCATTCCAGATCTGACGGATAGAGGACTGGAAATCGACAGAGCGCACAGACTGCCGAAACCTTCGCATCTCCCCCCGTCCACCCCCAGGGACGTACTGGCCCGTATACACTTTTTCAACACCAAGGAAAGAGTTATGTACGCAGTGAGGAGGAGCAATAGACTGCCAGACCCCTTTAACGCCATCCAATTATATGCGGATCTGTCCAAAACTACGCTTGAAAATCGACGCCAATTAGCCACCATAACGAAAGCTCTCCTTAACCACAAGATACCTTTCAAATGGGGCTTCCCGAACAAGCTCTTGATTACTCACCTCAACAAAACCTTTGTAGCACGTACACTACAAGAGGGACTCCGTCTCCTACAAACGTGGCATATTCTACCACAAGACTTCCCCACCGAACAGGACCGCTACAACCCCCCCATGGACACCAACGAGCCGCAACAGACGGGATGAAGAGATCCACCCTACCTGGTTGTCCCCGCACCAACCGATGCCGACAGCCCAGGACTCCACTCAGCGGTGCCGTTTGCCTGAACTGTTTGACTTGGACTCACCCTCCAGTTTTTGTTGGTAGACCTTGCACCCCCACCTGCCCTTCTTTTTGAGCGCAGCAGGAATACTGCGCCCTGAGACTGGGACCCCTCCCTCTCGGTCTCCCCTTTTTTATTCATAATACCTGGGTACCAGCATTGTTCCCACTCCACTTAACAAGGAAATTCTAATACACATTAGCCACCTGCAACACTAACAGGCTGCACGATGCCACTTAAAATCCTATCTCTGAATGTCAGAGGTCTCAACTCTCCGTACAAAAGATCCTTACTAGCCAAAGAAGCGAACAAAGTAAAGGCCGATATAATCATGGCCCAGGAGACCCACTTCTCTGCTCAAAAGACCCCCCAATTTACATTGGCAAACTACAAACAAATCTTTCTGGCCTCCGGAAATAAAAAGAAGAAGGGAGTTCTCATAGCCCTGAGGGACTCCCTATCCATCTCAGTGCAACAAACTACGTTGGACCCCTCTGGAAGATACATCATCCTCTCATGTGTATTGAACAATACCCCTTTTACCATTGTGAACATATATGGACCGAATAAACATCCCCTCCGGTTTTTCAAAACACTCTGCCACAAAATACCCTTAAACGCAACTACTAGGACCATCATAGGAGGAGATTTTAACTTAGTAGGTGACCCATCACTAGACGCCAAGCCCACCACCCGACACCGAAGACCGGCCCTCAACCCACTCATCCATTCTCTCGGACTGTACGATGTTTGGAGATGCCAACATGGATCAGAAATTGATTTCTCCTTCTTCTCACATTCCCAACTCTCGTACTCCCGGATAGACTTTTTTCTCGTTGATAAAAGAACTCTTCAAGAAATTTCAGACTCGTCCATTGGCCCCATATCCTGGTCAGACCACTCTCCCATTTCCATCACTGTGGGCCCTAGCTTGAAAACCGTCACAAACTCCTGGAGACTTAACCCATCACTACTAGCGGAAGCTGCCAACATTCGTACCATTAAGGAAGAGCATCAGGCTTTTTTTGAGCTAAACGAAACTCCCAATGTGAACTGTTTTACTTTATGGCTGACTTACAAAGCTTATATGCGAGGAGTTTTAATGAAACTAAGCGCTATTACTAGGAGGCAGAGGAGTCAGCAGATTGACGAGGCTCTTACCAAAATTGACCACCTGGAGAAAATAAATAAGCAACAACCCTCATCACAAACAACCACAGAACTCAATATGTGGAGAAACAAGCTTAGATCCATACTCATTTACAAATATGAAATTGAGTTTAAGAAAAAAAAAGCAAATTACTATGCCCTGAATAACAAACCAAGTGCCCTCTTGGCCCGTTTATCGAAACCCCCATCCTCAAAGGCTAAAATCTCCTTGATCCACCACCCCACAACCCAGAAGCCCTTGACCAACCCACAAGAAATTGCAGACGCATTTAGTGACTATTACTACGCCCTGTATAATCTTAAAGAGGACCTACAAACACCGCAACCAAACTTACCCCAGATACAGGAATTTCTCAATTCAGTAAATCTACCCAAAGTCTCCCCCGAGCAACTAGAACACTTAGCAATTCCCTTCTCATCTCTGGAAGTGGAGAAGACAATCCACTCCCTCCCAAGCAACAAAGCTCCGGGGGAAGACGGATACTGCAATGAATTTTATAAGGTGCTCAAGGAGCTCCTTTCACCCAAACTCGCCGCCGTCTTCGATGCTGCTGCCTCCTCTGCCTCCTACCCTCTTGAAATGTTGAAATCCACCATAGTAACAATTCTGAAACCAGGTAAAGATCCAACCTCCACTGCTAGCTACAGACCAATTTCACTCCTCAACACAGACATCAAACTTTTTGCTAAAATCCTGGCCTCCCGACTTCAACACCTACTCCCCGACCTGATCCACCCGGACCAAGTTGGTTTTGTTCCGAACAGACAAGCCCCCGACGCCACCAGGAGAATGATTAATTTAATCCACCAGATCACAGAAAACCGAACGCCTTCTCTGCTCCTATCCCTGGAAGCAGAGAAGGCGTTCGACAGGGTCCACTGGGGTTACCTCAGGGAGGTCCTCCTCAAATTTGGTATTGAGGGTAGGTTCTTAGATGCTATTCTGGCCCTGTACTCCAATCCCTCTGCCAGAATTCTGACTGACGGAATGCTCTCCAAACCACTCCAGATCTCTAATGGCACCCGCCAGGGATGCCCCCTATCCCCTATCATCTTTGCCCTCTTAATGGAGCCCCTAGCAACTAGAATAAGACAAGATCAGATTATCCAAGGCATCTCCCCCTCAGGAACAGAAAATAAGATAAGTCTTTTTTTGCAGATGACACGATACTTATGTTCTCTCAACCAAAACGTTCACTTCCCGCAATTCAGCAAACTCTCCACCAATTCTCACTGATATCCTACTATAAATTAAACTCGACTAAATCTACCATCCTTCCTCTCAACATTTCAGTAAATTTGGCCGCTCATCTAAAAAGAACACTACCCTACATGTGGTCGGACCAGTCCATTCCTTACCTAGGTATCAGACTAACGCCTTCGCCTCACAAATTGTTTGAATTTAACTACAAAACATTCCTAACACAACTGCTAAAACTCTTCAAAGAAGTACGATCTCAATACTTCTCTACATTAGGAAGAATCGCAGCATTCAAAATGCTGATTCTACCCAAACTACTATACCTTTTCCGAACTCTCATCATCCCAATCCCCCAATCCTTCTTTCACACGATACAAAAAATGATATCGCAGTTCATATGGGCAAACAAACCCCCACGAGCTCCCTGCAACACACTTGTACGGCCCCACCACAAAGGAGGCACTGGCATGCCTCACATCCAAACCTACTTTAAAGCGGCGGCTCTGGATCAAATATACTATTGGTGGCACCCCACCAGCAACAAACCCTGGTCTCTGCTGGAGACCAATGGCCCTTCTACCAATAAATGAACAAACTCACTACTACTTTTGTCAGCTGGCATGAAATTACCATAATCAATGCTTCCCCCTACTTTAAAAGCCTCTTTCCAAGCTTGGCAAAGCCTTCCATCATCTGAGTCTCCCAGGCAGCCCCTTCAAAAATACCTCATTCCACTCTCGGCCATAGAAACCTTAATCCCAGATATCTCACTGAGGAGATGGTCTTCCTTGGGTATACATCACATAAAAGACATAAAACCAAACACGTCCCTCCAACCATTTACGACCCTACACAAGCAATTTAACCTACCACAGTCAGAACAGTATAACTACTCCAGAATTGCCCATCTTATGCAGACCGTGAACCTTCCGCCCTCGGCGTCCATCCCAGCACCGATCCACTTATTTATATCCCAACCAACCCACCCAAAACATAGCATCTCCACAATCTATAACTTCCTCCTAGAGAAATACTCACAACAGCAACCTCCCTCACAACTAAAATGGGATATAGAACTGAACAGAACCACAACAATAGACCAATGGAACAAATCATACCTATACACCTACAAAGCCTCCCATTGCAGCAATCATTGGGAAATATTCCATAAAACCTCTCATAGGTGGTATCTCACTCCTTACAGACTATCTAAAATATACCCAAACTCCCCTAACACATGTTGGAGAGATTGTGGTTCCATCGGATCCCTTTCCCACATCCTCTGGTCCTGTAAAACGCTAACCACATTCTGGAAACAAATCTTTGCCCTGATTTCCTCTATCACACAAAAGCCATTACCCCCTAACCCTGAACTTGCACTCCTACACCTAAACCTAGACAACTTCCCCGGGAAATATATGACAGTCATAATACACCTTCTACTGGCCGCCAAATTAAACATTACCAGGAAGTGGAAATCCCCTGATCCTCCCTCCCTCCAAACGACAATTGCAGACCTAAATCTGCAGTGTGAAATGGAAAAAATGCTAGCAAGGAAAAACCTGTCACTACCTAAATTTCTATCTACTTGGGAACCTTGGCTTTCCCACCCGAAGTGCACCATCAAAGCCTGACTCCCTGGAATCACCCACCGATAGACAGGAACACTGGTACCCCCCCCCCCCATACCCTTTCCTCCCTCCCCGTCTGGTACTATTCTAAAAGTTTGCATTAACGGCTATACCCGCCAAGTTGTTTGATATATCTATTCATACACCCAGGGTGGTTCATTGGGTAATAGCATTGCTTCATTCTATTGTTATCAGATGGAACATCTGCAAGTTATTTGTACTGAGCATGTTGTTTATTATGTAACACTGAAACTATTAATAAAAATATTGAAATATACATTGGTGAATGTAATTATTTCATTCTACCACACCCCGGTTCGAACCTAGTCGTATCGGCGGCACAACAGTTCATTCCGATGCACTACGCATACCGGTATACATCGGTTCATGTCATTTTCTTACAAATAACCCTCACAAGTTGTTTTCATTCTACCACAGCCGGTTCGAACCTAGTCGCAACTGAGGCAAAATGGTTCATTCCAAGGCACAACTCATATTGGTATACATCAGTTCATGACATTTGCCTTACAAATAACTTTCACAAGTTGTTTTCATTCTACCACAGCCGGTTTGAATCTTGTCGCATCGGTGGCACAACGGTTTGCTCCGAGGCACAACACATACCGGTATACATTGGTTCATGACATTACCTTACAAATTATTTTCATCTGGTTCGAACCCAGTCGCAACAACTGCACAGCGGTTCTTTCCGAGGCTCTACGCATACTGGTATACATCGGTTCATGTCATTTCCTTACAAACAACTCTTGCAAATTCTTTTCATTTCTACCACAGCCCGTTCGAACCTAATTGCAATGGTGACACAACGGTTTTGCTTCCGAGGCACAAAGCATACCGGTATACATCGCTTCATAAACATTTCCTTACAAACAATTCTTATCCGGTTTGAACCTAGTTACAACTAGAGAGTTGAAAAAAGGGAGTATAGGTATGGGGATGTCCCACTAGCAACCCAATACCATTATAGAGGAGAGCATGGACTATCTCGGCACTCTGGGATAACACAATGTATATGAAAATTTTTAAAACAATTTATTGAAATATAGTACATACAAAAACATATAATAATTAAAAATACCACATTCAATACATCCTGTAATGGGGTTTACACAGGGTGCCGTGGAAAGTCCTCAATGGGGACACCACAGGTCCATATCATGCAGGCTGTATATAATTTCTGATGCTCTCGACCGGTTTCGCGGGAATTCCGCTTCTTTAGGAGATTGGTCATCAAAAAAACAGCTAGGACATTTAGAAAATATAAAAAATATCAATCAATCAATGTGTACAAGTTAATATGTAAAAAATAATAAAGCTGGGAAATATGGATATTAACTTACCCCAAGAGGGTCACAGCCAACCACAGGGGCCAAGGACACGCCCACAAGGGGCTATCCCCCCCCACTGCGGACATGGGGGACAAATGGAGCAGAATAGCTATGCATATAAAAAAGGGGTACGATCAATAAAGTATCATCCAGAAACACTCATTAGAACAAGGAAAAATCCCCATGATGGCCGGCACCAGGGCGAGTGCGGAGGCGCTGCTGAGCAACGCTGCCGCAAACAGAGGGGTCACATGCCCGCTGCTGGGGGACAACCATCCCTGAACCCCGGGAGGCGCGATCCAGGTGGGGAGGGTAATATTTAAACAAAACACTGAAAAATAACAGCACAAGCCTGCAGCCTGTTGGTACTCCAAAGTACCGCCGATCATGCTGGGCAGCCTCGCACACATGCGCAGACATGACATCCATTCTCCCCCTCCTCCCCTTCCCTCCTTTTTCTTTCCTCCCCTCATTTTTTATCAGTTTTGCTCTTTCCTTTTCTTCCCTCCCCTTTTTTCCCAGTCCCTGCAACTTTCAAGTTTCTATCACGGGGATTTCCTTGTTCTAATGAGTGTTTCTGGATGATACTTTATTGATCGTACCCCTTTTTTATATGCATAGCTATTCTGCTCCATTTGTCCCCCATGTCCGCCGTG
This sequence comes from Glandirana rugosa, assembly GCA_018402905.1. NCBI lineage: Eukaryota > Metazoa > Chordata > Amphibia > Anura > Ranidae > Glandirana > Glandirana rugosa. Next base: position 168,262 of record BLSH010205070.1, read on the forward strand.
TGGGGATAGCCCCTTGTGGGCGTGTCCTTGGCCCCTGTGGTTGGCTGTGACCCTCTTGGGGTAAGTTAATATCCATATTTCCCAGCTTTATTATTTTTTACATATTAACTTGTACACATTGATTGATTGATATTTTTTATATTTATGTATAGTTTCTAAATGTCCTAGCTGTTTTTTGATGACCAATCTCCTGAAGAAGCGGAATTCCCGCAAAACCGGTCGAGAGCATCAGAAATTATACACAGCCTGCATGATATGGGCCTGTGGTGTCCCCATTGAGGACTTTCCATGGCACCCTGTGTAAACCTCATTACGGGATGTATTGAATGTGGTATTTTTAATTATTATATGTTTTTGTATGTACTATATTTCAATAAATTGTTTTAAAATTTTTCATATACATTGTGTTATCCCTGAGTGCCGAGATAGTCCATGCTCTCCTCTATAATGGTATTGGGATGCTAGTGGGACATCCCCATACCTATACTCCCTTTTTTCAACTGTTCTTTTAGGATGATGGCACTTATTATATCCAGCATATCTCCACAATGACTCTATGTTTAAAATAGTCACAACTAGAGTTAAGCGGACACCTGAATGTTCGGGTTCGTCTGGTTCGGCCGAACTTCGTGGAAAAGCTCGGGTTTGGTACCGAACTTGACCCGAACTTTACCCCAGACCCCGAACCCCATTGAAGTCAATGGTGATCCGAACTTTGGGGCACTAAAATGGCTGTAAAAAAGTCCTGGAAAGGGCTGGAGGGCTGCAAAAGGAAGCAAAATGGGGGTAAGGAGTAGGACAAGTGCCCTACAAACAAATGTGGATAGGGAAATAACTTAAAATCACAAAAAAAAAAAAAATGGGAGGAGGAGGTGGATGTGGAGTAGGAGCCTAAAGGTTGACTAGGCCATGACCGTGGCAGTGTAGGTGGAAGTGGTGGTGGAGGAGGAGGAGGTAGCCAACACTGTTATTTGTTTGTTTATTTTTTTTCTAATTGGGGTAGCCCCCAAAATATTGAGACATATTAAAAAAAAACAAGTATACCAATGGCTGTGCGAGGCCGGTCTAAATGTCTATTCTGCACAAGGTACAGACAAGTCTTGTGGGATCCATGCCTGGTTCATTTTAATAAACGTTAGCTTGTCCACGTTGGCTGTGGACAGGTGGCTGCGCTTGTCTGTGATAACACCCTCTGCCGTGCTAAACACACGTTCAGACAATACACTGGCTGCAGGGCAGGCCAGCACCTCCAAGGCATAAAGGGCAAGCTCAGGCCATGTGCCCAATTTGGAGACCCAGAAGTTGAATGGGGCAGACCCATCAGTCAGTACGTGTAGGTGTGTGCACACATATTGTTCCACCATGTTGCTGAAATGCTGCTGACAAAGCTTTTCCACGTTTCGGCCATGCTAACCCTGCCTTCTGAGGTGCTGGCGGTGCCACAGCTGCGTTGGCAACCTCTTCCTCCTCCTCCGCCTTGTGCTTCCACAGAGCCCCCTGTGTCATTTGGGAATTTCCTCAGCAGCGCATCTACCAGCGTGTGCTAGTAGTCGCGCATCTTACGATCACGCTTCAGTGAGGGAATTAGGGATGGCACGTTGTCCTTGTAACAGGGATCCAGCAGGGTGGCCACCCAGTAATCTGCCAAAGTTAAAATGTGGGCAACTCGGCTGTTGTTGAGCAGGCACTGCAGCGTGTAGTCGCTCATGTGTGCCAGTGTTAGGAAAAGGAACAATTTCTGGCCAAATTCTGGCATTTCCGCGGTGGTGCGCACATTGGGCCTATTTAAACCTGGAGACTTCTGAGAACAAGTGCTGCTCGTTCTACAGCATTCCCGACCTGTAAGCTTGTCCTGACCTGCTGTCTGCTACCTGCACCGACCCCGGCTACCCACGACCATCCGATTGTCTGCTCCCTTGTACCTCTGCTGCCCGCCCGTTAACGAACCTTGCTTGGACTCTGACTACTCTTTTGCCTGATCCTTTGTACCTTCCTGCCTGCCTGTTGCCGACCCAGCCTGAACGACCATCCTTCTACCTGCACGTCTCCTGGAGCATCGCTACATCATCGGTGACCCTCCAGCCCTCGTGCCATCCCGCACTCTTGGGCCTCTGTCTCCACTACCAGGGGTCCTTGAATCGGGTGCGCAAGAGCGGTTGTTCCCTGCACAAGACAGACTCCACCGTCAGGTACGTGACAGAAACGAGCAGCCATGACTGAGTCTGCGCAGGGAACCCGCTCCGCCATGGATGACCTATGTGCACATCTTGCCGGCCTGACCCAAGCCGTTAAGAACCTACAGGAAGGATAC